>OZ024837.1:22900736-23286179 GCA_964016985.1 Anodontia alba
TCGGCCCAAATCTTTCCATGCTTGAATATCAAATTAAACTGTATTTAATTAAACAAGCTTATAATCCGTTCGATTTGAGAATGCATGTTCCCAATCGTAGAAAAATATCTTTTGTTTCTTCTTCGTAGTACGACGAAAAAAACGAAAGGAAACAATTCAAACGTGTACGAATATTTACAGCAACAAGCTCATTTCAGGTCGAATGGTCAAATTGGGGCTCCTACGGGAAAACTGCTCATTTCTCTTTTAAAGGAGCAAAACCCACATTGCTACATTCATTCTACACAGTACTTCCCATGTTTTATTTCACTATGTTACCAATAGCAGTTCTCTGCTGCAAAAGTGTGACCTTGAATAATAATAATAAAAAAATTGTTGGGGGTGAACAGTTATATATAACCCCACTAAGAACCCCATAAAACTGGAAGAAAACCGATGTTCTTCAAATGCATGCACATTTTACAAAAACAACCTCAAATAGATACGCGTAAATTACAGACTTAACCGATACTATGAATATATTGAAAAACATAGAAGGTTCATATTAGATAGGATAGTCATATGCATAATTGTATCAGGACTGCTGATTAGTGCAAAAAAAGTGCAGGGAAGACCGGGGTAGTTATTTTAACCTTTGTCCTGCTGAACCGGTATAAATCCTCCTTTTGCAAACAGTGTAGATTCAGATCAGTTGACTTCTGAAGACGCCAATTGATTTGGATCTGCACTCTTTGCCATAACGTATGTGAATTTACATCAACAAGCCGGATCAAGTAATATGGCTGGCTGAAAATTAGAAATGGGCGTGGCATCTTAATTTATTTAGCATGACAGGGTTAAGCAAGGTGGCTTGTGATCGGTTTATAATAAAGATGAATTAAAACTTATTATTCGAATTTCAAGAAAATATTTGTGTTTTTTTTTTCCTGATTGTTTTAAAGAAATAAATATATGTGTTTGTGTTTGCTTGAGCCAAACGTAAAGAAGTTTAGGCATTTGAAAATTTCATTGTTTTATATCTGGCAATTGAGGGTTTGCTACATTCAGCCTCCAACAGCTTCCAGACAGTGCTGGTGACACTGTGCTAAGTCTGGTCTTTGAATTAAATCAAATTCCATAATCTGAAAAGAACGTGTAACAATCAAAAGAGGTAAAATTGAAGTTCTATGGGAAAAATAATTAGTTCCCTGTACCTTTACGAGAACAGACTATAATGATTACTTCGACATCATGTCTGTCAAACAAGAAGAACAACGAAATCAGAAGATGCTGGAGACTTAAGAAAACGTATAATGCATTATAGGATCATAGTCCCGAGTCAGTTGTAAGGCATCATCCGGTGATCGTCCCATTCGAATGCTTGCCTGGCCGTGGCTGTGTACTGCACTTGGCTATTATTGTGTTGCTGTGGTGGACTTGTTTCTCATGTTTATCATAGTTGGCCTTTGTAATATATAGGCAAGTAGATAGATTATTCAAACTAAATTGTAGGTATTCTTTAGGATGTAGTGACAATAAGAACGGAAGTAGGTTCCGCTATCTTCGTCTACACCGTCTGCTTGTGGTGACGCCAAAGTATAAATGGATGAGACAGTCAGAAAACAGCTTTCCGGAAGCACCGGTAAAATAAGAGATGAGGCACAATAGCAATAACCGATAAACGAATGAAGAAGAACTGTAAAAATGAAACCGAGGAAGCCATATTTCTGTGCAAACTTCATCACCTCTTCACATCGGACTCTTGCATCTACAAAACACAGGGTGTAAAATAGTAAAGACGTCTAATACTAATAATGAAACACATCGAATTGTTAGTGTAGTTTGCCTTAACCTTTTACATACCCGAAAATGACTACGGTCAAGTAAGGCTGGCACAATTAATCGGATAATCGATTAATTGATCGATAAATTCCACAAAAATGATTATCGTTACAGATTTGCTAATAATCTATCATTCAATTTCTGTCTCTTACTTTACCATATTTACCCTTAGTATTCAGACATACCAACTCCTTACCATACTTAATCTAAAATTTGAACAAGTACAACTGACAACCCAATGTTGTGTATAAAATAGCTGGATGAGTGGCAAACAGTGTCGACCCTGATGAGACGTCGCTCGGTCTACACTGCTTGCTCAAGCTTGTCAGATCAAATACATACAGTAAAGTACAACATATGGTAAGAGTCATTCTCAGACAGACAGGTAAAATTATGACCAAATCTTCAGTGATTAGTAATCGATTATCGATCGGAATGGCAGGACCGATAATCGATTATCTTTTCAGCTCTTATTAGCCAGCCTTACGGTCAAGACTGCAGCGACTTATCTAGTCTAAAATGTTTGCTCAGACTTGTCTATCGCAACACTAAATGAAAACAGGTAAATTTCTACGAAGAGGAGAAATGACAGATGTCTTTATTAGGTATATAAGCTGTATGCAAATTGGTTCTCGGGTTCCAACATAAATGGTATGTCTTTGCTGACACCATCACAGTGGAAAGCAGGGCCACGTCGAGCGAAAATGTGTCTTCGAGCATGTGCAAAATGCACAGATTCAGATTCATCCCGCGCATGCACAGTCTTATCCAGGACTGCTCTCCATTTATACATTCTATAGTGTCAAAGAATTATGTTAGATTCTGTTAGTGGATAGCGAATGACCTGACCAGACTACGCGACCGTGCAGTCTGATCTTGGCCATCGCTGTCCGCACATATTTCGAAGGCACATTTTCGCTCTGCCAATCCCAGATGACTGTAACAAGAGGTCCACGATGGCCCTGTAACGCTCACCTGAGCATCATAGCACTTTGAGAACCTGATCTAGAACTGATCAAGGTAAACATTCTGATCAAAATTCAAAATGATTATATTAACAAGTAAGACAATGTAGCATGTCTATTGGACTGTGAAGTAAAGGTCAAGGTCAAATATGGATGACTGCACTCAAGAGGCCATGCTAAGATGTATGTATGTACTAAGTATCACTGGCTGTAGGAGCAATAGTTACTGAGAAAATGACCTAACACAAACACTTCACAAGTACCAAATATCACTCTGTAGGACAAATAATTACTGAGAAACTGATTTGCTGATTTGGCCTGGTGACCTAGTTTTTGACCCCAAGTGACCCAGTTTCACATCTGACGTAGAAATCATCAAGACAAACATTTTGAGCAAGATTCATGATGACTGCTTCAAAAATGTGACCGCTGGAGTGTTAACAAGGTTTTCTGCTGATTTGGCCTGGTGACCTAGTTTTTGACCCCAAGTGACCCAGTTTCAAACTTGACGTAGAAATCATCAAGACAAACATTTTGAGCAAGAGTCATGATGATTGCTTGAAAATGTGACCACTAGAGAGTTAACAAGTTTTTCCGCTGATTTGGCCAGGTGACCTAGTTTTTGATTCCAGGTGACCCAGTTTCGAACTTGACCTAGAAATCATCAAGACAAACATTTTGAGCAAGATTCATGATGATTGCTTAAAAAATGTGACCGCTAGAGTGTTAACAAAGTTTTCTGCTGATTTGGCCCGGTGACCTAGTTTTTGACCCCAAGTGACCTAGTGTCAAACCTGACCTAGAACTCATCAAGACAAAACATTTAAGCAAGATTCATGATGACTGCTTCAAAAATGTCACCCCTTAAGTGTTAACAAGGTTTTAGCTGATTTTGCCCGGTGACCTAGTTTTTGACCCCAAGTGACTCAGTTTCGAACTTGACCTAAAAATCATCAAGGCAAATATTTTGAGTAAGATTCATGATGATTGCTTGAAAAATGTGACCGCTAGAGTGATAACAAGGTTTTCCGCTGATTTGGCCAGGTGACCTAGTATTTGACCCCAGGTGACCCAGTTTCGAACTTGACCTAGAAATCATCAAGACAAACATTTTGAGCCAGATTCATGATGATTGCTTGAACAAGTCACCCCGATGCTTCCTAGCAAGTTTGGCGTCAACTGGCCTTTCGGTTCAGGAGAAAAAGCAAAAAATAGATTTTCAAGATGGATGTCATGGCGGCCATCTTGGATTTCCGATTGGAACGATTTTAGCTTTTTTTTATCTATAAGTCACCCCAATGCTTCCTACCATGTTTGGAGTCAATTGGCTTTTGGGTTTAGGAGAAGAAGCAAAAAATAGATTTTCAAGATGGCTGCCATGGTGACCATCTTGGATTTCCGATCAGGACGGTTTTAGCTATTTTTGATCTACAAGTCACCCCGATGCTTCCTAGCAAGTTTGGAGTCAATTGGCCTTTCGGTTCAGGAGAAGAAGCGAAAAATAGATTTTTAAGATGGCGGCCATCTTGGATTTCCGATCGGCACGATTTTAGCTATTTTTATCTACAAGTCACCCCAATGCTTCCTAGCAAGTTTGGAGTCAATTGGTCTTTCGTTTCAGGAGAAGAAGCGAAAAATAGATTTTCAAGATGGTGGCCATGGCGACCGTCTTGGATTTCCGATCGGCAAGATTTTAGCTATTTTTAACCTACAAGTCACCCCGATGCTTCCTACCAAGTATCGAGTCAATTGGCCCAGGGGTGTAGGAGGAGTAGGCTTTTAAAGCAATTGTTGACGCCGCACGACGCACGACGGACGACGCACGACAGACGACTGATATTGACTGACCACAATAGCTGACCATGAGCACTTCGTGCTCAGGTGAGCTAATACTTACACAGTCTCCACTTTCAAATATGGGGCTGAGATGAATAAACTGTAAGGTCTGTAGACCTGTATAGTATTACACTATCTAAACATGTAAAACATCGGTTCACATCTGGAAAATGCCACCAAGGATTAGTTAACTAATGTACACATTGCCTGTTTTCGGCCAGCAGACGTGTTATGCACGCGCCAGGGCCCAGTTTTATTAACAAAGTTCGTACGAGTAAAATGTTCGTACCTTTTTTAAGAAGTACGTACGTCGGTTTCATAAAAGATCGCAAACAAGATCCGGATGAGACAGCTCTGAGTCTGTGGGTCTGTTAATTAAAAAACTGTTTAGTAAGGAAATCTATAAAGTGTAAACTTAAACCTAATAATATAAATAGCTAGAAAGCTGTGACCTTCAACGTCAGTTTAGGAAAACTGTTACACTTTTACGGTAGGCAAATCCGTCAAAATTATCCCCCCCCCCCCCCCCCCCCCGTTCAGAAAAAGCTCTACTATAAATTATTTTTTTCCCGTTTTGGAGCAGTTCACGCGGGAGGAAGTTCTTTCTTTTTAAATAACATACTGTTTCAGAAAGGACTTTATGCGCAGGAAAGCAAACAGGAAATGACAAATGTAATCTCCCTTGTCAAAAAGGCAGAAATTCTTCCACGTGTTTCATATCCCCTTAATCAGACAACATATTGACATCATCGTTTGCGGATGATGGTATTCATGACATGTGAACAACAACAACAACGACAACAACAAACAAAAACAAGAAGCATCTTCAGACAAAAAGCTTTAGTAGACACTTTTAGCAATGTGATTTGGTAGGTGCTGGAGCTGATCATGTGGAATAACTTATGGATGACGTAGATCAGGTATTACGAATTACCCATTACGAAAACACGCCTATTCAAATACACTGAAAATTTTACCACCACAAAATGACAAATTTCAGATAAAAAATTCTGATATTTTTCATATTTCTGCTCAAAACATAGATTGTGGGTACTCGTTAGAACCGCCTCAGCGAGGCGGTTCTAACGAGTACCCACAATCTATGTTTTTGAGCAGAAATAAGAAAAATAATGTATACCCCTGTAAACCCCGTTTTATATAAAAGTGGGGTTTAAGGGGGTCAAAATTATATAGGCATGTTTTCGTGATGCATATTTTGCTGCGTCTAAACACATAATGCACACAAACCCACAAATCCACCGACTCCATTCCGTTTATTCACGTTAAACAGAGATAAATGTCAAGAAGTGTACTTTGGTTTAGCTCTTTGAAATCTCATTATGAGTACATGCCACTGCAGTTTTAATGTCGCTAAACATGACTTGCAATGCGTTTTTAGAAAAGTTAGCCTTGTTTACTCATTCTTACGAAACCACCTTTGCGCAATGTACTTCATTAATTCTATCAAATTGTTATTCTAAATAGAGAAGGTTTTCTTTGATTTTCAAAACTTGATTTTGCTCTGAAGATCATATGTTTTTGAAGCTTTGAAATGTACACAATGAAGGTTGAATTAAAGGATTTGACAAAAATTACCGTTTCATGAGATTTATCATAGCTTCAAAGCAAGTATCTTCCATACAGAGGCTGACAGCCTTAGACACAAATTTATGACATTACAAGTCTTCGTTTCATCACGAAAACATACCTATATCCTTTTGACCCCCATAAACCCCACTTTTATATAGTAAACCTGGAGTTTACATGGGTAAACATTATTTTTCTTATTTTTGCTCAAAAACATGAATTGTGGGTACTCGTTAGAACCGCCTCGGCGATAACGAATACCCACAATCTGTTTTGAGCAGAAATATGAAAAATATCAGAATTTTTATCCGCAAACATGCGGTGTTTGGGCGGTGAAATTCAATATATTTGAGTAGGCGTGTTTTCGTAATGATTATGATCCGATTACAGCGTTTCAACCTTCATACGCTTGCATTTTCTTTTTAGGCTAAAAAATATTCAATGTCGTGTAAAATATATGTCGTTCAACTACCGCGGAAGCTGCAATTTAAAACTTTCTATTCAGATGGGCTTAGGTATTGAAACATAGACTACGACTCAAATAACCTTCACAGGTGTGTTTTAATTTTTAAGTGTCAGGCATGATTTCCGTTCTTCATCAAAAACTGATGTGAAACTCTTAACGCATTTCCGAGTTAAAAGGCCCCAAATCATCAAATGCACTCGCGCTGTTTCTTCAGATCATTCGTTACCCGCTTACAGAATCAAATGACTCTTTAGACGATTTGAAAGTGTTGCTGGTCCGCGTCTGAGTCTAGTATATGCAACAACGGACATCTTGTCCACGCTATACATCATATAGGTCGCGTCAAGCGGAAAATTACCATCGAACATGCGCAGAATGGGCAGATTCAGATCATCCTGCGCATGCTTAAAGTATTAGCCGTGCCTTTGCTCTTCATTCATACATTCCGTAGTATCCAATGATTCTGTTAGCAGACAGTACAGGCCCTGATCAGACTGCTTGGATGCGCAGTCTGATCTAGGCCTTCACTATCCGCATATGCCAAAAGACACGTTTTCGCATGGCACGGCCCATATCAAAGCCATAGCAGGTGTGCAAGAAGTAGTTTGGTGCCTAGCATGATTTTTGCAGTCGTTGGTCAGCTATACAACAGCGACAAAACCTCATGTATTCGTCTAGGGATATTCTACCTTACTGACACCTGGAGCGTTGTTTTGTCCTTTATATCCCTCGGGCAAAATCAATCAAACTTAATAATGTCAAAGATATTTCTCGTAGTTTTGTAATAAAACAGCCAGGTAAGGTTTTCTACTGGCGAATTTCAAATCATAACATACATTCGGGCCTTACCGCAAGATATTATTTCTCGACACGTAGATATAGACTGGTACCTCATAGCAACATTTTCCTGCGACAAAAATCAAACTTCTACGCCGAATTTGACGAGTTTACTTTCATTCAACACTAAAGTTTTTCTTCACGTACGTGCATTCATTTGTCTAATCAGCCAATGGTGTGTCTTTAATTCTGTTAACCTGATGCAGAGGTAATTCGTGAATTATATTAAAAACCACTCACGTGTAACCGCCGACGGTTTTACATCATTACGAAAAGACGCCTATTCAAATATATAGAACATTTCACCTCCAAAAACTGAAAATTTTCAGATAAAAAACTCTGATTTTTCTTTTCATATTTCTGCTCAAAACATAGGCTGTGGGTACTCGTTAGAACCACCTCGGTGAGGCGGTTCTAACGAGTACCACAATCTATGTTTATTAGCAAAACAAGAAAAATAATGTATACCCCTGTAAACCCCAGTTTTACTATATAAATGTGGGGTTTAATAGGGTCAAAATTATATAGGCATGTTTTCGATATGTGAAAAACGTAAAATTGCGGATGAAAACAAATTTCATCGAATTCTGCGTAGGAAGAGGATTTGCTCGTGGACGGTGGTTCTATGTGTGGCGTTTATTTTGTCATTATTTGTTCCTCATCTCTCCTTCTTGTGGTCCTCGGGAAGGCTGTGGTTCATGATTGCTGCATTTCCTGGGTATCTTTACTTACATTTTTGGAACACAGCGCAGACCAAGGCAATTTGCAGAAAAAGAATAAGAAACCTGCACTTTCAGTGACGAAAGCTCAAAGTCTCAAAGTCAGACTACTTATATGAAAAATTACATATGGTACGGGTTAGAACTCAGTTTGGTTAGTCCTATCCCAGTGGGCACACAACGTTGACACAACGCCGCATCATGATCGATGCAACGTCATGACGTTGCATCGGCGTTGATAGGACGTTTTATTAACATTCCCGCTGGTAATAAAGTTAAAATATGTGTTTCTTTTTGTAATGGTCATTGATAATATGATCAAATACGCTAAATATTCGCACACTGCAGGTACCTAATATTAACTCTTTCAACCCTGCAGACCAAAACTTTTTTTTTTTCGCAAAAAGTGGAGATCCTGATTAGATGACTTACAATAAGTCGTCTCATCTGGATCTACACTGTTTAGTATTGTGTTTTGATTTTTGACTGAAACACCTATTTGGAAAAATGGTTCTGATCATATTCAGGGATTGAAGAGTCTACTTTTTTAACTCAGGAGCGAAAGGATTGAATCAAGTTCATTTGACTTTGTGGTATTAAGGTCAAATTATGTTCATGGAATGGAATGTAGTGCCAACACTGGCCAACTTGTATCAGAAGTATTTTCATCTACAGTCAAACCTGTCTAAAAAGTCTTCTGTATTAAGCACTCAGCTATGTTAAGAGGCCACATTTTGGATCCGTCAAAACTCAAATTCCTCTACTTAGACCCCTCAAAATTAAACCACTCCGCTGTTTAGACCAGCTTTTTCTGCCACTACAATATAGGGATCAAACATGGTTTTTTATGCATTAACATTGGCCAGGTCCCGTGGGAGGTGCTGAAAACCGAGGCCGAAGGCCGCGGTTTTCAACACCTCCCAAAGGACCTGACGGATGTCAATACATTGAAAAACCATGTTCAGTCGCTATTATTGCATAAAAAGTGAACACATTTGCTGCATTTCGCGTTATTTCTTGCACTATTTTGTTTCGCCTTTTCACCGATGTCTCGCGAACGCAATTTCCACGGACTATGCTCGTTCTAGGGCCGGGCAGTACACATCTCGTGAGGGCAGCCATTTTGTGGACCTGGTACACGCATATTGAAAGGGGCGTGGCGTGCATTAACAGCGCGTGAATTGTCTTGTTAATATACGGCTTTTCGCCTCTTAATGCACGGCTGTTAATAACGTGCGGCATTGCTTTTTATTCAGTAATATTTCTTTCTTATTATTTTACATACAGTATTAACACCACCCACTAATAAGACTTTTAGACAGTCCCAAAAGTGATCTTTATAGCGGAGCGGGATTTTACTGTAAGTATGAATTTATCTGTATTAAACAAAGACCTTTCTTTAGCAACCAATTTTTGGGTTTCCCTTAAGTGTTTGCTTAGCACAGGTTTGACTTTATTCTGCACTGTTTAATCATGTATAACTGCCCAAATACTGAGGACAAATACGGTGCCGCCTAAAAACTCCATGACCCTTAAACTGAAATATATATATATATATATATATATATATATATATATATATATATATATATATATATATATATATATATATATATATATATATATATATATATTTACCCTGAATTAAATGTTTTATTCGCTTTATTGGACTTCCTTCATACACTTGATAGATCGTTTGCCGTAATTGACTGACAAGGGCGAGAACTTTTCTGATTCCCTGTTTGCTTTCCTGCACACCAAGGTGTTTGTGAAATGAGGTCTACTCTAAAGGGAAAGAATTTGCTCCCCTTTGGGAGCAAATTCTTTCCTTTTAGAATAGACCCCTTTTAGACAAAGTTGCTTCCTCTGAATGAGTATTAATTCTCCTCAATCTTATCTGTTTCAAATAAGTACCAAGTCAAGAGTATTTTTTTTCTTATATCTAGAATGGGATGGATAAGGCATTCATTACTACACAACAAGTGTATCAGGTAATCAGAGAGTGTTTATATTGAAACCAAAGACAGATTTGCGCACATTTATTGAAATTAATATATGGAAGGGGTTGTGTAAATATCAATCATTCACGGTACTGCAAGAAAGCATGTGGGATACATTTTAGAAATGTTAAGCATTGGTCACAGGTACACACACTGTTATGGAATTCTTGTAACCTGAATTTTTACACAGATGTTTTGAATCCACATACTGTCGTAGAACAAAATAAAAAAAAAAATCTAAAAGGTTGCCTTTGGAATCAAAGAACGCACAAAAGAACGAAAATCGGGGACTCCGTTTTATTACATCTATTCATATGCAGACAGCAGCTTCTTTAACATATCAGAGATAACCTCTGTGCATATCGAAATCTTATACTTTTAGATGAGAGGAATTTAATTTTAAAATAAGGATATTACTTATCACGTTCAAGCTCACTGTGGTAAATCCTGAAACCGACAAAAAATATGAATGTTTAGAAAATTTATCAAATTAATCAAGATATCTTAAAGTCGTCTGTACTTGTAATGCTAAACCAACTAAATAAAATAAAATATAAAATTGTTGTTAGATAAACAGCTTTGTATAGTGTGTGAAAATATTAAATGTCATTCAGTGACACGATGGCCTTATTATTCTAAAAGAACATCTGTTTTCCTGCAAACTATTGCGTTGTTTGGAAGCACACAGAAGGATTATACCAGTGAAGACCTTCGTAAGTCTAAACGGGGTCGCAAGCAGTCTGCGCATGCTCTGTTCACATACGCGCTAAGCCCTATTTTATGTGACTAGGCACAGTCATGTGTCACTATTAAGAGAAGGGTCTGTGCAGATTAATTCTGATGAGGCATTTTGTAACTCAAGTTAACACCCTAACGATAATAATATTCTTGATTGAATATTGTGATTGTTAAAGTGTCATAGAATGACTGATAGCATTACATCGGGCTGGTGTTATATGAAAGGCTCATGATATATACACCTGGTGCGCATCGTGAGAATAGGGCTTTTATGCTAAATGCAAACAGTGAAGGCCCACACTATCAAGATTCGTTCATATCCATTCGTCGACATAGTTTACGGTACCGCGCATGTAACATAAGTATTCGGATTGGTAAGTATGAGAAAACAGTGTAGACCCAGATCAGACATGGCAGAACGCGGCGTCTGATCAGGGTCTACATTGCTGGCCACTCATTCAACAATTTGCAAGCGCATCATGAATGTAAAACAAAACTTCTTAAAATTATAGGACACGTAGGTGTCCAAATATTTAAGGTAAATAGGATATCCTCTGATAAGTTAAGAGGCCAATATTCGCCTTTGGGGGAAAACAAAACTACCCTAATTCTCAGACGGTTTGGTCCTCTTTCCCCGAATAGGCGATAAGTGTTCCTTTCCTGCGTTGGATACTGTACTATACGTCTTAATTTTATTTCAAGTGGCTATATTTTTTTTCCCAAATAGTTTTACTAAAAGTACAAAATTGAAAACAATCTTGAGTTATTTATACTATTTTGACATATTATACTTAATTAATTTATTACAAGTAAATTACCATATATTCACTGCTGTTGAGCTGAAACGCGTATAAAAGAGCCCTATAAAGACAATCCTCAGGTATAAAATACGAAAGTACGAGTTTGTAAAAAAAAAAAATAAATAAAATAAAATAAAAAATAAAAATAATAATAATAATAATAATTATAAGGTAAAGACAATTAGACTGCGCAGTCGATGGCACGCCACCGCAAAATTCCAACGCTCGGTGCTAATAATGCTAATAGCGTGAGAGACGGGAAAAAAGTAATGTTGCTCTCGCACGCCCTCACCATTCCCTTGGGGAAGTCATGTAGCAAGTTTAATTCCACTCAGTGGTTTAAGGGGAGACAGCGTGATGGACAGATGGACGGACGGAAAAATAAGGTTGCTCTCGCGTACACTTACCTCGCGGGGAAGTCAAGTGCTAGTTTTGTTAAATTCCGCCCAGTGGTTTTTGAGGAAGTAGCATGAAGGACGGAGGGAAAGACTGACTGAGGTGTTCACAATATCCCTATCGCGAAGTTGTGGGAATAATTATAAAATACGTAGGTTAACCACTGATACTTTATAACACCATTGTTACGGGCCCAGTTGTTCAAAGCTAACGATATCGTTAGTTAACGATTCGTTAAAATTTACATCGAGTGATACGCAAATATATGCTGAAAATTTTTGCTGAAAAACTGCGAGTTGCGTTTGCAGTGCAAAAGCTACTCACATTTTTTCAGCAAAAATGTCAGAATAGTGTATATTGAATCTGCTAAAACAGTTAAGGAATTGACCCTTAACGAGCTCGTTAAGCTAACGACGCTTTGAACAACTTGGCCTAGGTTACTAAATTTAATCAAAGCACTGAGAGTGCTGATTGGGGCGCTTATCTGAACTCTTGGAACTGATTGGGATATATGCTGAAATTAAGAGAGAAAGCAATACATAAACAATACCCGATAATGGCAACCCGTTTGGAGTTTTTACCAATTTAATGCAGATATCTTCATTTCAGATACACTTTTAATAAATATAGATATCTGTAGTTCTTTTGTTATTACAGATACCTCTATATGAAATGCAGATATTTGTAATTGAAATAGAGATATGTCTAACTTAAATGCAGATATTGGTATTTGAAATACACACATCTCTATTTCCGATGACAATATACATATCTGCATTTCAATTACAGATACCTACGTTTCAAATACAGATATCTGCATTTCAGTTAGAGATATCTCAGTTAAATTCTGGATATCTGCAGTTGAAATACGGTACCTCATGCTGAAATGCATATATCGGTATTTGAACTGAGATATCTGAATTTCTAAATTAAATACATATATCTTGATTTAGAGATATCCGCATTTCATTTAGATATATTTGTGTTTATGGTTGAGATAGAGATATCTCTATTCACTCAACTTATGGGAAACTGATACCTCCCTCGCCGATTTTTACATGCGCGCCGTTCACCGCTTTCAAATGTCAATATGACGGACGACGCAGTTCGACCCTTTACAGACGACACAATCAAATGCATTAAAGATGCTCAAGATTTCAAATCATTATCTCTTTACAATCAAACCCGTTGCTGTATACATTTCCATATTTTTGGTTAAAAACAAGCATATATATAAACTTTACTCGCATACGCCGCCATCTTTGTTGTGACAAAAGACAGCTTCAGAATAGCCCCTTTTCTGCCCTTTTTCTGTGGTTAGTATGATCGCGGCTAGAGTATCTTTTTTCTAAGATAACAATAGCTCGCGGATTTGCACCGATTTCTGGTGGCCGCTCACAGTTTTATGGACACGATGGGGCGTGCCTCAGAAAAACTATATAAATGAAGATTCCCGCAATTTTCTGCGCAATTTTCATTTTCCGGACCTAGAAGTACATAAGTATCTCTTTCGTTCATTTTTCTCTAACGTGAAAGCAAGTATTAGATTCATCAATAAAATCAGTGGATATACAAGGGAAGCAACTCAGCTTATATGCTACCAAGGCTATACAAGAAAAACAACTAAATCATCAGATAGCATCATGTTGACATGATATGCCAGTCATATTCTTTGATGATATTAATTTGATGATAATCGTAAAAAGTAAGTATTTTAAGGACTATTTTGTTATTGTTTGCATTTTCTGAAGCAGAACTTTGGCTAAATGTTGCAACGGTTGGAAATGAGAGCAATGCCTCTCGCTGAGCTTTTACTTGGGCAGTAAATAAGTAGAAGGAAAAGACGACAAGCAAAATATTTAAAAGGTGAGCTAATGCCTCGCACCTTGTGGATTTTGATCCATCCCCCTCCCCACAGCGTGTCCTTCAGGGAGCTCCCTCTCTATTGCAAATGCCTAAAATCACCCCTGCTCGTAAGCCAACGCTGTAGATTTGGTGTGCTTGACTGGAGAACTAAAGTTTTCGTATTCGTCGACCGATATTGTACTCAATATGATCAAAATCGCATTTCTCAAAAAAATGTTTTACTTTATCTTTGGTTTTTCTTCATTTATTCGCTATCTATATGCACCAGAGTGTATCAAGCTAATATGTTTAAAAGCAGAACTTAGCGTTATCAGAGTTAGCAGGGACCTATTTTGGGGGCGTTTTTATGAAGCTGTTTGGTAGGTCTTATCAGCTGAACGGATAGTTAAAATGCGGTATAGTAAATCTAGTGGCGGTAAACCGCCTCACAAAACAAGAAAAAAAGTGTCACCAATTTGTCGTATGCTGAATTAGCCCAGAGAGAGGTAAAGGTCAATGCTTAAGGGTCGCAGAAAGTTGGCGAGAACTATATCATGTGGAAATAGAAGCATCTCTGTCATGCTAGATTGCAGCATAACAGGTAGCCTTCAACTGATAGCATGTTTTGTTAAGAAACTTCAAATTTTGAACATTAATGGTGAAGTACCACAAGGTTAGAGGAGCTCAAGTATTTAGGAAGGAATGCCCTTTAAGATCCCAGTTCTTGCGAACTCATTTACCACGAACAAAATGTCAAACACACAAAAACGAAGTAAAATAGCAAATCAAATCTGAACCATTAGGTATTATGAACAGTAAAAATCCAAATAAATTGTCGAATTGCACGATTTTGTTCTCTTCAATTTGATGCGATCTGTTTATGGTTTGCAAAATTGTGAATAATTTTTGTTGCGCCTATTACAAACACAACGTACAAAATAAGAGTGAAGACGCGGACTGTTCGAAACTGAGACAACACTTATATAAAATTTCCTGGTCCTTTGGAACTACTGAGCTTATACATAACGTGAGAATAGAGTTCCGCCAAAAAAGCAAGGAGCTGAGCGAGGATGCGAAGGCGCAGGCTGAGCTATTGTGATCTCTTATCCTCGGTCGTCTGTCCGTTCACATCTTTGAACGAATTCTTCTCTGAAACCTCAGCGCCAATTTTCTCCGCATTTGATGTGAAAACTGTTGAAAAAATCATGCGAAAACTGATGCAAAAATAGTTTTCTCAAAATGTATTAAAGACAAATAGCTGAAACTTACATTGTATGATCAAAGTAGTAAAACTTTTTAGTTGTAATCAAAAGATTGTCCCCAGGGGTGTTGGTTATCTGCCCTTGCCCCTGGGCTGTTAACATGTATAACCTCGGGGGGTGGGAACTTAGGGGTAATTTTGGTACGGGTCTGCGAGTCAGTATTTCAAAACCTACCCCATTCATATACCTAGCCTTTGAAAAAACGGACCCATTCATATACTTCATCATCCAAAATTTTGACCTATTCATTTACTGCCCTTTGATTTTTTGTACCCATTTTTTGCTGGTTGTTACACAAATATCACAGTCAATTCATGTAATACCAAGCGGATAAGCAGCCTCAAAAAATCTGAGCAAAAAATACGTGCATATACCAAGATGTCTATAAAATGGGGCCTTTCACATAGGAATCCAGAAAAATCGGGCCATTCATATACTTTTTGTTGAAAAAAGGGGGCCAATCATATACCTGGCAGCGCTGAAAAAGGGGGCTATTCAGTACATCCGTTCTATGGCATATATAGGAAGTTACCCCCTCCCCACCCCCTCTCCGAGTGTATAACGTGTATTCTTTAAACCTTTAAAGCATTTTGGACTCAAGGTCTACTCGAGTGTTCGAATATAATAATAGGGTAATCTTTGATCTTTTTACGACAAGGTCAAATTTGCATCCCTATACAGTTGTATGGGGATGATTAAAGTAGAAAATCGTTAGATTTTATCTCCGTTTGGGGGTGGGTGGGATGGGGGTATCTGTCCTTGTCCTTCGGCTACATACACCTATACAATAGTATAATCTTTAAATGTTTTCTCAGAAACTGCTCTACCAGATTTCACATGGTGCTTTCTATCAAACGGGTATTGACAATATTACGAAAACACGCCTATTCAAATATATTGTAAACTTTACCACCCAAAACTGAAAGTTTTCAGATAAATATTCTGATCTTTTTCATATTTCTGCTCAAACATAGATCGAGGCGGTTCTAACGAGTATCAACAATCTATGTTTTTGAGCAGAAATTAGAAAAATAATGTATACCCCTGTAAACCCCAGTTGTAAACCCTAGTTTTACTATACAAAAGTGGGGTTCAAGGGGGTCAAAATTATATAGGCATGTTTTCGTGATGATTAGTCAACATGGTTCTGTACCATTGAACAAGATGGCCGCCATGCCCATATATGATAACAAAAAAAAAAAAAAAAAAAAAAAAAAAAAAACGCTTGAAACTCCATATCCAAGAAAATTCCGAGGCTGAATCTTGGTATATAGAACTGGGGACCCAATGTCTGCCACGTTTGTTCAAATTTTGATCCTAGAATAACCTTTGACCATTTTTTATGCTAGGTCAAATTTGCGTCCCTACACATTTGTATGGGGAAAATGTTGAAAAATCGTTTTCTCAAAATGTATTTAAGACTAATGGCTGAATCTTACAATGTATGATAAAGGTAGTGAAACGTTTTAGTTGCAGTCAATATTTTGTCTCCTGTGGGTTATCTGCCCTTGCTCCTGGATTATATATGTATTTATAATATCGTGTAATCTTAAAACGTCTTCTCTGAAACCGTTTTGACCAATATATCACAAGTTTTCACATGAGATCTTCTGTTGAAGGGGTGTTGACAATTTATTCAAACAGGTTATATACAATTGAACAAGATTGTCGCCATGCCTATATGTGGTAAAAAAAAAACACTTATAAATCTCCTCTAGAACCAAAAAAGCTTTGAGGCCGAATCTTGGTATATAGCATCGAGGTCTCAAGGTCTACCAAGTTCGTTCATATGATGATCATGGGTTGACCTTAGACTTCTGTACGGCAAGGTCAAATTTGCGTATCTATACATTTGTATGGGGAAAGGTTGAAAAATCAATTTCTTAAAATGTGTTTAAGAGTAATGGCTGAAATATACAGTGTATGATAAAAGTAGTAAAACTTTTTAGAAACAATCAAATTGCGTCCGCTTGGAGTTACCTGCCTTTGCCCCAGCGCTATATACATGCATAAAGTCGTGTAACCTTAAAAACGTCTCTCCTCTGAAGCTGCATGACCTCTTGTCACCAGATTTCAGATGGGGCTTTCTGTCGAAGGGGTATTGACAATTTGGTCAAATGTTTCTGCACTATTGAAAAAGATGGCCGCCATGCCAATATATGGTTAAAATGCTCCAGAACCAAGAAAGCTTTCAGGCTGAATCTTGGTATATAGCATTGCGGACTCAATATCTACCAAGGTTGTTCAAATGATGATCCAAGGATAACCTTCGACCTAATTATAGCACGGTCAAATGTGTGCCCTAGTTGCTCTGGCAATACTTGAAGCATGTTGCATGGCATCTGCAGATATGCAATGACTGTTTTGCTCAGGTGTGCGGATCATGGCCCATTGGACTCATTTTGTATTTCTCATGAAGTCTATGTTATTTTCTGATGATTTGTTCTGTATTTCCGAAGGATTCCTGCTTCAGAATATTCCATTAAGGGCTTTATACTTTTTGCTGGCTTTATTCTAGCATTGTTTATAAATCTACAGTGGGCTGTTATCGGCACGTCTGCTACCCTGACGGGCCGATAACGGCCCGCTATAGATTTAGGTAGAATGCCTACTGGGTGTCTCTTCATTCTGTGTACATACAGTGTACTTAATCTATGGATCCAGTTGTAAATTATTTATCTGGTGTTAAATATAAAGAACACATGATCAAATTACTGCATGCATTTCTGCAATACTTTCCGCTCACAGACTGTACCAAACCCTTTATTTAAATGCTTCTGTTACAAGAATATGCATGTTTTAATGAAACGCATATGTTTCCGTCAGAGGTAATAAAATTTAAAATTTGTAGTATTTGTTTGTATATCATTTTTAACGGCACCACGTAGGAAGCCATGTCACTCTACCGATACGTATGCTTTCATGTGCAAACATTCTGTGCAAAGTGGTTTCAGATAAGATTAAAAGAACAGTACCTGCTGTGTAGAACATAAATCATCATTATAACTATTGCATTAACTGCAGTTTTGTTCCATTACATCCTCATATGCCTATTTAACTGGTTATTTTGTGGAGGTGTTGTTACTGCGTTCCATTGTTACTTTTTTGACAGCGGCTATTACTCTTTTGGAGTTATAACCAAATGAATACTTTGACGTTTAGATAATGTCACATTAACGGTGGTCATGAAGTTGTATTGACGTTAATTTAGTGTTGTATAAACATCATAACGTTATTTCAACATTAATGCGACACACACAATTTTTCCTATTTTCGATCGCTTTCTGCGTTATGATTGCTTCATTCCTAAACATTGTTTAGTTACCTCTGCGCTATGTTTTATATAAAGTGAACATTTAGAAGAAACAATTTGCAAGTAAAGCAGTCAGACATTAAAAATTGCAAATACATATGGCTGAAATGAAATAATATTGTGTAAATTGTTAACCCATTTATGCCAAGTGGGGCGTAAAGGGAACGTTAGCAAACAGTGCTGACCCAGATCAGACGCTACAGAACGCGGCATCTGATCAGCCCGTACTGTTTGCAATAAAATTCAGGTATATCTATAAAAACAAACACACGTGTATGAACTCTTGATAAAACATGGTAATAATAATAAAAAAACAAACAAACAAAACACACACACACACACACACACATCGTCTATTGTAAAATGACCTGTCAGAAGAATTGAGGTGGCAGAGTTCACTCGGCATAAATGGGTTAACAGCCTGACGTAGCTCGTATTAATGGCGATCCTATCAACTTTGTTTCGTCATAGATTATACGATTGTGATTATATACTTTTTACGTTGATGTCTCTTTGATGAATATATACTTGACCGGACTTGCTCTATGGAGCTGTGTCGGATTAAAGGACTACATTTTGCACGAGGTAACATGTCAAGGCTCTCCTCGCCCCAGCGTCATTACTTTTTCCGTATCAAACTTCGGGTGTTTAATTTGATATTATTTCTTCTAAATATCTTCTTTTCTAGGTTTCGGGACCTTCGTAAAGCTATATTTTGTGAATGCGCAGATTTTTTTTTTCTGAATAACTTGTATTAATTTTAGCCGATGTACAGTAATACCTACAAAATTGCCTGTGTGCGCCCAGCAAATACTCAAATCATTCTGTGCAGCGCACATGCAGTCTTTAGGAAATGCTGTGCCATAATATTTCTTTTTATTTGCTGATATACTTATGACGTTTTATACTCACAAAATAACAAAATTGTAATAAAAGTTATCCAGGAAAGACCACGATAACGACAGCCAGCCCTCTCGAGGCACCGCAAGAAGTGCAAAAAAAAACAACAAAAAAAAACAAAACAAAAAAAAACAACAACAAAAACAACAACAAAAAAAACCCAAACAAACAATGAGAAGACACAACGACATAGTAACAATAACAACACACAAAGAAGATCTGCAGTAGAGGAACCGACTTAGAACGGTCAGCAGGAAAAAAAAATATATAAGCCAACAGGCGGTCTTTTAGTGTATCGGCATGGTGGGCGAAGCTTGCTTATCAGGTAATGCTTACTATCCGCGGGCGCCTGATTACACTCTTTATTCTGGGGTCCATGTTTGTTGGTCTGAATATTATGATTCGTCATTCGTTTACTGATTTTTTAGTTTGAATTATGGCTTGGGTACCATGACTACAACTATTATAAGTTACTGGGAACTGTCAGAATACTCGAGCACAATAAGTAAAGATTGTTGTGTTTTAACATAGCTTCAGTACATACGCCAGCAATTTCTTTGAACAAATTGATATCTATCCTTCGCAAACAGTTTTACATTCAGGGTCAAGAAGGCATCGCAACGTCAGAAAACGTACATTTGGACTTGTTGGCCCGGCGAAAATTCTGATCAGACAGAGAGCATTCGCGTATTTGCACTGTCTGGACAGAAGTTTCACATGGCGCATTTTGGATACCAGACGATGCAAGATTTCTTCATGCGAACAACGAAAACGGCTCAGACTGCGCGAATACACAGGCTGATTGGAGCGTACATGCTAGAAGATATACGTTTTTCACAATGCGGCTCCAATGTATGCCATCTATGGACGTGTAGAATACCCATTTCAATATACAGTCGACTCTCGTTATCTCGAAATCCAAGGGACTCTATGAAACACCTCGAGATATCCGTACTTCGACATATCAGATTTGCGGAACTGAGGAAAACAGTTAATCGAACAACCACCTTTAACAGAATGAATCTTTAATTTGACTCCTGAAGTTAGAGATATTTTGAAAATATTGTGGAAAAGAGGCGAAATTGCTCCTAAGGAGCAATTTCTCCTCTTCTCCACAATATTTTGATGCCTGTTGGTAGATTTCTGTGTTAAAACAGGGACCAGATTTTCACTTCGAGATAAGCAGTTATTCGAGATAAGCGAGTTCGAGATAACGACGTCGACTGTCTATTGAACTCATTCTGACATTTATGATGGAAGAGTTAATGGGACCTGGCCAGCATTCTTGGTAGAATGTAATCAGAACCATATTTTGCCCGCAGAGGGCAGCGTTATCTGTCATGTACGTACATTTAACCAACTTTTTAGGCTTGGTTTCATGAAGCGTTCTCAAAAGACGTTACCCATTACGAAAACATACCTATTCAAATATCCAGAAAATTTTACCACCAAAAAAATGAAAATTTTCAGATAAAAAATCTGATATTTTTCAAATTTCTGCTCAAAACATAGATTGTGGGTACTCGTTAGAACCGCCTCGACGAGGCGGTTCTAACGAGTACCCACAATCTATGTTTTTGAGCAGAAATAAGAAAAATAATGTATACCCCTGTAAACCCCAGTTTTACAATATAAAAGTGGGGTTTAAAGGGGTCAAAATTATATAGGCATGTTTTCGTGATGTGTACGCTGTTGACTGTGAATACATATCAGCTAACATTCGGCTTAAATTAATCTTTATCGGAACGTTATCGACAACAGTCCGATATAGATTTAAGCAGACTGCTGGCTGCGATGTTTTCTTTTCTGAACAGAACTGTAAAAGTTGAAACATTTATTTGCAACATTGTCAGTTTTAATATGCCACGCAAGTGCCACGGTGGAATCATGCGACAACACATTTGAAAACAACAGTTTGTTTAGTCCAGCCTATCCGCGACCAGTTCTTTATTCTGAAAGGTCCAAAACAAAAACAATGATTAGAAAAAAACAACAACTCAAGTATAGATTCATTATAGGTAAAAATATAACCTTGTCCGGTGACATGCGACTTCTGGTTTCCAGCTGTATTTCGTCAAATGGAAAATTGATACTTGAAGTCAGAGGTCATCGGACTATAGGTTCTATTTATACCTATAATAATAAATACATCAAGAATGAATATTGAATTTAAAAATAATAATGCGTCTCAAAAGTAAATGCACCTGTTATAGTTCTTTTGTCGGGCAAGTATTTGCACGTATTTCTTTGAAATGCTACAATCGGAAATAGCTAGACAGAAGAGAGCCATAAGCAGTACCGTTTCAACCAACGAATTTCCACAGTCTGATGTCTCCATGCACAATTTGTTTAAAAATGAAGACATTACGTCAACAAGACCTCTATATTCTCTAAGAATATATATTGAAACAGAGGTAGGCAGGGGTCTGCATTATTAGGAGTCTTTTCAGAATTTTTATGTTTTAAAAACCCCGCTTTCTTTGCTATTTGTCTTTTACTTCGTACACCTTTTTTTTGCAGTGTAAATCTGTCTTAAGTGTTTTTTTAACAAACTATTCCTGATTACATATTGTATGGTGAAACTATCCTGACTTATATAGCTTTAGATAAGAGAGACATCAAAATAATTATTTTCTTAATTTCTTCACAAACACATTTTGTGGGTATCAGTTAGAAGCACATCTGTGAGGCGCTTCTGATGAGTGCCCACAACAGATCATTGTTTTTGAAGAAATGAGAAAAAGTATAATTTTTTGTTAAAAGCACTGGCTTGTTAGCTCACCTGAGCACGAAGTGATCAATGTGAGCTATTGTGATCAGTCAATGTCCGTTATGCGTCGGCCGTCGTCCGTCATGCGTCGTTTGTTGTGCGGCGTCAACAATTTGCTTTAAATCACTACTCCACCTACACCCTTTGCCAGTTGACTCAAAACTTGGTAGGAAGTATTGGGGCGATTTGTAGATCAAAAGTAGTTAAATCGTTACGATCGGAAATCCAAAGTCTAAGATGACTGCAATTTGAAGATCTATTTTGCGGTGAACCGAAAAGCCAATTGCATAGAAATTTGGTAAAAGGTATCGGGCAACTTTTAGATCAAAAATAGCTAAAATCGTTCCGATCGGATATCCAAGATGGCCGCCACGGCTGCCATTTTGAAATTTTTTTTTGCGCTTCCTCTTCCGAACCGAAAGGCCAATCGGTTCGAACCTTTGCAGGAAGTATAGGGGCAACTTGCAGATAAAAATAGCTAAAATACCTCCGATCAGAAATGTAAGGTGGCCGCCGTCTTGAAAATTTATTATGCGCTTCTTCTCCGAACCAAAAGGCAAATTGACTCGAAACTTGGTAGGAAGTATCGGGACAACTTGCAAATTAAAGGGGAATGCAACCTTAAAACATATTATGCTACAAAGTAAAGAGCTTCACAAACCATGAATTTTGATACAAATTTGATCAAAATCGGTCAAGAATTAAAGAAACTCTGAACGATTGAACATTTAAACATTGGTGGTATGGGCGCCGCCATTTTGAATAATTAATGAGGTTTCACAAAACTTTAAAAATCTATTTTAAAAGTTATTCTTCTTACAAATTTGGATTGCTTTGGGAGAAATGATTGCTTATCACTATAATTAAGCATATGTTAAACACTGTAGAAAAATATTCTTGAAGAACCATTATAATCAGGTTTTTGTATATTTTATTAGGGCTGTATGACGTCACAAAGCCTAAACTATGGCGGCATCCATGACGGCCATTTTGAATATATTCAAACCACAGTATTTTCCTTATTTCTCGACTGATTTTGATAAAACTTGTATCAAAGTAAATGGTTTGTGTAGCATTTTACTCCAGGAGACACTAATAACTTGTGTTGCTTTCTCCTTTAAAAATAGCTAAAATCGTCCCGATCGGAAATTCAAGATAGCCGTCATCTTGAAAATCTATTTAGCGCTTCTCCTGAACGGAAAGGCCCATTGACTTGAAACTCGGTATGAATTTTAAGGGCAACATGGAGATTAGAAAATAGCTAAAATCATTCCGATCGGTAATCCAAGATGGCTGACATCGCTGCCATCTTGAAAATCTATTTTCCGCTTCTTCTCCTGAACCCTCGAAATTTGGTAGGAAGAATCGGCGCAACTTGTATATAAGAATAGCTGAATTCGTTCGGAGCAATAATCCAAGATGGGCACCATGGCTGCCATGTTAAAAAGTCTATTTTTCGCTTCTTCTCCTGAACTGAAAGGCCAACTGACTTGAAATTTGGTAGGAAGTATCGGGGATGACTTGTAGAAAAAAACAAGAGGGCCCAGAGGGCCATGATTCACTCACCTGAGTGTCATTGTCTCTAGTATATTCTAAAAGACTATGATTTCTCTTCATAGGACTATGTATGTTTCAAATTTGTTGAAAATGAATGTTTTGCGGATGACAGGCTGTGGGGTGCTGGACAGAAGCATGATCACATGGTGCCTTATTGGTGAATAAGCATGTGAACTAGATGAAGCTATGTAACCAAATATCAAAGGCCAGGGCCTTCTGGTTTCAGACAAAAAAAGTTTTTAAAGGTTTTCCCTATATAAGTATATATAAAACAAGATGGCGACCATGGCGGCCATCTTGGATTTCCAATAGGGACGATTTTAGCTATTTTTGATCTACAAGTCACACCGATGCTTTGATCTACAAGTTGTCCCGATACTTCCTATTAAATTCCGGGTCAACTGGCCTGTCGGTTCAGGAGAAGAAGCGCAAAATAGATTTTTTTCAAGATAGCTGCCATCTTGGATTTCCGATCACAACAATTTAGCTATTTTCCATCTACAAGTTGCCATGGCGGCCATCTTGGATTTCCGATAGGGACGATTTTAGCTATTTTTGACTTAGAAGTCACCCCAATGCTTTTCTACCAAGTTTGGAGTCAATTGGCTTTTGGATTTAGGAGAAGAAGCGAAAAAAAGATTTTCAAGATGGCGCCATTTCCGATTGCCGATCGGCACGATTTTAGCTATTTTTGATCTACAAGGTGCCCCGATGCTTCCTACCTAATATTAAGTCAATTAGCCTTTCGGTTCAGGAGAAGATGCGAAAAAAATATTTTCAAGATGGCTGCCATGACGGCCAACTTAGATTTCCGGTCGGAACGATTTTAGCTATTTTCGATCTATAAGTCACCCCAATGCTTCCTACCAAGTTTGGAGTCAGTTGGCTTTCGGGTTTAGGATAAGAAACGAAAAATAGATTTTCAAGATGGTCGCCATGGTGGCCATCTTGAATTTCCGATCGGCACGATTTTAGCTATTTTTATCTACAAGTCACTCCGATGCTTCCTACCAAGTTTGGAGTCAGTTGGCCTTTCGGTTCAGGAGAAGAAGCGAAAAATAGATTTTCAAGAAGGCGGCCATGGCGGCTATCTTGGATTTCCGATCGGCACGTATTAGCTATTTTGATCTACAAGTCACTCCGATGCTTCCTACCAAGTTTGGAGTCAATTGGCCTTTCGGTTCAGGGGAAGAAGCGAAAAATAAATTTTCAAGATGGCGGCTATCTTGGATTTCCGATCGGATTTTTTTTTTTATCTACAAGTCACCCCGATGCTTCGTACCAAGTCTGAGGGTCCTGCGTAAAATTCTGTCACTAATAGGCTTCCTACGTTTTATCCCAGGTATATTTTAAAATGCTTCATTGCACGAATGGTGTGTTGAATAGCTAACGATACCCGTTTATTTCGTGCAAATTGCTTTCCAACTGACCGAGTTATTTCAAATTGAAATAGATGCAGTCATATACACTGACCAATTTACTTGTTACATTGGAACATGGACCAAGCAAAGGATGGTCACGAGTCTACCTTTTAAATGACAGCGCCTCCTCTCATAAGTGCGAGGTTGTTAAGTCTTTTTTTGGCTTCTGAAAAGGTGAAAGTTTTAAACCATCCACCTTAATCACCTGACTTGAGTCCCTGTGACTTCTTTTTATTTCCAAGGCTTAAGAAAATGCTTTCTGGAAATAAGTATACGTCTAGAAGTTCTCTTGGCAGCGCTAATTGACAGTGTCTTCAACAGATACCAACAGAAAACTATATTATATGCTTTTCGCGACTGGGTAAAAAGGTTACAAGAATGTGTTTCAGTAAAGGGGGAATACTTTGAAGGTTTGTAATAAAAATATGTTTGATAAAACGTAGCACTGAAGTAATCCGAACCCAGTGACAAAACTTTTTGCAGGACCCTCGTATCGAGTCAGTTGGCCCAGGGGTGTAGGAGGAGTAGGCTTTTAAAGCAAATGTTGACGACGGACGACGCACGACGGACATTGACTGATCACAATAGCTCACCATGAGCACTTCGTGCTCAGGTGAGCTAAAAAAAAAAAAAAAAAAAAAAAAAAAACTAAAATTTCACCAATCGGAAATCCAAGGTGGCCGCCAAGGCCGCCATCTTGAAAATGTAGTTTGCGCCGTAAGCTCAGCTGACTCGAAATTTGGTAGGAAGTATCGTGGCAACTTGTAGATGGAAAATAGCTAAATATTTGCGATCGGAAATCCAAGATGGCAGCTATCTTGAAAAAATCTCTTTTGCGCTTCTACTCCTGAACCGAAAGGCCAGTTGACCCATGGCCCGCCATCTTGAAAATCTTTTTAGCGATTCTTCTCCTAACCCGAATGCTAACTGATTCGACACTTGGTATGAAGTATCGGGGCAACTTCGAAAATAGCTAAAACAATTCTGATCGGAAATCCGAGATAACCGCCATCTTGAAAACGTATTTTGCGCTTCTTCTCCTGAACAGAAAAGCAAATGGACTCTAAACTCGGTAGGAAGTATAAGGGCAACTTGTAGACAAATAGTAGCCAAAATCGTTCCGATCGGAAATCAAGGGCAGCAACGGTCGCCATCTCATATATACTTTGAACGTCTTCTCCTGAACAGAAAGGCCAATCGACTCGCAACTTAATAGGAAGTATCGGGGTGACTTGAAGATCAAAATAGCTAAAGACGTTCCGATTGGAAATCCAAGATGGTCCCTATGGCCGCAATCTTGAAAATCTATATTGAACTTCCTCTGTTGAACCGAAAGGCGAACCGACTAGAAACTTGTCTGATATTCAGGTGAGCGATACAGGGTCATCTTGGCCCTCTAATCTGGAGCTGTGGCTTGTTACATTAATAACTGTGTAGCAAACACAGAAAAAGCATTGTGCACCGAGATCAGACTGCACAGGTGTGAGAAGTTTTTCGCATAATAATGTATCAAGGCAGTATGTTTCTGAATGAAGCAGGTTAATGAACAATGCTACATTACATGTATTTATTCTATGTGATAGGAGAGCTTACCATCTTACTACAACTATTTTAACCCTTTAAGCGCCAATCACAACTGCAGCAGACGACATTTTGAAATACCTTTTTTTTATTTTTCAAAGAAAACAAGTCTTGATATTTCTTGTGAATCGTCTGCTTGGCAATAAATGTCGTCTGCTACAAATTTTGCTTAGCGCTTTAAGGGTTAAAACTTGAACAAGTCGATTTTATCACTTGTTGATAGTCCAAAAACTACTGAATGAGTGGCAAAGAGTATCGACCCTGATCAGACCCCGCACTCTGCGGCGCCTGACCTGTGTCTACACCGTATGTTGAGGTCTACCAATTTCCGATAACAGTACTGGTTCAAAATACATTGTTTTGAATAGCAAATATATTCTCAACTTAATATTTCTTTACCACTAATAATGATAGAATTTCTGTGCAAATGGATTCGAAAATTTTAATATTTTCTGAATATTATACATATTTTTTTTTTTTTTTTTTCAAAAAAAAAAAATAAAAAAATAAATAAATAAAAAAAATAAAAATAAAAAAAAAAAATAAAAAAAAGTTTGAGCAAATTAAGAGTACATTTGTAACCCTACATATGTCAAAAAACACACTTTTCGCTTCATGAACTCAGCGGGTATCTTAAGTTCCACGGTTCCTTCACGCGTACAGCGAAGACTGGTCAGACTGGGATGAAGCCCAGGCTGATCAAAGTCAGCTTCGCTAGGCAAACAGTAATTTTTTTTGTTTTTGTTACGTTTTTATGCTTGGCTCAAATGTTGATAGCTTTCTCAGTCTGCCAATATGGACAGTTGAGCTTGAGACGAATAAATTAAAATATTTTCGTTTTTCCCTTTTGACAAGCGACACAACCCAAAGGCGGGCTGTAGCTAGTGGTCTACGATAGGAGCCAGCTCGTGGATGATGTTTCTTATAACTTATGCGTCCAGCAAAGGCTTGAACAAGCCTGTGCACCCACACAGCCGCACCAGAGCCTTTGCTGTTCGAATACAGAGAAAACATTCCAAACAATAATATTGGGCACCCTTAACAGGCTGTTCTCTATTCTGTAAATGCAGGACGCAGAATCATGCATTTATATTCAATCACGGGAGTAACAATCAAACTTCTGCAAATTTTGAGGACAACTTTCGGCTGGCAATTCAAAATTATGAACTACAGGAAGATTATTTTCTGTGAAGAATTGTTCAACCTCAGCATTCTCTTGTTTAGTAACCGTGGTATCTGGTCTTGAATTGGGGTTTAAATGGTGTTCCCAGGTGAAGAGCTGCACTTATCTACTAGGTGAAAACACTGCCAGACGCTTATTAAAAAGTGCTTTAAATCTTGACATTTCCTTCAATGATATCTCTTCAAATTTGTGATGGTGTCTAAATATTACATTTATCCAGAGACCATACTTCAAACAAATGCTGAAAACTTCATTGAAAATTCTGCAGTAGTTTTTAAAGATATGGCGATATACAATTTTACCAAAATGCACAGGATAATACATGTATAGTGATTTACTTGTGTTTTCACCCAGTGCATAAAGCGCCTGGATGATCAGCATCAATATTGGACAGGAATCGACACAAAACTTATTAGCAGAATCCACCGGATTCATCGTATATCAGTAATAACATATGTGAACCCTTTTACTTCTTAAATGAGCCACAGCATGACAATAATAACAATGACCAGTGATCCCAGCGAACGACTCAGTTTAGCCTGTGCAATCCCAGTCTGATCAGAGTCTTTGCTGTCCGCAGAAAGAAACCTTGCGTGTTTGTTAATCCAGTGAGCCACCAGCGAAGACCCTGGTAGGACTGGGTGGAGTTTTTTTGTTGGGTACGCGGTTCATTGTGTTGATTTTGACGTGGTGAGTCTCTGTTGCTTGCATGTCTAAACAATTGAGGGCCAGATGGAATACTGGCTTCATAAATAATGTGCTACCGTCTATTAATAATGTGTAAAGTTCTGATTTTCTTTAGAGTTCCTGTTTAATGGTTACTATACTCGTATTTAACCGGTGAAAAATGCCAATCACATTTTAGCCAACCGGGAATCGAGCCCGGTCTGCTGGACTGGAAGTCCTACACTCTTACGCGTCGTTATAAAAGCCGGCATGTACCGCAAGGCAGAACAGGTGTGTTATATACCTATATCCGCTGACAAAAACGATAATTTATCAATGTATAACCTAGCTATGGTCATCTCCAAAACAGTTAGGGTATGTCAACTAAAATGAATTTGAACACATGCACTGACATGCTTTTCGACACAAATGCTTCTGGATGCGATGTTCTGTTATTTTGATCAGGCTCTTTATGTTGTTTTTTTTTTGTTTGTTTTGTTTGATTTGGGCTTAACGTCGCTTTCAACAATCTTTCAGTCATATCACAATGGTGTCTGGATGTGGCACTTTTAGAGTGCTGCCTCACTGAAATATCACGCCCCAGACACTTTGACATGATATTCCACCCAGTGGCATTATACTGATACTGAGCTGACCAGATCTAGCTCTACTTTCTTAATGCTGAGCGCCAAGCGAAAGAGCAGCTTGTACCATTTTTAAAGTCTTTGGTATGACCCGGGATCGAACCCGCAACCTCCCGGTCACAAAGCGGGGTAATAATTCACCTTTATAATAAATAGGTAATAGGTCACCTTTAAATATGTCATTTCTTATCAAACCGTGGAAGCGATAATGAAAGGCGTACGCATTCAAATGCACCAAAATGATGTTGAAACCTTGATAGTGTGCACAGTGTGTGTGCCTCATGCGTGCCTGCTGCATAAATACATTCTTCATGAAATAGAAGTATACCTCAAGAGAATGGCCGTATTCACTCGGTAACAGTCTGGTTGTTCGAATATTTAGGGTATATACGGTAATAAGTTTATAGCTTGTACACCTACCTATGATTATCTGGCTGGCTATCTTTGGTAATATATATATACACCAGTGCTACCAAAAAGATTTTTAGAGAGAGAGAGAGACAGAGAGATAGAGAGAGAGTACTTACCTTGCTTACTCTGTGATTTATGTGAATGACTGTTTCTATGCAGTAATCGAATTTATATAAGTATTGTACAAGAAATATTTTATCAGCAGCATGCATACGCATGCAGAATGGACCAATCTACGTTGCTAGCCTAATCAAACCTGGATTTAGTACAAAGGCCTTTTTAGGGTTATCCTTCGACTGGTGACTGTCTGGGAAATGGGAGAAGTAGCATATGCTGCGATGTATATTTTGCTCATGGCTGTTTGGGTCGAGCTAATTAGGCAATGCCTTCTTTGTACTAGAAGCACTTTATGAAATGTTTCATATTATATGGGTTGAACATTACGATGTGTGTGCTAGTATTCATACATTTCGCTTTTGTTCTTGCTAAATGCTTATTTCAAGATATCAAATCGTTTGCACTCTTAAGGCCTACTATTTCTTTTCCATATATGTTCTATGCTCTGTTTTGTTATGTAAAATGCTTGTTTGCACCATTGTATTTTTAAATGAATGTATTTCATGCTGCAGGGAGAGGACTGTCTACTGTTGTTATAATTTGTGCCCAATCCATTTGTTTAACATGCATTAAAATATTTTTAATCTAACGACAAGACGATAACTTCGTAAAGGGAAAACAAAATGGTTCGTTATGGCAGTTTCATATCATACCATATCATACCATACCGTACAATATATAATATTTGAGCAGCAACTTCAGAAAACGTAACTTCAGACGTGCGCCTAGCGAAAAATCAGATCACACTGCCCATATACACCGCATCTGCGCATATCGCAGTCTGATTTGAATCCGAGCCTAGTCACACATGAGTCTCCATTATGCGTACATTTCAGAAGGTACACCCTCTCACGTTGCGGTTCATTCCCAGCAGGCACACAACTTTGAAACAGCGTCGATTCAACGTCAAGACGTTGAATCGACGTTGTTTCAACGTTATGTGCCCACTGGGTTTATACAATATCATCACAAAAACAGAACATACACACGGAGAGAGAGAGAGAGAGAGAGAAAGAGAGAGAGAGAGAGAGAGAGAGAGAGAGAGATGGTACACGTTCTCTTGTTGCGACTGAATTGCTTGTTTACAGTTGCAAACAGGTCATCCGCTAAATCTGGCGTATAAACATTTATTGTCGAAATTAATGTATGATGTTCACACATATTAAAGCCTGCTGTGTTCTTTTGAAACAGATATAATTTGATCTGCGGGACCGCCATTTTTGTCAGCGAGTTATAAATTTTCTACCATTCAAACCCTTCAACAACATCTTACGATCATGTAAGAAGTATAACACGTGAAACATCTTTTAGATTTTAGTTTGAAATCGAAATTTGAGCCACAACGTCAGAAAACGTACCTGCATACATGTGCGCCCAGCGAGGATTTAGATCAGCCTGGGCACTCGCGCAGTCTAATGAGAATCTTCGCTTGGCACATTTTGGAAAGCCAAGGATGCAGTTTTTTATGCGGGCAACGAAGACTGATCAGACTGTGCGGATGCGTAGGCTGATCGGAGCCCTTGTTCGGCGCACAGTTCGGAAGGTACGTTCTCGGACGTTAGGGATCATTTGATATGCAACACTGACGAGTAAAACGGAATGCATGCGCTGATCTAGACAGTCGCTATTCACATGTCACTGCGCGCATCATTTGAGTCGCAACGTGAGAAAACATACCTTCTGATATGTGCGCCCAACGGAAAGTCAAATCAGCCTGCGCATCTGTGCGCTCTGATAAGTCTACGTTGACCTTATGAAGAAACACCTTGAGTATTCAAAATGCGCCGAGTGATGATTCTCATTAGCCTGTGTGAATGCGCAGGCTTATCTGAATGATCGCTGGGCGGACATTTCCGAAGATACAATTTTGACGTATCGGCTCATATCTCTTCGTTGAGACTGTTTGCACTATTCACAGTTCAAAAGTACTGGCAAAAAACTTGCAATAAAATGTCCAGTTAATATTGGTACTTTTCTTTTAAGAAAGATTGCTTACCAGTCCTAATTCATCGGCGTGTTTAAAGACGTTCATGCTATATTTCTTTTGTGAGTTTCTTTATAAAAACATAAACTATTTCTACTCATTTGATTTGTCGAGGCAAATCAAATGATACCCATAGTGGAATTTTCGTTCTCTCTGTCTCTAGGACACGGCTCGACATGACTGAAATGTTGTTGATAAGGCCGTTCAACATCAACTCAAACAAACCAAACAAACAAATCAAATCTAACTGACAAGGCACAGGCTTTGAATTTTTGTGCAGAAATTAAGATTCTGCAATCAACTAGAAACTTTCGTTTTATTTAACGGAGTCCGGCGTCCGTTCGTCCGTCCGTCCGTACGTACGTCTGTTCGTAAAGGTTTTCGTTTTCGGCTAACTTCTTATACAGTTAGCTGAAACTTGGTTTATAATTTGACCATAGACCATGATGTGGAGCAGCGCATACAGTTTCAGGGTTACAGTCCATCAAATATTAGCAGATATATGCCTCTTTGAAAATTTCTGTAAACGTTTCGTTTCCTGCTAACTCTTCCTACAGTTTATATACGACAAAGCTGGAACTTGATTTTTAGTTGGACCTGCGCATATTGTTTTGATGTTACAGTCCACCAAATACTAACAGAGTTATGCCCATTTGAAAATTTCTGTAAATTTTTCGTTTCCGGCTAAATTCTCCTACAGTTCACATCTGATCAAATTGAAACTTGGTTTGTATTTAGACCATGATGGGGAGTAGCGCATATTGTTTCGAGGTTTCACTCCACTAAATATTAATAGAGATATGCCCCTTTGATTTTTTTGTAAACATTTTGTTACCGGCTAACTCCTCCTACAGTTTTCATCAGATCAAGCTGAAATTTGGTTTATAGCTGGACCATGGTGTGGAGCAGTGTATATTGTTTCAAGCTTACAGTCAACCAAATATTAGCTGAGTTATGCCACTTTGAAAATTTATGTTTACTTTTCGTTTCCGGCTAACTCCACTATCAAGCTGTAACTTTTTAAAGTTACTCTAAGATTTGGAGCAGCGCATATCATTTTGAGGTCCAGTACACAAAATATTAGCAGAGTTATGCTCCTTTGAAAATTTCTGTGAACTTTTCAGTTCCGGCTAACTCCTCCAACAGCTTCCATCCAATCAAGCTGAACCTTTATTTATTGTTAGACCATGGTGTGGACCAGTGCATGTGATTTCGAGGTTACAGTACACCAAATATTAACAGTTATGACCTTTTGAAAGTTTCTGTTAACTTTTCGTTTCCGACTTACTCCTCCTATAGCTTACATCCAATCAAGCTCAAGCTTTATAAATAGTTACACCATGATATGGAGCAGCTGTTACAGTCCACCAAATGCTAGCAGAGTTACGCCCCTTTAAAAATTTTGGTAATTTTTTGGTTTCCAACTAACTCTACTTACAGTTTACACCCGGAGCACTGAATGGTACAGGAGTCAGTATATGTGCTACATCTTATTACTTGTCACTGGCATATGTTGCCTCCGCTTGCGGAGCTCTTGTTAAATAGAAAGTGCATTAAATGCAAGACATATAGCAAGTGCACAATTTATTAGCACACAGTAAATAATTTTGCTAGGAGTGTTTGATAAGATAGCTTTATCTGCATATAGGCCTCGTCATGCGAAAACGTGTCTACAAGCATATGCGGTCAGCGAAGGCCCAGATCAGCCTGCGCGTCCGCGCAGTCAGATCAGGGCCTTCACTGTCCGCTAACAGACTCATTTGACACTATAGAATTATCAATGGAGAGCAAATGATCGGATGAAATCTTTGCACGTGTGCAGGATAATGTGAATCCGCATATTTTGCGCATGCTCGAAGGCACGTTTTCGCTTGACGCGGCCCATATAAGTTTGCTTTCAAAGTTAGTGATAGCCTGTGCTATCTTCAGATGAATATTTCTGCAGGTGTCGTTGATAGACGTATTATTTTGTTCCTTTTTCCTTGAACACGTCATAATTGCAGGCATTACATAAGCAAAGCGTTATACATGTTATATGTTAATTTTCGATTTCCAGTTTTGAGTTATGAAAGGAAACCGAAAGGCACAAGTACCTATAAGAAAATAAAAGCTTCCTAGTATGGACATAGAGAGGAAATAAGGCCATAATTCCATACCAGGTTTCAGCAATTGCAAAATATGCTTCTTTCAGATAATCAAATTCCTTGTACGATCTAGTTATGGTTAAATGTCAGAGAGACGTAGGTCCTGGTAAGATTAAGAGGCATTCTTTCGCATTTTGTTAACAGAACTTTTCCGTAATTGTCCTAAAAGTAGGACTCTGAACCATACTTATTCTTAATTCTGAAACATACTAAATCTAAAACTCGACAAGTGCATATTGACTGCCTTCTGATGTGCCTGAAAATACTCACTGAATGGCAAACAGTGTAGACCTTGCTCAAACTATGTTAATCTGGGTCTACATTATTTGCACATGCATATCTGTCCAAATATTATAGGCAAACGTGATAGCAGAATGGAAAATGCCTAAATTTTGATGCATTTGATAACACATGAAAAAATGGTAGGTTTTAGCAAAAAAAAAAAAAAAAAAAAAGGAGGGTCAGGTTATCTTAAACACACATTTTTGGTTTTGTTCCAATTAAAGTAATCTCTATCTCTTTCCTGAGGCGCCAAAGCTATCATTGTGCTGTGGTTGTCATTGTCATTTATTCCTTTCATCCATCACTTTCTCAAATGGACTCTCCAGTCTCTGAATTTGGACACATCCATAATTGCAAATAGGAGTTTCAGTCAAAAGTCAATAACAGACTGGCCATTACGAAAACACGCCTATTCAAATATATAGAAAATTTCATTTCCAAAAGCTTAAAATTTTCAGATAAAAAACTCTGATATTTTTCATATTTTTGCTAAAAACATAGATTGTGGGTACTCGTTAGAACCGCCTCGCTATGTTTTTGAGCAGAAATAAGAAAAATAATGTATACCCCTGTAAACCCCAGTTTTACTATATAAAAGTGGGGTTTAAGGGGGTCAAAATTATATAGGCATGTTTTCGAAATGCAAACTGTGTGATCCTGATAAGATGGCTCGCTACGAGCCGTCTCATCTGGATCTGCTCTGTTTGCAAAGGTATTGGTCTGTAGAGATGAAAGGCTTAATACCATGCCCTGCATTCCAGTAACGTAAACATGGTAGACAAATGATACCACGGAATCTCGCCAATCTAGGAAGACAGTATGTTGTATCACTTAACTCTTTCAGTCCTGATTTTCTGAAATGGACTACTTAACCGTTGAATCTGGTCAGAACCTTTGTTCAAAACAGTCACAAATCAAAATAAAATAAAATTGAAAACAGTGAAGATCCTGATGAGGCGACTCATGCTAGATCTAGACTGTTTGCATTGATATCTGTACCGGACTACAGGGATGTCACACCCTGCATCCCAGTAACGGGTAGATAATGATACCCGTTTTAGTCCTGGAAGACGGCAGGCTGTTTATGAGTCTCAGGTAAAGATACCAGAATCGTATTTCGGAAAACCTTAAAGTCGATATACACAAAGCAAAATTAGGAATGTTTAGACAGACAGACTTGGAACTAAAATAAATGAGGTGTAATCAAACTTCCATTGGAAGTAAGCATTACTTGGTAAGCATGCTTTGCCTACCATGCCTATCAGCCTGAGCAGAGATTTAGAAGAATACGAGAATTAATGCAGGGGTTTAGAAAGTCTGTTATGGCGTTTAGAAAGTATGTTTATTGTCTGCAAACAGCTACAATGTCGGAATTGACAAGGTCACGATGCCTCCTGTAGAATGTCTCAAGCGTTGACACCAATTTAGGTATTGGTATCCCTGAGTCAACAGTCTTGTAGAGTGAGATGTCTTCCTCGTTTTCCTGTCTTCCTCGTTTTCCTCTCTTCCTGATTTAGGTTGCACGATCACTGACAACGTGTGAAAATAATGCTTGCCAGATGATATAATTCCTCTGCTTTCACCAATTATCATTACACCATCTTTAACACGCCTGATTCACTGAGGGTAAAGATGTTTTAAGACGCTTAGTGACTGTATAACAATAGTAAGACACTTGATGATACGGAGATACATGTAAGTCTGTTGAAAGTGTCAAGATTAGTGAGAGATTGCACAAATGGTTCACAAATACAAGTAAGAGTGGAAAAACATGAAAGCGTACGCAGCTGGGAATCAAGCTGAGAGGTAAAGTGAGTTGGTTGATTTTCAAAGGATATCTAAATACTTAATCGGGTTCGCGATGTTTCCGTCACTTGCTGCAATTAACACAATATTGTTAAAACAATGGCAGATTAGACAGGTGCGTGAATGAGGATTCAGGTGTGAGGCACTGACAGCAAAATTGCAGTACAGGAACCAAGACTGCGTTCATTAAAGCAAAGTAAAGCGAGGGTTTTGCAAAAACTAGTTTGCCTCTCCTAAACGATCATTGTAAACCTCCCTTATGTTATCTGAAATTAGAGAGTAGCCATTGTTCTCATTGACCAGACTTGATATTACATCGAACAAATTATATCAATAAATAATAATTTCATGAGGGATCGAATGTATAATATCAACACAGTAAACATTTCTGTAGATTTTGTTATGAACAAGCATACAAAAATTTTATTCGTATAGGCCGCCATCTTGGTTGTGCCAAAAGGAAACCGGAGAATAGATTTAGGATATTCGCTACCGTCCCCAAAAGCTGTCACAACTCAACGGAAAGTCTGCTATAGTTTGCGAGCAAAAGCGAACGTCCCGTTTAACTAAACGCATCCCTGGCATATCGACATTGCAATATAGGAGCCAGAAAGCGACACTGCAATACATGCAACAGACAGCGACACAGAAATACAGGAATCAGACAGCGACATTGAAATACAGGAACCAGACAGCGACACTGAAATACAGGAACCAGACAGCGACATTGCAATACTAGATGTCCAGGCTGATCTGAATCTTCACTTATGTTAATTTTTTTCTCATTTCAGACGTTCGTAACCATGGAGATGAGATGGGTCATGCTGACACTTGCATCGCTACTGTGGGTACAAGCGAACGCACAGGGTATGTCTCAAAGCTTGCACATATATCTTTCAGTTTACGCAAGAGAACAAAATGCAGCTGTGTAGTTTTTAATCCAAATTTATCAGTTTATGTGATTATGTAATGCTGCGTCACTGTTCGTCTCCGAGCCCTCACAAATGGATCAGAGCAAAGACATTAATTTTGTCGTAATGAGGTTGGCCGAGTCTTCGTCTGCCGAGTTCGCTATTTTGGATTGGCTGGTCGATTTATAAACGAATAAAATATCAAGTGATAAGTAACAGTAAGAATGGTGTGTCTCTTTTCCGTAAGTCAACCATTTCACCCCTGAGTTTCTGAAACGGACTCGTCCGTCTCTGAATTTGGACACAGCCATTGGTGCAAATAGGGGTTTGAGTAAAAGGAAGTAACTGCATGGCCAACAATATAGATCATTATCTAGATCTACACTGTTTGCAAAGGTATCTGTATAGGTCTGCAGAGCTAAACATCTGAAAAGACATATATTTTTTTCAGGAAAACAAAAACAAAGTGAATCAGAAAACAGCTCAGGCATTTTACAATGATTTTCTTGCACCCCGCCGTGAAAAGTATTTTGGGTTTTAATGAGACAGGGAATGTTCAACTCAGATTATGCATTCGTATTGTCTCATTAGGGGCTTAAAAAACCTTCGATTCTATAGTATTTAGTGAATCAGTGAGCGCACAGTAAAGATCAGATCAAACTCTGCAGACGTGCGCACTGATATGAGCCTGCCAAAAGGGCATATGGCGTTTACAAAACGTCGCATGAACGTCGATTCGTCAACGTCATGATTTGACGTTGTCTCAACACTGCGTGCCCGCTGTGTGGGCTGTCCCCAGATGCCCTGTTTTCATGGCGAGACTCGTGTCTTTAAGGCAGCTGCATTTCGTTCTTTAAGTTACAACGTTACGCTTCTGTTGACATTCTTTGCTGATTGACTGCAATTTTTCCTCCGCATATATATATATTACTTTTTCTTCTGTGTTGTAATTTTCTCTTCTTTATTAAAGGAATGTATTCTAATAGTTGACATTTTTAGACTTTTTAAAAAAAAAAACCTATTACTTCTTAACATTTGATAACATTGTCGACATCTTAACACTCTATATTCCCTTAATCTTTTGCACCTCTGGACAAAGGCAGCAGACGACAAAAGGATTTTTGTTTTCCAGCAAATTGGGGTTGATATTTTATGCGATAGTCTCGCACGATATGGCCAACCCTATTTTCTGAAACAAAGTAAGGAAAAAAACAAGAAGATATTTTTAAATGTCTGCTGCAGCTGTTGAAATGCAGCTGGTTAACGTTTTATCATTATTCGATAACACGTTCGAGCCGGGCACAGGAAGAAAGGAACCAGCCTGTACTTGAGCACTGTTTTGTCAAAGCCATTCGATGTTAGGACACTTAATTTGCATATGTTGCAGTGTCGCAATATCGATTAGCATGTTGATAGTGACTTTGTGAACCACAACGTCATAAAACGTACCTATCATCACGAAAACATGCCTATATAATTTTGACCCCCTTAAACGCCATTTTTATATAGTAAAACTGGGGTTTACAGGGGTATGCATTATTTTTCTTATTTTGCTAAATAAATCATAGATTGTGGGTACTCTTTAGAACCGCCTCGCCGAGGCAGTTCTAACGAGTACTAACAATCTATGTTTTGATCAGAAATATGAAAAATATCAGAGTTTTTATCTGACAACTTTCAGTTTTTGGAGGTGAAATTTTCTATATATTGGAATAGGCGTGTTTTCGTAATGGAATATGTGCGCCCAGTGTAGATTCAGATGAGTCTGTGGACTGATCACAATCATCACATGGTGCAGTCTTGCAGTTTTGGATAGCCAAGGATGCAAATTTCCTTCATGTTGACAACGAAGACTCTGATCATTCTGCCTGGATGCGCAGGCTGACTCGAGTCTTCGTTGGACGCACATATCCAAAGGTACGTTTTCTCACGTTGCGGCTCTTACCAGTGAATTTTTGGTGGATTTCCTGTGTCCCTGATGTTATTGTTTTTGATGTTCATACCTTATTTTAATAACATTTTCTGCTTCATTAGCTTTTCCATTATCGTCTGCATGCTTCATAACGTTCTGTCGCAACTGTGGCGTGTAATCTGCGAGGACATTGTCAAGGGAGGTAAATCTGAAAAGAATGGTTTTGTATAATTATTTGTGTAACCTCCCTTAGTTCATTCGAAACCGACTGTTATGGCGTGAAAATACATTCGGCGTGAATTTTAATTTTGACGTCTTAAATGGTTTACAGCTCCTGGCGAAGACATAACTGATTATAATTTGGGTGAGTATAATTTAGTATCTGATATATCTTAGCTCCTATAGCTTTCTTATAATTCTGTAGTGAGATGGGCCGCGTCAAGCGATAAAGTGCCTTCGAGCCAATGATTCTGGCAGCGGACAGCGAAGGCCCTGATCAGACTGCGCGGATGCGCAGGCTGATCTGGGCCCTCGCCGCCCGCAAATGGCCGGACACGTTTGCGCATGGCGCGGCCCCATATGATATATGTACATGTATGAAATGTGTACGTAGGATTTAGTTTAGCAGTCATGTAAAGTGCCCATACAAAATATTCCAAATCCATTTTAATTGACTATTTTGGACGGTGAAAATGTTTTCATCAATACACACTGTTTCATAATATTTTCAACTTGTCATCATTACGAAATAGCCAAACCAAAGCGAATAACGGAGTTTTAAATGTCACACTTACTATACAGTCCACTTTACTATTGGTTATTAATAAAATAATTGTATTTGTGAATATTGGACCAAACGTCAATGAACATGTAAATAGAGATAATCTAAAACCACACTGCTTTGCATAGATTGCAACTTTTGGTCATAGATGTTGTTCCTACTTTTATTCACAAATAATTTGTAACAAAGTCCCGTGCATACCGAACAATGCTTACATGACGACACAATGTGGAATCGTTGTAAAGATGTGCAGGGAAGCAGAATGGTGTTTGTGTGTAGTAGTAGCAGTAGTGTTGTTGACTTTTGTGGTATTTAGAATCTCAATGCAGTATTACAATCATGAAATTTGCCTTACATTACGAAAACACGCCTATTTAAATATATGGAGAATTTTACCACCAAAAACTGAAAACTTTTGGATGAAAACATCTGGTAGTTTTCATATTTCTCCTCATGTGGGTACTCGTTAGAACCACCTCGGCGAGGCGGTTCTAACGAGTACCCACAATCTATGTTTTTTTTTAGCAAAAATAAAAAAGTTAATGTATATCACTGTAAACCCTAGTTTTACTGTATAAAAGTGGGGTTTAAGGGGGTCAAAACTTTACAGGCGTGTTTTCGTGATGATATACCTATGTGAAATTCAATGACATAGTTCTATTGTCCTTTCGACATCCTTTGGAAAGACATTTTTCGCATGGCGTTTTATTCTAAATGAACATGTTTTGTTATGATTGACCCAAAATGTGTCTGACCTATGCAATTTCTTTAGTAAACTGAAGTTTTGGATTTTTTTTTATTAAAATATATTTTTGCTTCCCTGCACTTATTTTAAATTATTGATGTTCCATAACGATATTTTGAAAATGTCAGATATTTTGAACAAATGTCACTTTTTTAAAACCTTCATCGAAACTACCTACACTATCGAGTTTTGCATATTTTTACAATTTTCCAGCCATTTTTTCACTATTGATAAAAAGTGAAAATATACGAGTTTTCTTTTAAAATCATTGATTAGAATGAAACATTTTGTGCGCAGGTAGCTAAGACAAATAGTTTTGCATTAAGTCATGCAAAAAGTTTGCAAATTTACTTTTTCTGTGTAAAGCGCCATGTAAAAAAAAAAAAAAAAAAAAAAAAAAAAAAAATCTGAAAGATGTCGAAAGGAGAGTATCTACGTAAATCTTTTAAGCAAACATATCGATATAGTTCTGTTTCCTAACATTTGTTACTGAAATTATATAAATTGATATAATTTTGCAGTAATATAGTTTGAAACAGGTTACAGATGCACTTTATTAGTTATTTTGCAACATACTTTCTACCATATTTTACTTTCACTACTTTCATTCTCGTTCGTGTCGCTGATTTGTTTTTAACATCTCAGCATAGAAGCTTATCAAATTTCATTTGTTGTTGAAGACAGGCTTTTATTTTTCAACAAAAATTAAATAATTATACTAAACTTAAAGTATGTTTCAAATAAGGCCATCCAAAGTATCAACGCAATAAATACATCAATTCATTTGACTCGTTAACACTGGTACGGACTACGTACTTGAGGAAGCCTTTTCTTTCTGTATCTTCTACAAATTTTACACAGTTTACAAAAATGAGTATGTATGTCGTCGCTAAATATAGCGAGTGTTTGGGAGCAGGCAGTCTTACAACATGCGCCGGAAGATTTAGGGGGACTTAATAATGCACTTGGCTCATTTCCGCCGGTTTGGAAAAGGGAAACTACATTTGGGATTTCCTGTTTACTTTTTCTCACACCAGTCCTCTTTGCAAAAGAGGTCTACACTAAATGGAATTAAAAGCATATTCTCTTCTTAGACACCCTCTCAGAAGAGAGTCAACCAAGCGGGCATACAACGTTGCGATATTGTTTCAACGTTGTATGCCTGCTGGGCTAATATCCATTTACATTTAATGGCAAAATATCCACCTGCTAAACCAGACTGTCATCAGAACATGTCGCTTGCTGTCAAGTCTATATGTTCGATATTTTGAGGACCCTTGTTGTGACTGATACGGGCATTTTACAGTTATGTTTATAAATGCGTGCTGACTTTAAATTAATTTCATAACGCCAAAGCCATCCGAAAAAGCACGTCGTTAATGAACATGTCTATGGTATAAGAGTACTGACTATTACCCGTGTAGCAGCTAGACACAAGCATGCGTAGGTCTACTCGGATAACCTGGGCTGCGTCAAGAGAAAAAGTCCCTTCGAGCATGCGCAAAATGTACGGATTCACATGGTTCTGCACATGCACATAGTCGCATCCGGGAATTTGTTCTCCATAGAAACATTCTGTAGCATTCAATGATTCAACTAACGGGAAGTGATGTCCCTGAACAGACTGCGCGGATGCGCAGGCTGATCAGGGCCTTCGGTGTCCGCGTATGCTCGAAGACTCGTTTTCGCATTGCATATCCGTATGTACACATTATAATCTGCATGTTACGTTTGTTCTTTGTTTGTCTGTCTTTGTCTCGTCCCTCTTCTGCGATTTTCCCTTTGCTGTCTCAGCCTGCAGTGTGGGTGTTGAAACGTTTTTCTGTACCTTTATGTGTCTTTTCTGACTCATTAATTTTGTGTCAAATCTTGCTGTGTTGTTTGACCTGTTTATGTTCTTTGTCAATAAAACTTACTCTACTTTTCGACATCTTTCGAAAAGTAGTTTTTTGCCTGGCGCTTTACAGACAAGTAAATTTGCAGACGTTTGCCATGATTTAATGCTAAACCATTTGTCGTACCTACATTTGCATAAAAAAAAAAAGTTTTATTCTAGTCATTAGTTTATGAAACAATCGATGCCGGCTTCGGTGGCTCAGTTGGATGCGCGTCCGACTGGTGGTCAGGAGGTTGCGGGTTCCAGCCCCGCCGGGTCGGCAACATTCTTTCGTGGAGATTTGATCATGAAATTTTTCTACGGTCATTCTCTCCCTTCCGCTGATTCAAGTAGGGCAGTTGTCAGTTTCTGGCGAAAGACTGTGCTCAGTACTAGTTGACCGCTTAGAGGACTAAGCCTTCCCAGTAAATGTGTGGTGAGGTAAACTGACCGCGCTCGACATGACCCTACTGGGTTGACTGGGCCGTAAAACCTCAACACAAACAAACAAAACAATCGAATATTTTCATTTATGGCTGCAAATTGTACAAAAACGGTAGTGTGGGTAAACTGATGCAGGTTTTTCAGCAAGTTTTACGTTTTCAAATTTTCTGAAATTAAGAAAGAGACCAGTTCTACTTTTTCAAATTTTCTGAAAATTTCACAATATTGCCGTGGAACAGCATTAATTGAAAATAAGCAAAGAAAAGTAAAACATATATTCTAAGTTAAAAAATTCAAATAATAATAATAATAATAATAATGATAATAATAAAAATAATAATAATCACTCTGCTATGGAAAGTGCATAGGTCTAGCCTACTTTTTTGGCAATGAATGAAATTTTAAAGTAAATTTTGAGAACAAAACACAGAAATAGAAAAGACAAATGGTTTCTGATAAGATATTGTCAATCAGAACAAAACATTTTCATTTAAAATAAAACGCTTAGCAAAAAGCGTCTTTCCGTGTGATATCGAAAGACAGTAAATCATTCCTAAAGTGAAAAGCTGTACCTTCTGACGTTTGCACTAAAGACGACTCAGAACTGTCTATGTCGTGCATTGCTTTGCATCTGCGTAGTCTGACCAGAGTCTTCGCCGTGCTTACTGAAGGAAGCCAATGATTTGAGAAACACGAGTGAGTCTTTAAGGGACGTACATGCCAAAAGGTACAATTTTATGCAACAACTCAAATCGTTTTAATTACATATGTGCGTAATTTGTTCTGTGAATATCTGAATCACATGGCCTGATATACCTAACATTGAAATTGGACTTTTCGAATATATAGTATGGGGGAGTTTATTCAGTCTAATATGGGTTAAAGAGCCACTACTAATAGAAACTATCTTACAACGTATGTGATCTGCGCCTGCTGCTCAGAATCTATATTAGTCGCTGACATAATATTTTTACTTAAACATTCTGTTAGCGAAAGTAGTTGATGCTGATCGGATGCACAGCCAGGGCCCGGTTGTTCAAAGCATCGTTAGCTTAACGAGCTCGTTAAGGGTCATTTCGTTAACTGTTTTAGCGGATTCAATATACAATATTCTGATATTTTTTGCTGAAAAAATGTGAGTAGCTTTTGCACTGCAAAAGCTACTCACATTTTTTCAGCAAAAAATTTCAGCGTATTTGCGTATCACTTGATGTAAATTTTAACGAATCGTTAACTAACGACATCGTTAGCTTTGAACAACTGGGCCCAGATCTGGATATAAACTGATCGTATATGTCATAAGGCTGTATTCAGGAATGAGAGGCTCATTTCCGAACGAAAGAAGTTTTTAGAAATATATAATAATATGATATGGTATGCTGCTTTAACTGAAGTGGCGAAATTGGTACAAACATTGTGATTCCATTATGTTGTGTAGTTTTGTGAGTTTGATCAAATTTAAAAACCGTGATCAAAAGTTAATTTAAGAAACCCGACGTTATGCAAAATGCATTCGTTGTGTGCATGTTTTACTTCTACTATATATGTGTTGTCTTATTGGTTATGGTTGGAAAGCTGAAAGCAAAATTATTAAAGAACAAATCAGAATCGATATTTCCGAATAACGTGTTTTTGTATCACACTTCGTTACCATAGACATTCACACAGTATATCATAATTAATTATTCTGTTTCATGTTATGACATTGTTAGATCCATTAACATTTACAGGTATTGGATCAAGCCCTGTTGATCTTGTGATATTAATAGACACTTCGAAAATGAACAGCTCAACAGAATCCCTAACTGAACAACAGTTATTCAGAGATTTCTTTATTCAGTTTCTACAATCCGCCGATATTGATTCCGGTGCCGTGCGTGTTGCATTAGTGACGTACAGCACTCACCCAGAGATAGTGTTCAGATTAGACACTTACAAGAATAGAGTAAACGTCGAGAATGCCATCAGGGATGCCATCTTCTTGCCTGGTGAAAGAAATACTGCTGATGCCATTGGACTTATACGACGAGTTATGTTGACAAGAAGTGCAGGAGACAGACCAAATGTACCAAACGTGGTATTAATGCTGCAGACTGGACTCTCTGACAGGCATCAAGCAAGAACGCTGCAAGAAGCGGAAGCTCTTAAATATGCCAGAACAAACGTCTTTGGTCTTGGATATAGCCTTGATTCTGCTGGTAGGTAATCTTTCTCAACTTCTTTTTGCAGGCATTACAAAAGTTTTTGTTTCTCTGATAAGGACAAAAATACAGTCCTGCTAGACAGACTAAACATATGAGCCAGCACATGAGAAAAAAAGGTACATGCGACCAGCAAAGGCTCAGGCAAGCCTGCGCATAAGCATATTTTTGCCAATGCCTTTACTGTTAGCAGGCATGTACTAGCTTCAAACAGAACACGAACGTCTGTGGCTCAAATATGAGACTGCGAATGCGTATTTGAAGAACCACAAGCCGGTAAAACCATAAGGCCCCTTTTTGCGTGTGCCGGCTCAAATAAGGAAATGGAACAGCTGATGTAAAAATAACGTTTTGTTCACATTCGAGAAACACCAACTAAAGCTTCACCAAGATTAGTTAGACTTACAGATTAGTCCGATAATAAATCTCTTATGCAACCTAATAACAAGTAAAATTAGCCGTAGTGTTGGGAATCTCTAAAATGACATCAACCTTTTCAATGGAAAGGAATGCAATGATTAGAAATAAATACAATTACTTATCACCTTCCGTCCAAGACACCAAAGGGAAAGAAGGACGCACTGAAAGCAACGGAACCACAATCAAACACTACAAGCAGAAAGCCAAAAGGACAGTTTTTTCCCACATAATTGGCCAAACGGCTATCCAAAATAAAACTTTCAGCAGGACATACATGCAACCTTGAGTTTCTGAAGTAGAATCTTTCATCCTTGAATTTGGGCATGGTCACTGTTGCAAATAGGTGTTTCAATCTAAAATGAATAAATAAATAATAATAAAAAAACAAAAACAAAAAAAAACAAACAACAGAAACAGCAGAGTAGATCTTGATGAGACGGATCGTTACAGTCACATTTGGATCTATACTATTTGCACAGGTATCTGTTTTGGTTTGCCAGGCTGAAAAGGTTAAGGAACATCTTATGAATTATGATAAATCATATTAAGCAGTCACAATTAAAGACAACTACATGTATTTAATAGAAGCATGTGCATATTGTTTGCATCTATTTTATAGAATATTTAGTGGAACATACACAACTTACACCCTAACCACTGAAAGGCTGGTCAGACAAAATGACAAGTCATACCTCGGTCGGTTTCAGAAGGTTGGCGCCCAGGCTTTTATGTTATGGTCCTATCTACCGTGGTCCTATTTGTGCTCTTCTTTTGCTGTGAGTTCAGATCGCCAATGAGCCCTCTGTTTTGCTTTTTGACGATATTTATGATTATAGTGTGTTATACTGTGATCCTTTACTGATGATGCGGAGGACATAAATTCGGACTGAACACATTATTCGTATTTTTGAGCTGCATCAGATTAACGGCAGATTTCTTGTGAGTAAATCCGCTTGAAATATCTGTAGTTTTTTGTTCTATTGACAGATGCAAGGCATCTCGTCTTGTGCAGATCGTCCTTGTTCATATATGTGTTGGTTATTGCAATTTGTTATTTAGTCTTGCTTTTTTTTCACGTCTTTTCTTATTCCCATGTCTTAGAAAGGCTTCGTTATTGCGGCATTACGAAAAACAAGCCTATTCAAATATACTGAAAATTTTAACCGCCATAATATGAAAATTTTCAGATAAAAATTCGGATATTTCTCATACTTCTGGTCAAAACACAGATTGTGGGTACTTGTTAGAACGCCTCGGCGAGGCGGTTCTAACAAGTACCCTCAATCTATGTTTTGGGCAGAAATAAGAAAAATAATGTATACCCCTGTAAACCCCAGTTTTACTATATAAAAGTGGGGTTTAAGGGGGTCAACATTATAGAGGCGTGTTTTCGTGATGTCCACTCCTTGTTACCCTTATTTATATGTATGAGTTAAAACATTATGTATAACTCAATATCTGTTAGAATAAAGTTGTTTGAGCGCTTCGAAATACATATTTAAGGACCCCATCAGTTTTGCTTTATGTGTATAGCATAAAATCAGGATTCATGGCGTTGTTTGAGTGCTTATCTGGTCCGTTACACTCCCTAACAGCGATGCTTTTTATAGTTCTAAGGCGAGATTGCTATTTCAGTACCTCTTTGTTTGTTTGTTCTTTTTTCGTTGATGTATTGTTTTACAGTCATCTCGCTCTTGTCATTCATTCATTATTCGTTTTCTTTTCGATTTGTATTTATATATAATTATCTTTTTTAAAGTGGCGGTAGTGGTGGATACTTGGCTTTGGTCAGGCCCATCGGGCTCTTTTGGTAGATTCCTTGTACTCTTACCTCTGGCTGTTATTTTGCCTTCAACTTGTTTCGTCTCTGATGACTGAGGATGTACCATTGCGGATCTCAAACGTACATATATATTCCAGCATCACGTCATCTGAATAAAAGAATGAGTGTGTATTTGTAAATCAAGTTTAAGGAGAATGGATACAATTGGGAAAGTTTTCCGACATTGGTTTACTAGGAGTACAACTGTACTGTGTCCTTGTTGGTATGCATGTACAGCTAACCTATTCTGAAAAGGGAAGAACTATGAATAGAAAAAAAAAAAGTAGTTCCAATGTTTGCAACCACGGGGAGATTTTATTTGTCCTTTTAGAGTAGAATTTTTTTTTTCAAATGGACTGCATAGTTGTCTCCCCTGAACGTGTATTCACTCCATTCACACCCATTAAGCTCCACCGCTAGTTGTCTTACATCTGAATAATCTAGTTCATTTTAATGCATTGTTCTGTTCTGCGTATGAAGGAAACTTGTTTTCTATTGCATTTGTCTCTTTGATCGACAGTATCACAATGTTGTTTTGATTCTGTGTTTCATATATTCAGCTGAGGAAGAACTTGATGAAATAGCAAGCCGTCCTACATCGGAAAATACCTTCAAGGTGGACTTTATTGAAGACTTCCAATTTATAAAGGATATTGTTTTTGCTCAAATTTTCACACGTAAGTATTTCTTGTGTTGCTTAACCCTTAGTATTGTCATAATGCAACCAGCCGACAATGACTGAGAGCTGTTTCTTATTCTTCACCGCGAAAATCGTTAGACTCAGATAACATATAGTCCTGTATGTAGCCGTCAGAAACAATATTCTCTTCGACTGCTTTGATGATGATATGATATATTTTACGAAAGCAACTTCATGAAAGTCAGCAGAGTCAACTTTTTTGGTCGACTGCGACCAAATGTAGACATACACCAAAACTTCCTTAACGTGATTATTATTGACCAATGAAATCAATCTGCGTGTTAGACGGACCAACCAATTTTTCTCGATATAAACCGACAACCTGTTGTCTCCGAACCGACCAATATTCCCGAACTGAACGTTTTGTTGTCGATTAAGACTTTGAGTTGTATTGCTGTTGTTCACGTGACTTTCTCTGACCAACAGAATTAATCCACGTAAATAGCGTTGGTACGAAATCCTGGGAACGGTTATTTATAGTAGCGCTGTTCTTGTCGCTGTGACGTCAGAGAGGACTATCTGTAAAATTTTGACTGGGCTTAGTGCTGGGACATTAGCAGAGCGCGGCGACTGATCAGGTTCTGCACTGTTTGCACTGTAAAGGGTTAAACGAAATAGCCTTAAGTTCCCGTTCAGGAGCATTTCCTTAGCCTACACACAGAGACAACCGACCTAACAGTGTTGTCGGTGCCGTGTTTCTACTTTCAAGTACGATTTCGCTGGTTATAGATTGTTTTTTTCTTTATGAGATACGAGCATATAGACGAAAACTTTGCATAAAATAGTGCTACCAACTAAGCGAGGGAACTGGATACACCAGGTCATTTTCTGTCATTTTTTACAAGGGAGGCAACTTGTGACTTTTTGTATGCTTCTCTGCACACTAAGACCCATTTGGTAAGGGTCCATTCGTAAAGGAAAAAAAGACTGTAACCAGGGAACAAAGTATTTCCTTTTAGAGTAGATCCTTGTTAAAAAGGGAGACAGAAAGGGTCTACTCTAAAAGGAAAGAAATCTCCCAAGGGGAGCAAATTCTCTTTTAGAGTAAACAACTTTTCATAAAGGACGCAAAACCTGTATTGATAGAGTTGTATATATATCAAGTCCCTAAATGTGTATCAGTTCCCCTTAAATTACATCTTTCCCATCACGAAAACATGTCTATATAATATTGACCCCCCCCCCCCTTGAACCCCACTTTTTATTTTGTAAAACTGGGGTTTTACAGGGGTATACATTATTTTTCTTATTTCTGCTCAAAAACATCGATTGTGGGTATTCGTTAGAACCGCTCTAACGAGTAACCGCAATCTATGTTTTGAGCAGAAATTTTTATCTGAATATTTTCAGTTTTAGGAGGTGAATTTTACTATATATTTGAATAGGCGTGTTTTTGTAATGCTATACAGGTTCCATTTTCATATTTTGTAGGTGCTGAACAAGCGCATAAATCTCCAGTAGGAGGTAAGCTGTAACTTAACGTGAAACCTGAATATCGGCACACCCTAGCCCTTTCAACCCTGAGTTTCTGAAATAGGTTCTTCCATCAATGCATTTGGACACATTCATTGTTGCCAAAGAAGTGACAGTTGTACATCAAAAACAGAATAGAAAAAGGTGTAGACAGAGATTGGATGGCTCATTATGAGGCATCTCATCTGGATATACGCGGTTTGCAAACCTATCTTTCTTAGTCTACAGGGCTGGAAGGGTTAACCCATTACCACACTTCCTACATTTTGCAGACGTCCATTTTACTACCTGTTGATATATTTAAAACTGTTGGGTGAACGACAAACAGTGTAACCCTGATCAGACTCAGCGTTCTGTGAGGTGATCTCGGTCTGCCCTGTTTCCTCAGGTCTGTCTGTCTCAAAACTAAGGGCGACAATAGATATATTGTGTTAAGGACATGTACATTCTTAGGCATTCAGTATTAGATAAGCTTAATCAATTTGTAGCTGATATTTCTGTCTTAGGATTTTACTGATCTATTTAGTATTTATTTGGACACACTCAGTAGTTTTTTCGCCATTTTTGCACAAGGGTGACAACTTTTTTGTGAATTTCCTATATACTTTACTACCCATCAAGCCTTTTCTATGAGAGCATTTTTGTCGTTTTGGAGTATATACGTTTTCAGAATTTGGCAGATTTGCCTCCCATGAAAGTGTACTGGTTCTCCGTAATGGGGTTTAACTATGTGTGCCCGTGTAATTCAGTACCGAACAGTGAAGCTCCTGATATGGTTTATGCTCCCAAAATTTATTTTGTGGTACGTCAGGCATGAGCAGATTAAATTCAAATTTAGATAAGGATATTTGAAAACAGAAATAGAGATACCCATGGAAGGTCGCCATCACTGAACATGGTACCGAAAGACAAGATAAAGAGACAGGTCGTTAGATATATAGTGACAATTAAACAATACTTCAACAAACCTGAACTGGCAAACGAATAGGAAATGCAACAGCAGTACCTTCTTAAAATTCAATGGTAAGGCTTTTTGGGAGAGTCCGAATGTGGAAGGTAATTAGAACATTTTATCTCAGTGTATGACAACCACAAAATGAATCCAATGTCCCTTTTTCTGCATGCATAAAATTTATAATGGGCAGTCAGAATGTACAATCTGCTTAGTGGGTTGGGAATTTGTTAGGAATGGCATGCTGCTATCCCCAAGTTGAACATTACTCCGTTTTGAATACAATAGAAATGTGCTAAATGGCCCCAAACGATAAATATACGCATATAAACACACCAAAACAAAAACAAAAAAAAAAAAAAAAACAAAAAAAAAACGAAAGCATTAGTCTTAGGTTTTATGCGACCATACTCCAATAGGAAACATTTCCAGCTAATATAATGTTGTATGTTTTATTTTCAGCCAGTGAAAAACTAGACTTGGTTTTCTTGTTGCATTTTTCTCTTTCAATGAAGAAAACTGAGTTCAAGAACGTCATAGAATTTCTTAAGAACGTGATCAAGGAATCAGACATCGAGGAAGATGACCTAAGAGTAGCTGTAGCTCAGTATAAGAAACGCGGAAAAGTAGTCTTCGACTTTAATCAATACTATACTAAGAATGAGGTTTTAAATGGATTAAATAGCATCGCCTTTACAAAAGCAAAATTTTCGAGCGTTGCCGAAGGGCTTGATACTGTCAGAGAAAAAATCTTGGTGGACGCATCGGGGTATAGAAGTGATGTACCAAATCTTGTTGTCATTGTTACTGACGCTGTTTCCAATAGAGATGTTGGTAGAACAATTAAAGCTGTTGAGAAGTTGAAAGCAGACAATACAGCTATATTTGGTGTTGGTATAAACGTTAGTTATCCGGATGAATTAAAAGGACTGGCATCTTCAGAAGAGTATACTATATTCGTGAATGATACAAAATGGCTTGCTGGAGAAGAACTGTATTTGCAGGATCAATTTGTTGGATGTAAGTTTGTAAACATTTTTATATTCCTGGTTTAAAATATACACCGTACTGTCTTTGAAAACAAAGGCCAAATTGGCTTGAAATGGGCCTATTGTAAACATAGTACAAAACAACAAAGAAAAGATAACAGACTCGGTTTCTTTGAGTAGTTTCTATGAGGGATAATGAAACAATTAAGTTTTGGTCACCTAGTGATTCCTTAAGAGAAGTTATTATAGTTCTAGATTTTGGTCAGAATGACAAGAAATTCTAACATATCTAAGCATTAGATTTTGGTTTAAATTATGAAATTAGTATTTTCAATAAATAAAGTGAAACCTCTAGTTGTGTACTAACTGTGATTATTATATATAAAATAGTTTTCAACAGCTGCCCATTTTGCTTTCTGTTTTAATTGTTGTGATTAAGAGTAGTATCGGGACCCAGGGTGAATTTGGCTAGCTGTAAGAGTGCCTTAAACCCCCCGGTGGTTTGCTCTACCGACCGTTCTAAGGCGGTGGTCCCGGTGTTAGTCTGACTCCTTGTTGCTTTGTGGTTTATTCTACGAGGCGATTTGTTGTATGTCTTTCCGTGTGTCATTTTGTTCTTGTGTTTTTCAGTCCTTAATAAGTATTGCGATTACCTCGCTTGGGGAAGAGAGGGCTGGTCTTGGTGCGTTTCGTGCGTTTGTTCGGTTTGTGCTTGTTTGGATTTGTCGGTTTCCTCTTCCTCTTGGGGTCTGGGAAGGGCTGCGGTTTGTGATTGTGGCACTCCCTGGACTTTTCTCTTACTTTTTTTTAGAAGATATCAGGAATAACCAAAGCAGCAGAACATAGCTCACCAATGACACCAAAAGGAAAAGCAAACAAACCATGACAGACAGTACACGAACCACAAAAGAGCATCTTCACTGAAGACCCGAATTTCTATTGCGGTCTCTTTTCGTTCGGTATTTGAAGAAGTTTTGTTTTATGCTATCCATTTAATGTCATTATATCCTGACCTGGTGCCGTTGGAAAACTATTTTCTATGCATGTGGCGTTCCTGGGTTCCCCCGGTGGTTTGCTCTACCGACCGTTCTAAGGCGGTAGTCAAGGTGTTAGTCTTGCTCTTTGTTGCTTTGTGGTTTATTCTACGAGGCGATTTGTTGTATGTCTTTCCGTGTGTCATTTTGTTCTTGTGTTTTTCAGTCCTTTTAGTATTGCGATTACCTCGCTTGGGGAAGAGAGAGCTAATCTAAGTGCTTTTCGTACGTTTGTTTGGTTTGTGCTTGTTTAAATTTGTCGGTTTCCTCTTCCTCTTGGGGTCTGGGAAGGGCTGCGGTTTGTGATTGTGGCACTCCCTGGACTTTTCTCTTACCTTTTTTTCTCTATAGTTGTCGTCATCCATAGGAGTTTGATATTGCTCCAAAAGAACTTTATATAAAGTCAAGGACTGGTCAAATGCTAATTGCCATAGACTGCTCAACGTAAAAATATCCAAATATTAAATTAAACAAACAAGCTTGGTTTACGCGTAGCACACACTGTTTGCTAAGAGTAAACGAAGGTTCTTGTGAAATTTCTTATTATTTCAGATTCATTATCGGCCAAGCAGTATTCTGACTTTGATCACCGTTTGATATAGACCGCATATACCCTACATAACTCCAATTAAATAGAGCCATCTCTTCCGATAACGAGACACCTTTTTTGGATTTGAATCTATGTATATCTAATGGTCCAGTTGCCACCAAAATTTATGATAAATGGGACGATTTTGATTTAGATATAGTCAATTTCCCTTTTCTGGATGGCGATGTCCCCCGGCGTACCTAACAGGGGTATACATATCTCAACTTATTAGATTCGCCAGAGCTTCTTCAAATCTTAATGACTTTAACTGCCGTAATAAAGCCCTTACTACCAAACTTCTTAGGCAGGGCTATCGTTATTTTAAACTTCGTAAGGCGTTTCCGCAGACACAGTGCCTTGGTAAAAAAAATATAGCGTTTGTCTGAAAATACTTCTGCAACAAGTTATATCGGAACCAGAATTTTACAGTGACTTGTTGTACAGATTTAGAAAAAAAATTGGGAAAATCTAACTTCGGAGCAATTCAGAAAACTAATTAACCTTTACAAAAGAATTGGCTTTTGGCTGGATATTATGCGGCAGACTGCATGCCCAGTTGTCCACCCAATCATTGTTGGTGGCTGTGCTTCGCTCTTTTATTGCACGACGGTGGTTCGAGCCTCAGACTCAATGACGGTCTCTTCGTAAAACTTAAACCAGTGGGTTGGGGCTTGACGATATGTCTTTGGCTTGGCCCGCCGTGGTTCAACTATTGGTTTTTATTTACTCTGGCATACAGTAGAATTAGCCATGAGTACCCACCTTTGTTTCTCACTGTGATAAGTTTGAATTTTATGTTTCCGCTTTGATGCATTGACTGAGTTGGGAGCCTTTATGCGAACCGAATTTTTATGTATTTCTGTAGTATGAGTAGCATCGGGACCCAGGGTGAAGTTAGCTAGCTGTAAAAGTGCTTTAACCCGCGCCCCCAACCCTGTGGTTTATTCTACTGGCCGTTCTAAAGCAGTGGTCCCGGTGTTAGTCTTACTCTTTGTTGCTTTGTGGTTTATTCTACGTGGCGATTTGTTTTATGTCTTACCTTATGTTATGGTTTACTTGTGTGTTTCAGTCCTTTTAGCATTCCGATTACCTTGCATGGGGAAGAGGGAGCTAATCTTGGTGCTTTTTGTACGTTTGTTTGATTTGCGCTTGTTTCGTTTTGTCTATTTTCTCTTCCTCTTGGTGTCTCGGAAGGGCTGCGGTTTGTGATTGTGGCACTTCCTGGACTTTTCTCTTACCTTTTCTGTTTAGGCATCGTTTCATTGTACGTTAGAATATATTACCTTGTCCATTTACTTTGTCGAACTGATGTTCAGTCTGCATAACAAACCCAGTATATAGTTCAGTGGGCAGTAAACCAACGATTAGTAGATGGGCCGCGTCATGCGAAAAAGTGCCTTCGAGCATGCGCAAAATATGCGGGTTCCTGGTGTTGCGCAGTCTCATCCAGGCATTTGCGCTCCACTGAAACAAAATGTTAGTGGACAGCGATGCAGATGCGATGCGCATGGTGATCTGGGCCTTCGCTGTCCGAAGACACGTTTTTGCACGATGCGGCCCAGATGTGCTTGATATTTTTCATGGTTTCCTAAATTTATGCAGCTTTCATTCATTATGCGCCTTATTCACTTTCTTATCATAATGGTTATAAACAATTACAGCAGGTCTAGGCATTCCGATTTGTTATTATGTAGCAAAGTATATTTTGGAAAGAGTCCCAGATCAACCTCTATATCCTTCTGGGCCTTCGCATGATGTCAATCGAATTATACCACACTTTAAAATTTATGTATTTAAAATCAAAGTCCCTGGTTAGACGGTGCATATGCATAAGACTATCTCAAACCACATATGCTCAAAGACACAATTTTAGCTTTGCGCATTGATAGTAATAAATAATACAGTAATCAAAGACCAGTAAAACGCATAATTCATTAGCGGACAGAAACACACCAAACGCGCATCGTTTTATTTGTGGAGTACGTTGATTCATCTTCGTGAGGCAGTCATGTGACCTACTAGCCATTTAAAGTTTTGGATTGCAATTTGTGTCTTCTTAAATTCAGACACGAAAAAAAAATTATGATTAAAGCCCCATTATATGTTAGGAACACAGTGATGTCTGCCAAGTGACGTAAAATGAAGTAATTTATTGTTTACTTTGTATTTTCATTAAAAGAAGATCTTTTGTTTAATTATGTATTTGTTTCCTTTGTCACTTCAGTGAGAACAGCGAAAGCAATTAATATCCTACAAGAAGATGAAGAAACAACAACGGCTATGTCTAAAACATCCACAGGTGTCTTAGAAATTTTCGCAAGTTAACACCTTCATATCTGTATCACGTATAGATGTCAATATTATATAATTGCCATGTAGAAAGAATTCCTTTTCAAACAAGTAACACACGTCTCTAGCCCCATTTTTAAGCGAAATCTTATTATACACCGGGCATACGAAGTATATAAATGGTAGTTTTCGTCTTTTCCTTAAGACCGTTTGTGTGTCTGTCAGTGTGTATGTGTGTATTATTTTTTCGACAAAGATTTCTCAGGAACTACAGCACCTAGGATTTGAAAATTTCTAACAAACATTGGATAGGACTTGTTGTATTGTGCAAGAGAGCATTTGCATCCTCATATGTATCGTTCCCTTTATTTGTCCATTTTTGTTCTCTCAACCGAAATTTTCGTCACAGATTTCTCAGCTCATATAGCAGCCAGTGTATTATAATTTTGTATACACTACAGAGGCTGGAAGTGTATTGTGTAAAAGAAAACCACAATGCTGAAATCTGCTTTGCCTTCTTTTTTGTTTTTTTGTTCTTATTTTTTATCTCTCACTCCTATGTAATGCATAGGGAAATTTGTGCCAAAGATTTCCCAGGAACTACTGCACCTAGGATTTTGAAATTTGGTACAAACATCAAGAATGATGTGTTGTAATGTGTAAGAGAGAATCATCACCTTTATATTTATCGTTCACTTTATTTGTCCATTTTTCTTTATCTCAAATAAAATATTTCATCACGTTTCTCAACTCCTATGAGAGCCTAAGTCTTCAAATTATTTATACGCCCACAGAGGGTTTGATTGTGTAGTGTAAAAGAAAATCATGATGCTGAAATTTATTTTGCTTTCATTTTTTTCTTTTTTCTATCTCTCACTTCAATCTAATGGCTATGGAACATTTTGTCAAATATTTCCCAAGAACTACTGCAACGAGAATTTTGAAATTTGATGCAAACATTGGGTATGACTTGTTGCATTGCGTAGGAGAGAGTCAGAATCTTCATGCTTATTATTCCCTTTATGTGTCCATTTGTTTCTTTCTCTCAAATAATTCTTTTCACATTTCTCACCTCCTATGAGAGCGAGAGTCTTTTGTACATAACTTTAAAGGTTTTAAGTGTATTTGGTAAAGAAAATCATGATGCTGAAATTTATTTTGCCTCCTTTTCCATTTTTCCATCTTTCACTCCAATGTAATGCACATGAAAATTTGTGTCAAAGATAGCTCTGGAACTACTATACCTAGGAATTTGAAATTTGGCACAAACATTGAGTATGACTTGTTATATTGTGTAAGAGAGAATCAGCATCCACATGCTTATCATTCCCTTTATTTGTCTAATTATCTTTCTCTTCAGTAAAGGTTTTAATCACAAATTTCTCAAGTCATATGAGAGCTACAGTAATCAAAATTTTCTATACACTTACAGAGGGTTAAACGCTATTGTGTAAGATTTATTTTGCCATTTTTTTACATTTTTTTCCTTTTTCCATCTGTCACTCAAACGAAAGACGGGGAAATCGTGTCAAAGATTTCTCAGGAACTATAAGACCTAGAATTTTGAATGTTTGTATAAACATCGGGTTTGACTTGTTGTTTTGTGTAACACAGAATCAGCACCTTCTTGTTATTATTCTCTTTATTTGTCCACTTTTCGTTCTTGATCATAAGAATCCATTACCGATTTGTCACCTGCTATTAGAACCAGTCTTTACATTTTTATACACCCTGACAATGGTGAAGTACGGTAAATAAGAGAAAAACAAGATGCTGAAATTTCTTTTGCCTGTCTGGCCCATGCCATCTACAAAATTGGTTCATCGTATGGCCGGGGGTATGAGAGTTTTGCTCACTATCTGATATAGTTTTCTGTACAACTGAAATAGAAACAGTGGTCACAAAAGACCAGAAGATTAATGCAAACTTTGATCAAGACATTTTACGGCCGCAACAACAGAGATTGTTAGTCCTGTAGAACATATTAGCACGACTACTTTATTTAATGCCAGAAGTATCGGAGCGCTCTGTATTTGTAAAACTTCTCTTTTTCTAGATGTTTCACAGATGAAGTTGAGGATCCTTTGCGGACCAAACATGTATTTGTAATCTAAAACCGCATCAGAATTAAGGATTAGGTTTCGCGCGAGTAAAACAGGTTTAAGCTCCACCCCTCCCCCACCAGATTTCCAACTAACCGTTCCAAGGCGGTTCATGTGTTCCAGTTCTTCTTTGTTTGTGCTTGTGGTTTCAGTTGTGACATCTTTTTGTCATTATTTTATGTTACCTCGAGGAGGTTGTGTTTCGTGATGGTGGCATTTCCAGGGTATATTGATATGTAATTTTCCCATATCGGAATTCATCTGCCCATTACAATATTTTTCGGTCAAAATTCAGTGTCTCTGTCAAAAAGAGCTAACATCGCTTACTGTTTGGAACATCTGCAAGAAATTTACATGAAATTGTGACTATCTGCCTCATACAATTTGCATTTTGTTTGCGGTTAAGAAATAATGCGCTTCATTTTGGTTCAGTAAGGAGATTGGATATGTTTAATAAATTTTCACCATGTCTCAAAAGGGATACAGCTTTGTGACCATGTTTGCTTGCACGTGTATCAAACACTTTCTGAAAAGAGGTATACTCTAAAAAAAAAGATATAATTCTCCTAAAAGCAGCAGATTCTTTCCTTTTGAAGTTGGCCCATTGTCAAATAGGTTGCAAAACAGTTAGACAGGGGGCTCCCTTGAAAGTGTATCCAATTCTGTTAGCACAAGAAGTCGCATTTGTCGTAGACATATCGAGTAAAAGGCGTTTTGTACACGCTAATTAGGGCTTTCGCTTACCTCTCCATTGGATACTTCTTCTGTTTCTTTTTTTTGTTTTCCATAGTAATTATGTCGCCTCACCTGAGGGGAGTGTTCATGAGAATAGCGAGTCTAATCATGTGGACGGTTTTGTTTGTCCATGATATACGAAGCAGTTGTTGGTGTTTGTTGTAGAAGATACTGTTTTTAAATAAGGTTATGATTTAGAATTTAAGATGTGATATATTTCTCCATACTTAGCCTGAAGAAAAACTTTTCGGATATGTAATTGATCTGTTTGCCATTATTTAAGTAACGATGCAAAATCATATTGATGCAAAATCAATACTTTTGCTTTGCAGAGGCTGTGACAACCAAGGATGGTACCTTTGATAGTGAGTACATCAAATTATTTTGCTGTACCTATACAGCAGAGATCTTGTTTGTGGTACAGTATATATTAAGATTCTATTGTTATTATGTTAGGTCTTGCTCCGATAAATAATCATCTGCTTTATTTTGGTCTATGTGATTGATTGCAGTTATGATGATAAAAGATATGATAAGTAAGACAACAACAACATATATTGGTAAAATAAAATTCTATACCAAAATCTGCTCTTGTGATATAGAAAATGCTGTATTGAGAGATAAAATGCTTTTTTTTTAAAAGAAAATACCCCTTTCCAGAAGGAGCCAAAACAATTTAAACAGTTGCCTTCCAAGACAAACTAAAATACCATGTACCTATATTTCATGTCTTTTGCACGCAAATATTTTGTTAGATAAAAAAACGTGCATTGTATTATCTTTTATTAGTGTGTATTAAACATTAGAAATTGACAGTTTGCTATGTTATGAAAGTTGTTGCCCTATTTGTTTCCAACAAATCTTTTATAAGGTCTGCCGGAAAGCTAGCACAATCACCCTGTCTCTTTACACAGAATACATTTGTACATGTTCTGTGACGACCTTGTTTTAAAATAACCAGTGATGTATAATATATAAACAGTCCATAACGCCATTCGCTGTCCCGTAACATAAGTCTTCAATTTTTACTGATACGTTACCTATAGTGTCCCGTTTGCTAAACAGTATTGATTTTGCAACGTAGACCCTGGTTGTGGAGTAGAATGATGATGAAAGTGGGTGAGGTAATTCAGTATGTACCCGAGGTACCATATTTTGAACACTGTTTCTCTTTTAAAATATATCATACCCAATATAGCTTCTTCTACTTGGTAGACAAATGCCTATTACCCTGTCCCTTTACACAGACCACCCATTTGTAGCTTTCTTCTGTTGCCTTACGTAATACCCTATCTCGCTTACCTCCCTTTAAAGAAAAAAGAAAACAATATTACATTTGCAGCATCTCATTTATGAAAATCTTCATTTTTTTTGTTAACTTTGCATATTAAAATTCAATAAACCTAGTATTTCTCAGGAACTGAATGTTGAATTATTTTGAAATTTACCTAAATACAAAATTGGGAAAGTGCAAAGAGATGGCTAAGGTTTGGTGACCTTGACCAAATTTCAAGGTCACATGGGTTGTCGAGTTGTTTTATGCTACATAACAAAAGTCTTCATTTTCTCCAAAGATATTGCCTATAATATCTTTTTAGCTCACCTGAGAATGTAGTGGTCATGGTGAGTCATTGTGATTGGTCAATGTCCATTGTGCTTCGTGCGTAGTCCGTCGTGCATCATGCATCGTGCTTCAAAAGTTTGCCATGAATGACAACTCCTCCTACACCCCTGGGCCATTTTTTATCAAACTACAGGAATATTGTCCAGGTGATTGTCTACCGAAATAGCTAAAATTATTCTGGCCCAGTGAACAAAATTGCTGCCAGAGCTAAAAATAGAAAAAAAAAACATTAAATGACTACTCCTCCAACACCGTTTGGCCAATTGCACTCAGACTTTACAGGAATGTTGTCTAGATGACTTTCTGCCAAACTAGCTAAAATGGTTTGCTCCTATGAGCAAGGTGGCTGCCAGAGCTAAAACAGAAGAAAATACAACTCCTCTATATCGTTGAGCCAAGTCAATCAAACTTCACGAGCATGTTGCCTAGCACTGTCTCTCTCAAAAATCGGTTTTGCTCCAATGAACAAGATGACTGCCAGAGCTAAAAATAGAAAACATCTTTTAAAGACTCCTCCTCCTATATAATTTGGCCAATTCAATAAAACTTCACAAAAATGTCGCAAAGGTGTCTCTTTACTAGAATAACTAAAACTGTTTCGCCCCAATGAACAAGGTGGTCACCAGAGCTAAAAGAAGAAGAAAATCTTAAAATTACAACTCCTCTTAAATGTTTTAACCAATTTCTATCAAACTGCTAGGTGACTCTCTACCACAGTTGCAAAATTGGTTCTGCTTCAATGAACAAGATGGCCACCAGAGCTAAAAAATAGAAAAATCTCTAAATGACAACTCCGCCTAAACCCATTGGCCAGTTTCAATCAAACATCATAAGACTATTTGTTTAGATGATATCTAGATAAAGTTTTAATACGGTTCATGTGGAGTATTTCAATATTATATACATGCAAGTTTTAAAAGAGTTCAGCAATTAGTTCCAAAAAATAGGCTAGGATTTTGCGAATATCAAGATGCAAAAATAACAAAAAATAAAAGGCCTTTTAGAAGTGCTGCAGGTTTATTTATTTACTTGAAAGGGAAAACGTGAAACAGGAAACTAACTGTGGCATCAGTCTAACAAACTTACCTGAATTTCATAGTATGACTCCACATAAGCCTTTTCAAACTGTATCAAGGTATAATCAAAACAACCATTCACATCATGCTTGATTGAAATTGGCCCAAGGGTGTAGCATGAGTTGTCATTTAAATATTTTCTTTTTTTAGCTCTGGGCCAGTTAATCAATTAGAGATTAACCATTTTATTTGTTTTGGTAGAGAGTCAGCTAGGAAACATTCATGTGAAGTTTAATTGAAACTGGATAAAGGGTTGAAGAGGAATTATTTAAAGATTTTTCTATTTCAGCTCTGGTGACCAATTTGTTCATGGGAGCGAAACAAGCAATTTGGTAGAGAGAAACATAGGCAATATGCCTGTGAAGTTTGATTGAAATCGGCCCAATGATATAGAAGGAGGAGTCTTTAAAGATTTTTGTTCCTATTTTAGCTTGGTGGTCATTTTGTTCATTGGTGTGGAATAATTTAAATAATTTAAATTATTAAGGTAGACAATCACCCAGGCAATAATCTTGTGAAGTTTGAATGAAATTGGCCCAGGGGTGTAAATTGTCATTTATGGCAATTGTTGATGCCGCAAGACGCACAACGGACATTGACCGATCACAATATCACACCATAAGAGCTTCAGGCTTAGGTGAGCTAAAAAGATATAATAGGCATAGATATCGTAGTCATAGAAAATGAAAACATTCGTTAGGAGCATAAAATTAGCCATATGGGCACCTGCTGTTTCGACTATCCCACAGCCCATGTGACCTTGAAAATAAGGTCAAGGTCGCAAAACTGAGTCATCTCTTATCTCTGCTCCAATTTTGTATTCAGGTAAGTTTCAAAATAATTCGCTATTCATATCCGGAGAAAGACTAGGTTTTATTGAATTCCAAGATGCAAAACAAAACTTGAAGATTTTCATAAAAGAGATGCTGCAGATGTAATATTTTTCTTTAAAGGATGATAAGTGAGATATTATATTACCTTAAGCAGTTGTCTAACAAACAGGAGAAGCTATAACTGGGTGAGATATATTTTATCAGAAAAACTGTTGAAAGTATGGTACCTCAGGTTGATACTGAATTACCCCAACCACTTTCGTGATCATGTTACTCCAAATCTAGGGCTTACGTTGCAAAATCAATATTGTTGTAGTAAATGGGACGCTATTGGTAATGTATCAGCAGAAAATGTAGATTTTTGTTACTTGGCAGAAAAAGGGCCTTATGGACCCCCCACTTCCAGGTTTATAATTTATTTATAAAGCAATTAATACTTAGCCTGGTGTGCAGACATCGTTTCTGATTTTATGTTATAAATAACACAATATTAAAACATTGATACCTAATGTTCCACAAAATGGAAACAGTGAAAACAGACGCCTACGCGAAAATTAATTATACTCATTATTGACAGTTAACCCTTTAAATACAGAGTGGATTATTCCATCCATGAAGATATATATATATATATATATATATATATATATATATATATATATATATATATATATATATATATATATATATATATATATATATATATATATATATATATATATATATATATGGGTGAACCCTTTCATCCCCATGTTTGTGAACTGGAATCTTCCATCTTTAGGTTGGATATGTCCGTTGTTGCAAAAGGGGAGATTATAACAAAAGCGGAAACGAAATGGCAGTGTTGATCAAGATTAAATATTTGCTCATGATGAGCCGTCTCATTTGGATTTATACTCTTTGTAGATGTATTGTGTTAAGTTTGCAGGGCTGAAAGGGTTATTTAAAGCAGGCAAATCAATACTGGTTTTCAAAGCTTTAGATTGTTTCTGTTAAACCGACTGATTTTATTAGAGATACCATTGTAAAACACTTATTAAATAACTTATTTTGAGACTTTGTTCATTCATTGAACAAACTGAAGAAGAACAAAACTTTGAAAATGCAAATACCTAAGTTCAGACACATGTTTTCTCCTTATTTAGCAATTATTTTTATTAAGTACGGGGTCAAATCTGTATATCTCACTTTGAAAACGAGAACGTAATACTCAGCGTATAACAGCAGTTTTTTCAGTAAATATGATTAGATAATAGATTATAGTTTTTAACCGGCATGTGGAAAAGACTTAATCGACGGCAGTAACTTGTGAGACTGCGCCAAAGTATAATGTCACAATTACAATAATTTATCTTAACATCTTCTCACTTTACGTTTCTAAGACAGTTTTATATATGGACATAAAATGCCAAATATTTTCATAATTGTATTTTATTGGGATGATTTATCCGATATTTACAATATTGGTAATCTTATTTACGGTCAAATAATTCTTGGTATATTTTTGTCTTTGCAATTTTACAAAATCAAATGCAATAGTTTAATTATCTGTGGACAGAACAACACTATTTTTAACGAAATATAACCTAGTATATGGACACGTTGCATAAAAAATTCAGGTAAATATGTGGCACCATTATTGCATAACAGGATACAAGGTACAGCAGGTATTCTACACGAAGAAAAGAATAGTTTAATTATTATTTGAGGTGAACACCTATAATAAAAATGTTTGAAATGATCATGGTTAGTTATAATTTATAAATAATAGATACATAATATTATGAAAGCACAATATTACTATAACTAGAAGAGTGTCCATGGGACACTTGGGACCCGCCTGGTGCCCTTTGTGTCATAGAGTTCTTTAATTATAGGCCAAAAGTGGTGGTCCAGAGAGATAATACTAACAACATAATAGAGATCTTCTAGATACTACAATAAAATCCATCACTAATGTACAATGGAGACGGGAAAATCTCAACCATAGGATCAACGTTTCAGTAGGAACTGAGGCTGTGAAGTTTAATAAATAAATTAATTACGATTTACGATTTACGAGTTATGAGCCGGACATGAAGAAAGCATTACACTACATGGATTTTAGGCAAGGGGATTTAATAAAAAACGAATTAGCCAGAGTTGTCATCCTTGTTCGTGACACATCGTCTCATGATTTGGCCATCTGTGAGGTTTCATAAATATATATACCGTCTGGTTTAGGAGTTATTAGTCGGACACGAATTTTCAACATTACACTACATGGACTTAAAGCAAGGGGGATAATTACCGAACACAAATAAAAATCTCATTAGCCAGAGTTGCCTTTATCGCAACACATCGTATTGATATGATTTAGCAATCTGTGAAGTTTCATGAATATAGTACATACAATTTAGGAGTTAAGAGCCGGACACTATTTGTATTTTACGGCTAGGGGAGTTATTCAAAAAAACACACAAAAGAACAAAAAAAAAAAAAAAAAAAAAAAAAAAAAAAAACTAGCCAGAGTTGTCTTCCTTGTTTGCGACACATCGCCTCGTTATGATTTAGCCATCTCTGATGTTTCATGAATACATTCCATACAGTTTAGGAGTTATGAACTGGACACTACATGAATTTTATAGCAATAGGAATTAATTCAAAAACCGAAGTAGACAAAGTTGTCTTCCTTGTTTGCAACACATCGTCTCGATATCATTTAGCTTCATAAAAGATTCAATATGGTTCAGGAGCTATGAGCCGGATACGAAGGAAGCATTTCTCTTCATGGATTTTTGGCAAGGGTATTAAATTGAAAGACCGAATTAGCCAGAGCTGTCTTTCTTGTTCACGACACAAGGTCTCGATATGATAAAGCTGTCTGTGAAGTTTCATGAATAAATTCCATACGGTTCAGGAGTTATAAGCCGGGCGCGAGTTTACAGCATTACACTATATGGGTTTTAGGCTAGTGGTGATAATTTCGTAACCAAATAGCCAGAGTTCTCTTACTTATTCGCGACATATCGCCTTGATATGATTAAGTCATCCGTGAAGTTTCATGAATATATTTCATCCGGTTTATGAGTTGTGGCCCGGACATATTTTTTATCACGCACGCGCGGACATTTTTGGCAAGGGGATTCAATTCAAAAATCGAATTAGCCAGAGTTGTCTTTCTTGATCAGGACACATCGGTTTGAATTTATAAAGCCATCTGTGAAGTTTCATGAATATATTCCATACGGTTTAGGAGTTATAACCCGGACGCGATTTTCAGCATTACACTACACGAGTTTTAGGCAAGGGGAGATAATTCTATAACCAAAGTAGCCAGAGCTCTTCATTATCCGTGCACATATCATCTTAATATGGTTAAGTCATCTATGAAGTTTTTTGAATATAATTCATACGGTTTAAGAGTTATGGCCCGGACACAATGTTTATCACGCAAGCATGGACAGGGGTAAAGAGTGGTACAAGTACACAAAACCGGATAATCTAGAGTTGTCTTTCTTGTTTGCGACACATCATATTGATATGATCTAGCCACCTGTGAAGTTTTATAAATATATTCCATACGGTCTAGGAGTTATGCGCCGGACACGAATGCACGGACGGACAGACGGACGGACGGACAGATAGACGGACAGGGTAAAACTTAATGTCCTTCCACCATTCTTCGAATGGCGGGGATACAAATCACAAAGGCACATTATTTATAATTTATGTTGCCTAATATGACTAGAAAATCAGAAAAATAGAGCTTGCATAGAATAGCACTATTAATTTTTATCTCAATTTAACAGAGGTCGGGTTTCTCAATTCCTGTATCTTGCTAAAAAAATAAACAAACAAAAACATAACAAAACAAAACATAAACAAAACAAAACAAAACAAAACAAAACAAAACAACAACAACAACAAAAAAAAACAACAAAAAAAAAAAAAAAATACGAAAGTTACCCTAGCATCGGAAAGATATGCGGCTGAATTTTTGTATATATAAAGCTTGGATATTGGTTCATACAAAACCGCTGTATAGCAATGCGAAACTAATTGCAGTTTGGAGAAACATGTATTTTGCATGATACTGGTTTAGAGTTTTGCCAAGCAACTGTAAGTTCTATCAAGCTATTGTACATAACCATATTGTAAAATAACACATGTATATATTAACAGGTAAAGTACACCTAATATATACCCATCTCGCGATAAATTAATCTTTACAGTTGATATCTGAATGAAAATTAACACTGTTTGTTTAAAATACATGTCGTGTTTTGTAACATGGCGTGTATTTTATGGTATTTTTATGAACTTTTTAGTTTGCGGAAATTACGTCAGTTATAATGCTTGGTTTCCATACATTCTTACCCAGTATAGTTCGTCAAGAAAGGTTTTGAAATTATTTAATGAAGAAATGCGCGGCAATTCCCCTCAACGTACATGCTTAAGACTTACGTAAGTACAATGCAGTATTCCATATGAATATTTTTTATTCAAAACCATAACCACGAACGCCCGAAAGATGGCTGATAAAATTTAAAATGCGTCATTGAAAACGGTGTCGATAGACGAGACTAAAGGAGTTATGACTGGTGATACAAAGGAAGAAAAAAAGAGGAGAGAAATGATAGCAGTCAGGAACAAGATAGTATTAAAATTCATGTCGTCCAAAAATTACAACTGGCTGATTAAGCTTTGGTATGTTATTTGTATCGAATCCAAAACGCCATGAAGGTCAAGCAATAGACATAGAAACTTATAATATAATGATAGGAGGTGAATATCGAAACTACCGTACTTCGAGTTATCTCCCGAAGATAATGGCTTAATTCAATAACCCAGAGCGGCCAAATAAAGAAGAATGTTAAAGAGCAGCTTTAAACAAAATATTGTTGTTTGCATGTTACATAAACATGTGACAAGCAAAGATTCAGCTTAGTTGCAATAGAACAGGGTTTCCGTAGGGAGACGCTATTCTACCTAAATAATTTATCATTAATTATTTCTTCACAATATTATGTGTAATTTCAATGGAAGTTAGGCAACCATATGCTTTGGTTCACTTAAATATGTAGAAAAGTAAATAAAAAAGTAAATGAATTTCGTTTGTTTAATTCCAGTTAGAGGAACAATAATAATAATAAAAAAAAATTACTGTTATACGCCGAGTACTACGTTACTAGTTCCTGGCTTTCTTAGACCCCGTACTAATATACTATATATTATTCTTGAAACCTGAAAGAGTGTTTGTCTGTTGAGGCGTTGCTGTAACTGTAGAACATTTGTCGATCTCCAGATGTTCAGCATGTTCTCGGAGTTCCGTTCCCTCTTGTTGCATATTCTGCAATGGACAGAAAAAAGTTGTTCGCAGACAAAACTATCAAAATTGCATGAACACCCTTTCTGGAAGTATTACATGCAGTAGAAACCAAAAAAGTGTACATTTTTGTTTGTAAGTTTGTATGAAATTATCAATGAATGTATTTGTTATATCTTTGTTTTGTCCTCTTGAAATTTCAAATGCCCTTTTTTAAAATGTTTTGGAGAAAACATATTCATAGTCTATCAATATTAAATCGTCAGAGATTAAAATTTCAAATTTAACGTGTTCCGTGATTATTGTGTACTTCTAATAAATTCTAAATTGTTAAAAACATTTTAAAATATTTTAAACAATTGAATCTCTATTGAAGAATTCACATGTAAATGCATGTACTTAATAGGAAATCAATTCAAAAACAAAATATGTAAATGCTGAGTAACGGCCGTTCTTAATTCAAGCGTTTTTTTTTGTGTGTGTTTTTTTTTTTTTTTTTTTGTTAATTTAAGTGTATTGAAACATTGCGGCGTCTTTATTTTATATTTTAAATATTGAAAATTCCAATAGCGTCGCTGCTTTTCTCATTAATATTAACTAGAAGCAAACGAAGCTTCGGACTTTAGTAAAGATGTAAGTAAATAAACTATTTCTGTCATCATTGTGATTTACCAGTTAAGCAGAGACTTGTGTCTTTCTTTTCAGGAAGTTTATAATCACAAAAAATCATGGTCTGGCCATCTTAAAGTTGTTTATCATTTATTGTAGAAATGACTGTATGTGAAGATATTCATTGTTAAATTATCTAGAAATGCGGTTGACTACATTTCTGAAGGCCCGAAAAGAATGCCATAAACTCGAATGTTGATGTATTTTGTTGTCCTCGAGCTTTACATGTTTCATTGCTAGCTTTATCTGTTATATGTTCTGTGTTTGCTTTCTTCTAAACTTAAAACAAAATCCAAACATTAATAACAAGCATTGAAACCATCAACTCCAGAAACTGTTAGAATATCATTATTATCATAATTCTGCATTTCCTTAAACATTTAAAAGCATACCCAGACACTTTCTCTTACAAAAGACAATTTCCTGCATAGGTAGCAATTCTAGAGACGTTTTCGTTTTGCTTCATTTGCATCGAAACAATAAAATGTTCAACAAGCAGTTTTTACAGTTTATCAGAAAACATTGATCACTGTTTGTTCAGTGAGTAAAGATTGACATGGATAACATCAGACAGAAAACCACAAATGACATTGAAAGGAATCTGATACAAAACTGATACAAAACGCAATAAGGAAAAATACCTGGAAAACTCCTACACAAACTCGCTGATTTCTACGAGGCCCGGAAGATGGCAAGGACTAACATACTAAATAGAAGGAAGGCAAATAGATTATTTGTTATACGGGAAAATAATTCTGAAAGAAATAAAAGTCAATACTTAAAGAGGAGAAGGATTCAGTGCGAGGCAGTACATACTTAGCAGATGATTATGTCGCTCTACAGAAATCACACGATGTCATTTCCAAACTGGCAGCGTCGTTGAAACCGTTCTATGAATATAAGTATAGCCGAATATAAATTTGCTAAACACGATTGCCCGCACGGTCATTTTCAACGCGTAGAATCGCCCACACAACATCAAGAATATGCACTGCACCTATTCAAATGCTGCCAAGAGTTCATGGGATAGGAACTTGCGAATCATTCATCAGAACGCTTAGTCGTTACGAATGTGCTCTTCATTCGTTGCTTAACAGTTTTTTTTTGTTGCGACACGTCATCATATTTTTTGCTACTGTTAGTGATTAGCTCGTGCAGATTCTTTAGTATGGCTTTGGCAGGGACATTATCATGTAGATGCAAGCAATCTTTTCTCCTCATCAATACAAAGTGTAGTTGTAAATATAGTTCTGAATAGCCCCTGCTAAGACCTTTATATGTGCATATTTGAAATTCTTTAGGCATGTGCTAATACATACAATTTGTTACATGATGGTTCTAAGGTTCATGACTTGGTTTAATTCTCGAGTATAAATCATTTAGAGAGTGAAAACCGAATGGCATTCTAAACTGACCTTGTTTTCTTTCATTAGAGTAATATTTCAAAGGCAAAATGGAAAATATTAACGTTAACGCATCGTTTAAACTTTTCTCTAGTTGCGTATTTCAGCAGTTTAGATCGAACGAAAACGATAGAGAAAATGCCACATGAACTCTATTTGTATAACACATAAAACTCAAAATAGCAAACACTTTGATTGATTCTTTGGTTTTAAAGATAAAAAAAGAAACATTGCGAATGTTTACGAATATAATATATAAGCACAGCGCTGCACGGTTTTCACTATTTATTATGGTGGAGCAGGATGGTATAGATTGCGAAGACTTGTTAAACATTTCATCCCCGAGCTTCTGAAATGGCCGATTCCAATTTTAAATTTGGTCAATTCATTGTTGCAAATTCAATGTCAGAGCAGTGTAGATACGGATGAAAAGGCTTGTTAAACGCAATATCATCGGGATCTACATTGTTTGCGTACGTATTTGGTCCGCCTGAATGAAAGGGTTTACATAATGACAGGTAAACGTATTAAATAAAATTTACTTTAATTGCCATTTACAGTTCGTAATGCATTTTTTGTTCTTGCAATGCAAAGCTTACATAACTTTTTTTATATATAGATTTCCTAAAAGATATGACTTAAGTTCATCTAAATTGACAGTTACTGAACACAAAACGGTCGGGTTTGAGAACATGTTTCCTCAGCAGATATTTGTATTGTTTATCAAAAACGAAACTTTGCCAAGTTGTTAATGATTTTGTCCGTGTATTATTTTATACATAGATACAACAATGTGCACTACTTGCACTCTATTAATGTTAAATCAGATTTATTTTTTAAACTTTTCGTTATCTTTTAGACAATATTTTATTACGTGTATTGGCTTTGTGAAATATGTAAAACAAACTATGTGATGATAACTTGAATGACTAGTGTGTCACGGGTAAGGCTAAATAAAAGAAATCATTCTTTCTCGATTTTGTATTTCCATTTACTTGCTGAACAATGTTCTAGTATTTGAATATATTTATCTAGCATCTTAATCTCTTGAATGTCTAAATTTTATATGATGAAATGAAACTGTCTAGACATAGTCATTCTTTAGAGGGTTCATCAGTCTGTTCGTAATAGACAGTGTTTTATGCTGGGTTTGTGTTTCTTTAAAGGTACTGTCCACTTACACATCATTTACGCGTCATTTACTTACAAATGGAAATACTTTCTAGTGCCGACAAATTAATAATATTAGTTTTGCTTTTTATTTTCGATCAAGAAATTGTGAACGCTTTTAAAGAACTCCATATTTACCTTAAAGGTAATAAATGGAACAAAAAAGAAGAAAAAAGAAAAAAAAAACATGTGCCATTAGTCGTCTTTTCGCAACGAAAGTATACATTTGTGGAAGAAGTATGTACATGTTTGTCTGTAACTAGGGTGTATTTGGATGTGATGCTGTTACAAAAGCATGTAACTACAAGTGGTTTGTACACAAACCAAAGATTAAGATAGGTAAAGCAAAGTTTATGCACTTTACATAAAAAAGACAAAAGGAAAACGGCAACACATATGAAAAAACGATATGAGAAACGTCCAGGGAGTGCCACAATCACAAGCCGCAGCCCATCCCATACATGAAGAGGAAGAGGAAACAGACGAAACCAAACAAGCGCAAATCGAACAAACGCATGAAAAGCACCAAGAATAGTTCTCTGTTCCCCAAGCGAGGTAATCGCAATGCTAAAAGGTCTAAAAATACAAGAACAAAATAACTCAAGGCAAGACTTGAAACAAATCGCCTCATAGAATAAACCACAAAGCAACAAGTAGAAAGACTAACACCGGGGCCACCGCCTTAGAACGCTCAGTAGAATAAACCACCGGGAGGTTTAAAGCACTTTTACACATTGTCGCGCTTAGAAGAGGTGATGTCGCCTACTTACTTTAGCTTGGTGTGGCCTACTTTCGGTTTTGTAGCACATCCCCAGAAGGTTAGAGTGTATGCCTGGGGACTTTGGAAAGCGCCTTCTACTAAAAGACCTGTGGTCTGTTTTTGGTCCTTATTTCTTCTTCTTTCGGTGCCTTTGTAAGTATGTGCTTCGTGAATGTGACATTTCCCTAGGTATAAATAAGTGAACCATAACAAAACAAACATAAACATAATGTCAAACATAGTTCAGTGCTTTAAATATTATACTGTCTGCATGACAAACACACTAGCTACATTTTCTGATGTTAAGAAATATTTTGATGTGTGTAATGATATTTAACACGTTACATTTTATACACAGTGACCTGTCAGACAGACATATGGATTGGAATTACACCTTTCGCAAAATGTTATATTAAAGATTTGGACCCAGACTTTTATAGATAAAGAAATTAGTTAATAACATGTTTTCTGCATAGTATATTTGGCGAAATACGAAAACAAAAATTTATTCAAATATGTGTATATTCTGTTACTTTTGTAAAACGGATCAAAGGGTTCTTTATAGTCGGGTTATGCATACAAACACAGCGGCAAGTTTGAAATAAGGTAAAATTAGCGTTTCGTCCTGCAGTTTAGTATAAGTGTAAGGAAAATTAAAGTATATAATTTCTGGTTTAATTAGTTATTACAGGTACTGCTATGATACAGCGCTAAGTATTTGGAAACCTGTTTCTTCGTCGTTTGTGAGTTCTGTTGGTTTAAATTTGTAGTTGTTTTTACAATGTGATAAGTATTCTTGTCTGCTTTCGTTATTACTCCTGTTATATAGACACCGACAAAATATGGGTATTGAACTTTAGGCACCTGCTGTTAGGTTCTGTCAGTAATCGGCAATCTCAAGAGGATGCCTGCTGTATCAGGGCACGGCCACATTCTAATATAAGCACTGTTTCCGTGTGTAGTTATCTTGTGCCTAAAGTCGAAGAGTCAACATCAAAAGAAGCAAGTGCTAATTACTAAATAGATATATTGGGTCTTTGGTACATAACAATGAATTTAAAGATCATATTGATTTTCAAAGTAAACTTACAACTGATATTTGTATGGAAACGTTGTCTTGTGCTTATTTCAGAATCAAAGCAGTTTCCATTACAGGTTTTGTTTAACGTTTTAATGGAAAGTTGAATTGTTTGCAATGTAGTGCATACTCAGACTAAAAGTCCACAGTTCAGATATACTACATTCATTTGTGATTGCATGTAAGACAAGATACGTATCTTTGTGGTAAAGGTACAGTAAGATGTCGTTTTGATTATTGTCCTGGGTTGTAGATTGAAATCTTAGAGATTGTAAAGTAAATAAAAAGAGAACTCGGGAACTGATACAATCAGATCCACGTCAATCCCCCAACATCAAAGGGAAAGACAGACAAATACAATAAAGCAGCCAAAGAATAAACAGACGGCAATCAGAATTGGCAACTCTTTCCCAAATAGGTGGGAACTGTTATCCAAACTTAACTGAATATGTAATCAAGTTACTCTTTGTTGCTTTGTGGTTTATTCTACGAGGCGATTTGTTTTATGTCTTAGCTTGTGTTATTTTGTTCTTGTGTTTTTCAGTCCTTTAAGCATTGCGATTACCTCGCTTGGGGAAAAGAGAGCTAATCTTAGTGCTTTTCGTACGTCTGTTCGATTTGAGCTTGTTTGGTTTTGTCTGTTTCTTCTTCCTCTTGGTGTCTTGGAAAGGATGCAGTTTGTGATTGTGGCACTCCGTGTGGCATTCCTTGGGCTTTTCTATTACCTTTTGTTTTACATAATTATGAATTATAACAATAGAAAATGAAACACTACATAACCATGAATAAACAATACCACAACAATGAAAGTACAGCCTTGGAACGGTCAGTAATGAATAACTGGGGTGGAGAGGGGTTCAAGCTAAATATACGGGATCAAAGTTAGAGAAAGTATATTTTGTGTACATAAAGCGGAAGGCTTAAGCTTGAATCGGGGTTTTATGGCAAATTGTAAGTTTCATACCGAGGGGTTTATACAGTTAATTACCGTCTCCCTTTTCTTTGTGTTTCGTGCCTCGAAGGCTGGGCTTAGTGATTATGAAATTTCCTTGTGTCGTATTTATATACTCAAAGGCAATAACAAGTATACAGTTTCGAGTTTTGAGTACCAGCTCGTATTGTACTTTTTCGTTAAAATGTTTCCATGGTCATTTTTGTCAAACGTCTGTTTTTGCAGTCATAAATTAGGGAGTTATGAGCCCTTAATTATAAACAGCATTTCCAGTCATAACTCGCTTTGTATAAAACAAATGTCAGTTTTCTTTTCATAAATGTCTTGCACACATTTCTGTGAGTAAAACCACAACGTTATTTAATTCGAAATTCCAATCAAATTACATCAAACTGAATTTGAATTTCTTCCCATCTCAAATTATCTCCCTTTGAATGAAAAATATAGGGAATTTAAAGAGTCTATATCTGAAGTGGTGTTGGTCGTTTTCACTTGATTTTTTCGATAAAAATGTTGCTTGGCTTAGCCTTCTTGTACCACATACAGATGAAAACTAGAAGGGAAGGCAATGATCAGGAACCGATACAATTATCCAACACCTCCCATCAGAGACTTCAAAGGGAAAGAAACACAAACACGAAATAACTAGACCCCAACGGAAACACCACTAGCGGAAAGCCAAACGGACAGTTGCCCCCCTCTCACCCCCCACCCACAACCCAAACGGCCATCCAAAACAAACACAAGCAAGCGACACACACAATCAAAGACGAACCACAACAAAAACAAACCACGACAGAAGAATCGCCCCGGAACGGTGAGTGAAAAGCACCTCACCGGGTGGCTTAAATCGATTCCACGTGGCCACAACCCTCGCCCCATCTCCGCCGCGGCACAAACACACTATTTGCTCAGCCCGCATGAAGCCCCCCCCCCACCCCCCACAACCCAACAGCGCCACACCCCCGAGATCACGAAAAAATAACCAACCACAGAGATGCAACAACAACAAGGACTCGACAGCTCAAAACAACTGAAACGCTGGAGCAAAAGAAAACCAAAAGCCAGAAATCTCATAAAACCGTTTATTTAACAGAACAATGTCAATTACTGTCTCATAGAAATTCAGTGCATTCCGTCAGAAGAGGAACGAAAATGTCAAAAACGTCAAGATCTTGGTATAGAAATTTGACAGTCTACTCTGTTATGCATTTGAAGTAGAAACATGTCCTTACAGCAGGTTTATCCTTCTAGCGACTGAATGCAATACAAATGCATAAATGTAAGTTTTTTGTCCAAAATGCACTTTTAAAGGGAAGCTACTCGTACGCAAATGTTGATTTAGACCCCTTATTTGTTTTCGTAAATGTCATTTCCTTGCTCTTTGATAGAATTTCCTGAAAATGGTTGCAAATTATGCGTAAATGATTAGTTTTAACTATGGTATCAACGATGTATGTACATATGCAAACATCCGGTGACAAATATAAAAGTAATTACCTGTATACTTATTTTTGCCTCTCAGTATATATATTAGTGGTGTCCATATATTCTGGTCCTCTAGGTTCGTCGAAGCAGTTAGTTGATTTAAAATATATATATTGCTTACACTGGACTAGGAGACGATAGCATATTTGCTCGTCATATTACTGCTCATGAACAGACTGACGTATCTTTCTGTTTTTCAAAACCTATTTAAGTTTTTTTTCTTTGTTTTGCAATTAACAGCCTAGTTCGTATTTGATGAACATCAATGACTATAAATGCCTGTGGTCGGGTTCATTGTGGTCCTGTTTGTGGTTTTGTTGTGTCCTGGTTTCAGATCGCCATAGATTTATTTGTTTTATTTCATCATAGTATTTGTGATTATATGGGTTTCACTGTGATGTTTTACAAACGAGGTAGAGAACTCTTATGTTGTCCGACCATATATTTGTAATTTTGAACTGCAAAAACATTAAGAAAGAGGTTTCACGCGTAGAATAAACTGGTTTAAGACCCCTGTCGTTTTCCTACTGATCGTTCCCAGACAGTTCCTCTGTACCAGTTCTTGTTTTATTGTGCCTCTGTGGTTTCATATGTGAAGTTGATCCTTACTTCTTCTTCTTTTGGTGATCGGTAAGGCTGTACTTCGTGATTGAAGCATTTTCTGAGTATCTTCACTTATTTTTGTTTAATTGTGTGGTGAGGTATTTGGATGGAAATATCTCAGGTCGGGGATGAGTATCCTTCAAAGGCTACCACTGGGTGACAATGACAGTGTGTCCTGACTTCCTTACTGGTGCGATCGTATCGAATAATATAGGGATCAAACATGGTTTTTCATGCATTAACATTCGCCAGGTCCCGTGGGAGGTGTTGAAAACCGAGGCCGAAGGTCGCGGTTTTCAACACCTCCCAAGGAACCTTGCGAATGTTAATGCATTGAAAAGCCATGTTCGATCGCTATTATTGCATAAAAACTGAAAACATTTGCTACATTTCGCGTTATTTCTTGCACTATTTTGTTTCGCCTTTTCACCGATGTCTCGCGAACGCAATTTCCATGGACTATGCTCGTTCTAGGGCCGGGCAGTACACATCTCGTAACGACAGCTTATCTGTGGCCCCGATATGGTTATATTGAAAGTTGCGTAGCCGTGCATTAACAGCGGTGAATTGCTTTTCGCCGATTAATGCACGGCTGTTAATAACGTGCGACACTGCTTTTTATGCAATAATATTGCTTTCATAGATTTTGGACCTGATAGGTTTCATTCAGCTTGCATTTGAAACTGTTTGCCCGACCCAGAAATTATAGACACTTAAAAAAAGCTATTTTTATTTTGCGTAATTGTTACCATTCCTTTTAGAATATTTTTAACATCCAATGTTAGTGCCTTATTTCAGCTGTAAACCGTCTCCCCTACTTATAAAAGAACTCGTGTTTTTATGCACCTTGTTATCATTGAGCTTTTACCGGGATATTTGAAAATTTATATAAGGGCAAATAATGAGGCCTTTTTGTCCAAAACTAGCTAGTCAGGCACAGAAATCTCCGACTATATATTAATTGCTCTCGAGGTTCGTTCCTTTTAAACTCTGTGTCGTTGTTTCCAGTTTTCATATCTATAACTTGGATTTTAGACATAACTTGGTATAGTTTAAAATAAGATCGCAATAGATGATAGGTATTTAAAATTACGTTTCGTATGCTTTATTTATTCAGCCAGCATTTGCTTTCAAATGCGATTAACTGTTGTATTTCGTATTTTGACCTGTTCTTCTCTGGACGTGATCACAACACTCGTGGACATTAAAGGATACTTTTGGGACCTAACCGGTTAAAACTGGCTAAACTGACCCAGAAAATATAACATTTTAGCTATTTTTATTGTGTATGTTTGTTCATTGCTCACAACGTCATTACTGTTAGAATTAATATGTCCTCATTACATCTAGTGTAAGTGTCAAATGTTTCCCCGTACTTCAGTTTAATGTAGTTTATATTTTCTGGTACTTTATTACCATTGAGGCCCTTCTGGAATTTTCAAAAAATTATATGAGGTTCACAGATAAATCCTAATTGTCTACTGGTTTGTCTATGGACAATTTTGAAATAAGAAATATAAAATATTATTAAATTTGATCATACAACATAGTTATTTGTAATCAGTCTATCATCTCTCACCGCTGTTTTAAGGTTTCGTCTTTACATTTATTCAATAATTAAAAGTCGACTTTCTGCCACTACTTCTATTCTTGCAATTAAGAATTATAATAAGTCGTATTATAGATTGTATGCTTTTTTATTCTTTGAAGATGGTTATTCTATATTATGGATAAATTCAAACACATAGAATAAGAAAGTACTGCTACCTTTTAGTCCACTCTGAACCAGAAAAATCTGAGCAGCAATTGGCTTTTGACGACCGCTTTTACATTTCTTATCTTTGTTGCATATAGATTCACTACGTATAAAATATTTTTGATGTAAACGAAAATATGTTTGGCATTCGGACTCACACAGTTTGTACTTTGGGTTAAAGTTTTTCCAGAGGTTATAAAACTTTTTTCATGCTCAACTTAGCTGTCTATGACATTTTCTCTGCTAATACATGTGAAAATAACAATAATGTTTGGCATTTTCTTATTTAGTCGCAGTGGAAATTTCGTGCTCAGCAGAGTTGAGCACAAAAAAGTTTTATAACCTCGGCACCTGGTTATTTGGTTATTTACACGAAATGCTATAAAACTGGCTGCAGAACATGCTTTGCACTACTCCACAGTACCTTTACTTTTAAATGCGTTGGAAGCATATTGGATCACATTTTCTATTTGATTTTTTTTTTAAATTTAAGTAATGTTTTATAGATTATTAGTCTGTCAACTGAAGAATTTACATTACAAACTTCTTAAGCATGTGTTCTACATAACTCGGTAAATCTAGGAAATCTAGGAACGGTCATTTGATTAACTTTCCGGGTCTCATTGATAGTATCTGCAATGGAAATTAACACTCCCGGTCCCGGCTACAATATTTCGCCTTGTCCCATTGATGGTTCCTGTACCGGATGGGGTTTACAAGGTATTACACATCCGACATAGCTGCGTCCGACTGGAGACCAGGAGGTCGCGGGTTCGACCCCGCCGAGGTCGGCAACATTCTTTCGTGGAGATTGATCATGAAATATTTTCTACGGTCATTCTTTCCCTTCCGCTGATACAAGAAGGGCAGTTGTCAGTTTCTGGCGAAAGAATGTGCACAATACTGATTAACCGCTTAGAGGCCTAAGCCTGCCCAGTAAACGTGTGGTAAAGTAAACTGACCGCGCTTGACATGACCCCATTGGGTTGACAAGGCCGTAAAACCTCAAATTAAACAAATCCAACATAGCCACTGATTCTTACGTATCGATAGTGCAAGCGTTATTGATTCAATTATGGCAATCATTTGGAAGGAACAGTCTGAACTTTGAACTTAGAAGCAAGCGTCTGCACAATGTTGGCAGCACGTACCAGAATACTAGTTAGAAATGTACTGGTGATCAAGATAATATTTAACACCCTGATACATTCTCCATACGTTTTCACATTTTAAATTGATGTTTCATATTAAAGAATTTTCAAGTATTATTTGGTCAAACATATGCTTATTCTAAAGTAATAACTCTGACATACACAGGGCTTTGTTTGATCATTCACTTCTAAATTTTCTATATATTATATCTGCATAAAGCCATAACAGTATGACGTGTCCAATAAACGCAAAAATGATTGCCTTTGGAAACAAAAACACACTACGGATTAGAAAATAGAAGTCTCGGTTTTGAGACTCTTATAAACAGTAATAAAGTTTGCAACACTGCTTACGCCCACTAGCGTATACTTGAGCAGAACTCCATTTTCAAATATACCACAATGTGCCCAATGATCCCAAAGAAAACAAATCTAATCTGCACTATGGCGATGTACGGGGAGAATTCTAACGCCGCAACCAAGTCCGTTGTGAAGATTCTATAGCAATCTGAATCCGCTGTTTTGGGACTTTCTTTTGTCTTTATACGGAATAAAACATTGCTATTCCAGTGACTTTAGTGACTTATTTTCAGGTCGTAGACGTGTAACGGTCAAACAAATATAAGGAGAATGTTTTTGTTGACTCCAAAGAATTATTTTTAAATCGTGATACCGTAACCCGACTAGAAATACGCTCTGCATTTCTTACAACCCACATTCTATTTTTTTGTTTCTTTCCAATGATACTGTGATATGGCAATTATTCGATATCACTGAGGGTCGCTTGCTGTATCACACATATGTTTACTATGTAAGACAAACATGAATGGGGGACAGTACCATTAAATTAACACGCATTTAATAAGTGAATTATCAGATATGTGCGCTATAGAACAATACTTGTAAGATGCGCATCATAAGTAGGCCGTGAAAGCCACTATAACTTATTTGAACCAGCGCATGACAAAACCAACAGTAAGGCGTGTGCAACCAGCGAAGAGAGGTCAGCTTGCGCATCCGCGCACTCTGATCAGAGACTTTGCTGATCACATGTGCCTTCTACAGCCTCAGGTCTATGCAAAGAGGGATAAACGAGAACCCTTGCCATATTGGGTGGATGTACAGACTGATCTGAGTCTAATTGTAGATTTTGTCGTGCACTGGCTCATTTATTTTAGACAGGGAAGAAGCGGATGTTGCTATTGCCCTACATGTGGCGAAAAATGTCAAAATAAAAGACGTAAAGAAGCAGTTACATCCATTCCTTAGAGACTTGATATCGGCGGCAGATGTTGCCTCTGGTGCTGTACGATTTTCTTTGATTGTTTTTGGGCCCGATACGCAAATCCAGTTTGGTTTTGACAAGTTCAGAAATGAACAGAAATTGTTAAAAGCTGTGAATAGACTTAAACCAAAATTCATTCGAACTGGTTTGGCCAAGACCGCTGATTTGTTTGACGAACTGGCAAAGTCTGTGTATGTGGAGGCATCTGGTGACAGGCCTGACGTTCCTAATGTGTTGATTCTCATGACTGACCAGAAATCCACCGGTGATGCACAAGTAATACTAGATAAAGCAAACGAACTTAAATCAGCGGGAACAAAAATATTTTCAATTGGACTTCGGGCAGCGAAGAAAGATGAGCTGAAAGGAATAGCAAGTGATCCTGCAGAAGATAATTCATACTTTGGTAACCAGTATGCAGATTTGGGAACAGAGGAATTAAAAAATAAACTCGGAGAAAGCTTCGTCGTATGTAAGTTATTTTTCTGTCATGAAAACAAACAGAAATTATAAGTAATCTATATCGCTTTAGACATCCGGAAAGTTGTATCATACATAATGCAAATTACAAAAACAGTATGTGAATTTCATAATCTAAAACCTACAGATATTATTTTATCGAAAATGGGTCAATCGACATAATATTATATAACCAACATGAATTAGGTATAAATGTAAATGTTATTTCCGCAACGTAATACGTATAATAAACCAATGATTTCCAATTCCCTTTTCCTCAGTGTGCCCTTTTGGGTTTTGCTTTATTTGTGTTGTATGTAACTGTGTTATTCCCATTTTCTTTGTGTAGTCAAAAATCTTAAAACAACAACTACAACTAAATCTACACAACCCCCAACAACAACAACAACAACATTACCTACAACAACAACAATAACACAGACTGAGCCGACAACAACGACGCCTGTACAAACAACGCTAAAGAGAGGACCTACTCTTGAATCGGTTGGCTCGGAAACCGTTACCATCCTTCCAAGTAAGCCATTTATAAATCAACATTGACCTTTGTCTGTAAGTCTTGCATGTGTAAATGTAGGCGTGCATTTGTATTTTGAATTTGCATGACATGTCTCGTCACAGAACCTTTTTGATCATGTCCACATACAATTTGGCATATATTTGTGTTGTATTTGCGGAGTATATGCATATCTGGACTGAAATCAACCTATTGACCTCTGGAAGTATTGCGAATACTGAATGCCGTCACGCTACGATGCTTGTGCGCGCATATCCTTGATATATTCAGCGCAATTTAAGAAAGGAGGATTCGTATTATAAATGTCTTTCTTTCAGTGGCATATTTCCAAGCACTTGTCTCTAATGCACGAAATAGTCGCACAATTTGATTGTCTTGCTTGTGAAGGTGATAATTCCAAAACACCCAATCACTATCACTTTTAAAAAGCATGCATCTGAATTGTTTCTGTCTTCCCGATAGCACCGATATTATTACGCATATCATTTGTTACACATCACATACAGTCTTGGTGTGTTCTTTTTAAATGGTAGTCTATTGGTTAGAATTGTAGATATGTTATTGCTGCTAAATGCCACTGCACTATTTCACCATTATGTATTAATTGCTTACATGTACAGACTGAATTTTGAATAAAATATAACGTGTATTTGTCTGTTGGTTATTATGCAATTGTAAAAATGGTTGTAAATAAAATCTTGTGTCGATGATAGTGATGGACATGTAGTTTATTTCCCAAGGCCTAGTTAAGCGCTGGAGTGTTTCCTTTGTACGCAGTCCTAGATCATTTGATTAAATATATAGATTCGACAATATAGAGTATATAATGTATACTTTATGTATGTGGCCTTTATCATATTACGTCTTTTTCAGCATAAAATATATACTCTATATACGTGACCTTTAACATATTCCGCTTTTTTCAGCATAAGGTATATACTCTATATAAGTGATCTTTATCACATTACGTCTTTTTCAGCATACAGTGTATACTCTATACATATAGTATGTGATCCTTACCACATTTAGTCATTTTCTCCTTGCATGCGCACACCTGCAATTCCTAGAATCCCTGCAGTTCTGATCAGAATGGGTTAATACGGTCGAATACGTTGATGAACTTAGAAGGTCTTGATTATTGCACAGTTATACTAGAGCCCGCTATGAACCTTCACTGTTCGCATATAATATAACTGCCCTGTTCGCACCTTTGCGCTTTTTTACATTGTAGGATTAGAACCTGTAGGCTAAATCTTCAGAGCAAATTGTTTTTTTTTTCTTCTTCTTCTTCTTAAATGTTCACAGAAAGTAAGGTTTGTTATTTAAGTTGTCTACTTATGTCTGGTCTTATTTCTGAAAAAAAAAACGAAAATAATTTTGACAACATTGCCTCCTCTGAAAATATACCGTTCCCTCTACAATCCCTTTTTAATATAAACAGGGACATTCAAAGATTTGATTCTGTGAAAGGCCGCCAGGCCGATTTTGAATTTTGATTCTGTTTAGCGGAAAAGTGAGTAACATACCTCTGGACATGAGCGATCAGCATTCTCATCAGGTTCATCGCTATCTACCTGATTGAACTTTGTATCTAAAGCCGACAACCAGCGCCCAACAAAGCTTTTGCTCAGACTATGTAGGCGCAAGGCTAATCTCTGTCTTCTTAGACGTAAATGTTGGAGGGTATGCGGTCAATTTTGCGACAAGAGTGTAGTTCTTTTTCAACTTAAATTTAAAAATGTAAATTTCCATTAGACGAATAGCACATTTGTTATTGTCGGTATGGAGAAAGCTTGTTGTGACAAAAACAAAATGTTTCTCGATTACAAGAAGCGCTTGCAATCATATCATTTACGTTATGGTAAATATTGAGAATTTTATTCCTTTGCTTTATCCGTGATCTTTAACTGTTTCACTATGTACCTGGTACAATTTTGAAGCTAACAGATGTCAATAAGAATTTGTTTCAACGCCACACCTGGAATCAAATTCTATCTACTGAGAAACTTTCCGAAACTCCCACGTTGTTCTTTTGAATGATTGCACGTAGCTGTACCTAACTTCATTCAGTGCATGGTTATACATAAATAAAGTCAGGTTCTTATCAGAAAATTAACCCTGATAGGACTGTACAGATGCGCATTATGATCCGGATCTTCGCTGGGCGCACATGCAATCTCATAGGAAATGCTGTACTCCGGTTATTATTGTTTTTGGCTCATTGTTGATACAGCTGCCCGATTGGGTTTAAGTGTATGAGATGCTTTCTCTCGGAATCTATCATGGTGTAGAAATCGAGGATGGGTTTTAATGTCAAGACGTTTTAAAGATACTAAATAACACACACACACACACACAAAAAAAAAAAAAAAAGATAGAAAAAACAATTGAACAAAAACGCAACCCTGTGGAGAAGTCTAATTTTGCAAATTGAAATACAAAAAAAAAAAAATAAATAAATAAAATAATAATAATAATAATAATGATAATAACACAAAAATGCAGTAAAAGTATAAAATAAATAGAAAGTAAAGCTTTGCTGGTACCAAACGTTTGAATTAGAATTCAGAAATCTTATTATTAATATCGTATGTCCCAAGTATGTCACCTCATCGAAATCCATCCCATATTCGCAAGTGTATTTTCATTCCATTCATGTGAATCTTACTATTTGCAGTAGTTAAAGATTAGCTTAAGGTGATTACTTAGAGCCTAATTCAAATACTATTAACAATGATGGAAAAGCTTTTCAATCAGTTGATACTATGTATTTGCTGGTAGGCAGGAACGGTATATGTCAAAATTAAACTTATTCGAATTTCATAATTCTTGACACAAATTATTGAATGTCCCTAGTTAATCGAATGTATCGTTTCGTCTTTTCTTATTAATTGTTTTGCGACAAAATTAATTTGTTGTTCCTTTACATCATGCCTCTGAAATGAAGCAAAGATTACATTTTGTAGTCTGACGAGCGAAAAGAAGAATAGAAATAGTGTTGTTTCAATTTTAGTTTCACATTTCAGTACTTTAAGACAATATGTATTCCTTACTGACCATGCGCAAGAACTATGCAAACTGCTTCTGTATCCTGCTGTAAACAGATATCGTAACGTCGTTACAGAGTGAAATCTGAGGGTAATAGTTTAGGCCTAAATTGCTGCGATCCACTATATATAAGTACATGTGCACTTTGCATGAAATATATTTGCTTATGTATCTGTTTTCTTCTTTCTTTTCTCATAATATTTTAAGAAATTTCATTGTATGCATTATTGCAAATATATTTTGTTAACAGCGCCCTCTGCTGCTTTATGCTTCGTCTTTAGTGTTGTGCATACATAAGTCAGTTTATTTAAGTACGATAGTGAACAAAATGGATGTTTGTTATTCGATAAATACGGTAGTGAACCAAACTGATATTTATTATTCAATATCTGCATCATACAGTTGTGAACCATACTGATGTATATTATTAGATGACTGCATCATATAAATACGGTAGTAAACCTAACTGATGTTTATTATTCGATAACTGCATCATGAAATATAACTAATTGTATAGAGTTCAAAGTTGGAAGAACAGCTGCTGTTGTATTTGCCGATTTACTGCGATACTATAGCCAGGGTATCTCAGAAGTTCGTAGGCTTTCTTTAAACTAAATTTAGTTAAAATCAGTACGATTCCAACTCAGCAGGCTTAAAGTTATTTAGTGTAATTTGATGGCCGAGGGCAATTAGAAACCAGGATTTATCATTCGATAAATCTAATGAGCAGTAATCCAGGGACTATTTTCTTCGCGCGCAAAAAAAAAAAAAAAAAAAAAGATACCTTTACCCATAATTTCGACATAAATATGACCTAGTTGGAATTGTGAGGAATGAATTTATTTTTGTACATTTATGGCGTTCTTATAATAAGAAGCTGATATTGCCTTTTCCGTATCATATACAACTGAGCCGCTACTGAACGTCACTTCTGACATGTGCGACGAACAAAGGCTTAAATCAGGCTACGCCTCCGCGCAGTCTAATCAGTCTTCGTTGTTCTCATGAAGGTTTGCTTCCTTGTCTATCGCAAATGCGGTCAGTGATGATTCTGATCAGATTGCGCGAATGCCGAGGCTGATCTGAATCATTGCTGGGTGCACATGTCCAAAGTTACGTTTCTTGACGTTGCGGCTTAAATGAAGTTATCGTTTTTGCCCTTAATGTTCGGACACGGTAACCTTTACCATACTCGCTCTAAAGAATTCAAACAAGTCCATTACACTTCTTGCTGATGCGTATAAAAACGTTGGAGTAGTGGCAAATAGGGCAGGCATTAATCAGAGGCCGCGTTCCGCGTTGTCTAATCTGGAACTGCACTATTTGCTTATGCATATCCGTCCCTGTGCTTAGGATAAATATGGTACTTTGTTTATCGTTGACATATCTTGTTATTTGAACAACAACATTTTGCAATTAAAAGATATATTGTTTACTAGAACAGTGCGCTAACGGAGTTAACTATCAGAATTGTATTACTGAGTTAATGAGTTGTGCGATGTGAAATTCCTCAAAAAAAAAAAAAAAAAGCAAAACTGAACCGATATGTGTTTAAATGTATTATGCGACATGTGCACCTAACGAATACTCAGATCAGCTAGCGCATCCGAGCAGTCGTCGCTTCCGCTTGGATAAGCAGTAGATCTTTGACTATTCACAGAGCAGCCAGTGCAGACTCTGATTAGACTGTGCGGATGTCATGAAGCTCACATTCTCACATTACAGATGAAATAAATTTCAATGTTACACTGATTTAGCCTGCGCGTATCTTGTTGGCTGCAATATATTAAGTGTGTCTGACAGATTTTCTTCTTTTCTTTCTTTCAGCTCCCTTTATTTGGCCACTCTCTGGTACGTAATTATACTTACAATTGATGTAAATATAGCTATGCGCTTGCTTTTCATAAACAAAATATACTGAACAGACTGGTTGCTAGAACAATCTGTTCAGATTAAAAAAGGTAAGAGAAAAGTCCAGGCAGTGCCACAATCACAAACCGAAGCCCTTCCCAGACCCCAAGAGGAAGAGGAAACCGACAAATCTAAACATGCACAAACCGAACAAACGTACGAAAAGCACTAAGATTAGCTCTCTCTTCCCCAAGCGAGGTAATCGCAATACTAAAAGGACTGAAAAACACAAGAACAAAATGACACACGGAAATGCATACAACAAATCGCCTCGTAGAATAAACCACAAAGCAACAAAGAGTAAAACTAACACCGGGACCACCGCCTTAGAACGGTCGGTAGAGCAAACCACCGGGGGGGGGGGGGGGGGGGTCGGGGGGGTTAAAGCACTTTTACAGCTAACTAACTTCACCCTGGTCCCGATGCTACTCTTAATACAGAAATACATAAAAATTCGGTTCGCATAAAGGCCCCCAACTCAGTCAATGCATCAAAGCGAAAACATAAAAATCAAATTAATCACTATAATAAACAAAGTAAAACCACTTTTACCGACAACACAATGCATAAAGCTGGACTTTAGTAGGCGTATAAAACATTAGCTATAAGCAATCGTTGCACATTCAAAATACAATGGTGGGGGTGGTCGGGTGGTGCGAAGGTGCTGTGTATCTTACATCACTGGGGCGTCCAACTGATATTGGCTTACAGTTGGGCAAGGCCTGCTATCCTTGTAGTGGGTAAGGGTAGAGGGGGAATGTTTTTATTTCTTCTGTTTCTTCACTTTCATTCCTGTTCCTCTTTCTTCCCTGTCCCTCTCTTTCATCTCCTCTACTCCTCTACTCTCTCTTCTATCTCTTTTCTCCCTTTCTCTGGGAGACGACACAAAATGACCCTCAAGGGTTGACGTGTCGTTAAACCCCAATACAATCAATCAATCAAAATACAATGGTATGTAGACAAAACTGGAAACTCAAGTCACTTAACGAAAATAATCATTTCTTATACTAGATTTATCGGGCTAGAGCATGATTGTTTTTCAAAAAGGCGCCTCAGTCTATTTGTCAAACATACATGACGTCAAAGTTGTCGTTCTTCTTAAATACCACAGTTTTATTACTCACATAGGAGGATACAGCATATATTTTGTTCGAAACTTTAAAAGGTACCGTATGATTTGCAGTCATCACATGGGATTGCATATAGAATGCGTCTAAGGAATACCGTTTTAATTACCTACTAGTCTGATAATAATACTTTTTTGTATATCAGGCCATGAAATGTAGATTCTGCTTTATATGAAATCATGTTGTTTTTTTTTTACATGGAAACGTTTGCCCTGATATATAATTCTTTGGACGCCCTAATTCCCACTTTAGCTTAGCTTAATGCAACGGAAACTCTATTTTGACTGTAACCAAACGTAAAATCAATAAAAATAACTAAATAGAAAATAAGTACAATCTAAATAAAATAAAAATGCACATAAAAAAAAAAATAAATAAATAAATATTCAGACACATAAAGATAAACCCAGTAAGCATTCTTTATAAATCTATAGCGGGCCGTTATCGGCCCGTCAGGGTAGCTGACGGGCCGATAACGGCCCGCTATAGATTTATAAAGAATGCTAGCTGGGAAGATAGTGCATTTATATTTCAGGGAGCGAAGAAGCTGATATAGTTATCGCCCTACATCTATCACCGAGGACCACAGAATTTGAATTTATGATGGCCATGAATTTTCTCCGGACTCTAGTTGCTGGCCTAGATGTGGAAACTGGGCGTGTCCAGATTGGCCTTATGGTTTACAATGCTGACGCTGAAGTTATTTTCCACATTAATCAGTACGTACAGTCGAACCTGAGTGGCTCGATCATCTTTGGGACCATGGAATTTAGGATTTTTTTTTCGATCTTCTAGACAGTAATTGTATGTTAATAATACTCATTAGAATCGTCTCGATGAGGCGTTCCTAATGAGTACACACTACATACAATGACATGAATGAAATAAGAAAATTTCCATACATTTTTTTTTCTTTCGCTATGGGAAGAATTTTGTAGGGACTTAAAACAGCCATGGTAAACGAGCCATCGGTGTTCGAACTATTGAGGTTCGACTATAGTTAACATCGACTGGATAAACCTGGTATATTTCGCACGAATTTCAGCAGGGAGAGAACTATTACGACTTTATCTTTTGCTTTACCTGCACACAATACCTTTCTGAAGAGAGTTCAACTCTACATTACGAAAACACTCGAATATATTGAAAAGTTCACCACCAAAAACTGAAAGTTTTCAGATAAAAATTCTGATAATTTTCATATTTCTGCTCACAGATTGAGGGTACCCGTTAGAACCGCCTCGGTCTGTGTATACCCATGTAAATACCAGTTTTACCATATAAAAGTGGGGTTTAAGGGGGTCAAAATTATATAGGTATGTCATCGTGATGAAAAGGAATGAATTTGTTGTCCATGGGAGCATATACGTTCCTTTTAGAATAGATCTTTTTCAGCAGGGAGACAAACAAAATTTTGATAGAGTTGGCCCTTTTAGAAGTGTATTCATTGCCTTTACTGTTTCACTTAAGCATCGCGCCATGTATTTCACTGCTACGATATCTTATACTAGCTATATCATGACAAAAAGTATCATAGATATATACTAATTACACATGAGCTGTCCAGACAGCGCAGACTGGTCAGGGCAAATACAATTCACTTTTCAAATTCAGACAGGTATGTTTGTTATCTGGAAGTTGCATGCAGGTCTCATGTGAGGAAAATATTTTAGAATATTACATTTAATAAGTAAATACAATGCCTTCTATATAAGTATAATACAGTTTACTGTACACTGTTGTAATTGGTACAGATGCAACACGTTCTCAAGATAATATAAGAAAAGTAGTAAAAAGAAGAAAAACAAAAAGAGTCAGCACATGAGATACTTATCATATAGGCGATCAGCAAAGGCTCAGGTGTAACGAGGTTGTACAGTACCTCACTCAATTTTCATTGTAATCATTCTCGTTCCTAGGTATAACTCGATGGATGATATTAGTAACATAATCAGCAGCATATCACCAGATAAACGGTCCTTCCTAGTAGATGCTTCTAGTGCCCTTGGTCTCGCTCGTCAGATGCTCAGTGAATATTTCAACAGACGTGAGTGGGTACCAGCGGCGTTAATGTTCATCACCGATTCTTCATCTACTGAAAACGCAGACCTTGTGGTAATTGTTGTTTTATTTGACATGTTACATAGGAAAAAAAGGTAAATGAAAAGTCCAGGGAGTGCCGCAATCACAAACCGCAGCCCTTCCCAGACCCCAAGAGGAAGAGGAAACCGACAAATCCAACCAAGTACAAACCGAACAAACGTACGAAAAGCACTAAGATTAGCTCTCTCTCCCCCAAGCGAGGTAATCGCAATACTAAAAGGACTGAAAAACACAAGAACAAAATGACACACGGAAAGACATACAACAAATCGCCTACTCTTAATACAGAAACACATAAAAATTCGGTTCGCATAAAGGCTCCCAACTCAGACAATGTATCAAAGCGAAAACATAAAAATTAAATAAATCACTATAATAAACAAAGACGAGTACTCATGGCTAATTCTACTTATGCCAGAGTAAATGAAAACCAATAGTGAACTACGGCGGGCCAAGCCAAAGACATATCGTCAAGCCCCAACCCACTGGTTAACGTTTTACGAAGAGGCCATCATTGAGTCTGAGGCCCGAACCGCCGTCGTGCAATTAAAGAGTGAAGCATAGCCATGAACAATGATTGGGTTGACAACTAGGCATGCAGTCTGCCGCATAATATCTAAGTAATAGCCAATTCTTTTATATCGGTTAAGTTTTCTGAATTGCTCCGAAATATGAGATTTACCTACAATGTTTCTAAATCTGTACACTAAGTCACCGTAAAATTCTGGTTCCGATATGCTCCTATACTGATCAGGGTCTTAGATGTACACATTCAGATCCATCGAATATTTACATCGAACTGTTTTAGGTGGAAACGAGGAGCTTGCCGCGAAAATAAATTAGTCTCCATAAAATATGTCTCCATACAAATCCAATAACCTTTATATATACATATATACTTGTCTTTTTATTTTGTTATTATTTTTTTCCACAGTCAGCTCTAGTGTCTCGGAAATGAAAACAACAACAAATAATTATGTTTTCAACGTTTTACATTGTGCACCGTGTTTCAAAGTTATGTCGTGCAGTAATATGTCACATATCTCTTTTTTTTTTTGTTACAAAAACTTCTTTGTTGCTTTATTTGATGAGAATAATCGATCTGAGTGAGAATGAGACCAAATAATGCATAATAACAAACCAATGTTCTTGACCCTCCTTCGGCGGCTGATATCACGCATGGCATAAACCTTCACGACAATATGACCCTTGCAACATTTAGTACGGAATAATATTATTCACTTTCGAGAGCGTTTCTTTTTATTTACGGACAATATTAAATTATACAATAATGTAAAATATATCGAAGAAGAAACAATATGACAATTTATTTTGTTGCAAATGGTGAAATCACTGAAATACCCAAATAAAAAGAATGATATTTTTACACAGTGAAAAGATTCGGTATTTTAACCTGTGAAAAATAACATGGTCGTGTTATTTGCTCTCATCATTTCGGATTACATCAGACAAAGAAAAATCCTTGTTTCCCCAACAGATGCCGATCCCACTTCGTTTATTTAAACTACTCTGTTTCTGAACAAAACTATCAGGTGTTGGTATGCATTTTCTTAGTTAGGATGTAAGGAATATTTTGATAAGAAGATTAATTTGATTTGCCGACACTCTTTTGTTTTTGTCTCTCCAGCGCTTCACATGTTAAGCACTGAATGCGACGCCATGGCGTTCATGTATTGTTTGGTGACGTTAGTTATCACGTCAAACGCGCGCATTGGCGTGTGAACAATAAAATAAAAAGAAAATTCACTCTTTTTCAGTGACTATCATAAAAAATGCCATCTCGCGTAATGAAAACATTCAAATACTGATGTTTGCATTACACTTGATATAAAATATTTATGGTATTCACAGCAAAAGAGTAAATATCCTCTTTATCTTGATTTGACTTCGCTGATATACAGGTTTATCTCGCATTTGCCGTAAGGGCTTTCCTCGGAGCTTTAATATCACAATCATTATATAATCCGTGCTGTGCGAAAACGTATCTTCGGGCAAACACGGACAGCGAAGGCCATACCAGCTCTGATCAGAACCTTCCCTAACCGCCTACAGAATCATTCGATACTACAAATTGAGAACAAAAGCCCGGATGATACTTTGCGCATGCGTAGGATGATCTCAATCTGCACATTTTGCGCATGATCGAAGGTACTTTTTGGATTTACGCGATGCCCTAGAATGTATCAAGACTACGAAACAAGCCCGTTATGCAGCATTGAAGAAGTGTGACGGCATACATTAATAAAACTACCATGCAAAATGCTTTTGCTGCTCCTACGGTTCACTGACATTTTACGGACATGTTGGATGTGGTGCTCCAAAACAATGAACGCTTTAAAAGTTCTCGTCCGATTCTTTTGCATTTCAAAGTTTTTCACTGCTTCATACTCCACTAAATGGATACACTGTATCACACTAGAAACGACCAAAACATTTGATTCGCTTATAAATAACTTTCCTCATTATAAGCTGAAAAGGATAGAATATGAAGGTGTCAAGTTAATGCTATTACCTATTATTATCCGCGATGCTCGAAAATAATTTTATGTAAGTAGTAATTACCCTTCTGCAAGCTTTGTGGTTTCTCACAAAACATTTAACCCTTGCCTTGCTAAATAAATTAAGATGCCACGCCCACTTCTAATTTCAGCCAATCAGATTACTTGATCCGGGTTTTTGATAAAAAATCATATATTTATTGACAAACAGTGCACATCCAGATCTTAGAAGCCAACTGATCTGGATCTACACTGTTTGCGATGGAAATTATTTCAGTAGTTTATGAAACCAAATATATAGGGATGCTTTAGGGTGTTTTATTATTTTATCATGACTATGAATGTTGTGTATACTTATTAGAATCGCCGCGCTATATTTCTAATAAATACACTCAACATATTATTTTATAGAAAATCGAAAAGACATCTCAAAATTATCCCAATTTACCTACTGACCTGCATCTATTATAACCTCTCAGTAGCTCGAACTATCCATGTCTAGAACAAATTTTCATGGTCCCAAAGATGTTCGAGCCATTGAAGTTCGACTGTATGTACATTTTTCAGGAATCCGAACGCGATGCAGCGCGACGAAATAACATTAATATCTACAGCGTTGGTGTCGGACTACGAGATAAATCCGAACTAGAAATGCTCGCTACAGCACCAGAGAATGTTATGACTGTCTCCAGGGTCCAGGAACTAGACTCTAGTATGGATGAAATACAGAGAAAAATATTTGCTTGTAAGTCGAGAGATTAACATAGTTTTTGTAACATACAGTGAGAGTGATTTTAAAGAATAACTGTTAGCAGATCAACAGTGACAAGAGTGGCATAACACAAGTACTGAAACAAAAGCAGATTAATCTGAAAATCCTTGCACTTTGGAACTGCCGCAACATCTTGCTTTCTAAGGCAGCCAGTCATAAAACTAGTGTGACGTAGGTTATAATCCATTTCTAATTTCGTCATTCAAGCAATAAAATCGAGTCGCAACGTCCGAAAATGTACATTCGGATATGTATGCCCAGAGAAGATTCAAATCAGTCTGTACATTCGCGCAGTCTAACCAGAATCTTCAATGGGCGCATTGTGGATGCTGCAGAATTTCTTTATGCGAAAATAGTGTTGGGAATCGGCCAGAATTTCACAGTTGATCATCGGATTTGGAAACCGACTGATCATCGATTAACAATCGACTTGTAGAAAATATATTCACTCTTAATTTAGCCCTCTTCAAGGTACTTAATCATTGCTCCAGATGCTATTTTTCTTATTTCTCCATGAAAACATATGCTGTGGGTACTTATTAGAAGCGCCACTGCGAGACGCTTCTAATGAGTACCACAACATATGTTTTCGTGGAGAAATAGGAAAACTATCAATACGTTTTGGTTGAATTTTTAAAGATATTCTATCTTTTTTTTTTTTTTTTTTTTTTCATTTTTATTGACTACAAATCTAGAATGACGCAAATAGACAGCTTTGAATTTCATTTCTTTATAACTTGCCTATAAGAAGAAAACGAATATATTTATAAAAATAGAATTTTCCGATTAGTCGACTATAAAAAATCTTACCGATCATCAGTCAATAGAGGCAAAAAGGATTGATGATCGATCATAATCGATCAACATTAGCGAAAAACGAATGCATAAGGTAATTTGAGTCTTCGTTAGACACATATATCAGAAGGTTCGTTTTCTGACTTTACGGCTTTTTTATTAATAATTGATGTAAACATTTTCTGACTTTACTTTAATTCTTTCGTACCCACAAGATTTGGAGAATTCCCTATATAAAATGAGCCTGATTGGACAGAAAAACGCACATGGAAAGCGTATTCAACATCTCAGACAAAACTTGTATTATACTGTTCCATGGAACTCGATATTGAGCAAATTTATCCCTTTCAGCCCTGAGTTCAGAAATGGGCTCATTCACCTCTGGATTGTGACATATCCATTGTTGCAAATAGCAGTTTAGTTAAAATGAATAATAGAATGACAAACAGTGTAGATCTTGATAAAGAGCCATCTCATCTGGATCTACACTGTTTGCAAAGGTATACGTGTTGGTCTGCAGGAATGAAACGTTTATTTATATATAAACTTTTGTTTTATTTCAGTCCGAACAAGAGCAGTGGAACCCACTGATTATCCAGGTAATTTAAAACTTTATAACAGGTTCAGTGTGCAAAATCTGCGGCAGTTCTCTGGCTCTGCAATACATCTTTCTGTGCGGTACCTTTAAAACAAAACAAAACTTCAAACACGCACAAGCTGGTTTTAATTCAAAAATATGCTATTCAGTTTCGCTGAAAAACATGAAAATAAGCTGTGTCTCGGTCATTAGACTTACAATTGATAAGAGATTAAGCTCAACAAAACCCAGTTTACTGTCAAGAAATAATAGACAGGTATAGTCCCAATAGAAAAATTTACTACTCACTCATTTCTTTGATCCATAGGTAACTCTAGCTGTTATCAACTCAAAAATATTTATTACCTATCAGAAGGCCCCTATACTACCCCCTGCTGGGATCTTGTAATCACCTCTTTATGACATCCTTTGATCTCTATTGCATAGCTCCTAGGCGTGGTCTATAAAATCATTTGTCACATTTGGTCTCATTTTAGCTATATCTTTAAGAGGACTTGATATTCTTGGTATGTTTTCCGCCATGCTATACAAAGAACATTACTTCGTGACTTTCTGTTGCCTTTCCGCACACCACAAATTTCTGAAAAAGTGATATACTCTGTAAGACAAAAATTTGCCACCAAAGAGTAGACCGTAAAGGCCGCACAGTGCAAAAACGAGTCTTCAGGCATATGCGGACAGCGAAGGCCCAAATCAGCCTGCGCATCCGCGCAGTCTGATTAGGACCTTTGCTGTCCACGAACAGAATTGTGTGATACTGTAGAATGTATCAGTGGAAAAGAAATGCCCAAATGAGGTTTTGTACTTGTGCAGGATGATCTGAATCTGCGTATGCTTGAAGACACTTTTTTGCTTGACATGACCCATATTCAAGAGAAAAGCAAAAGGCTTGTCTCTCCTGCCATTACTTCAGATACTATTTTAAATAAAGGGAAATTGATACACTTTCAAAGGAGACAACTCTGTGTAATATGGAAATACGGATCCCTTTCAGAAGGGCATTGATATACAAGAAAGTAAATAGAAAGTTACAAAAGTTATCCCCCTTGTACGAATGGCGAACAATCTACCATGTGTATCGATTTCCCTTGTACACCTTATCTGGCTTTTTTATAAATTTACTCAGATGTCCTCCCACCCCAGATGGTATGTATATATCATAAAAAGGGGCCTGATCGTAAGTGAGGACATTCGTGAAGTCTGAGCAGTTGCCATTTTATATGTACAGAATACTTTCATTCTGTAGTATATTTCGACGTGTCCTGATCTGAAATCATAGATGCGTAGAGAGATCTGATTCTTCACTGGGAGCAAAAGGCTTGAGGTACTTTTTTGCACGTTACGGCTAAGGTATTTTTTTAAATTACAGTCGAACCTCAATAGCTTGCACCGATGGCTTATTCGAACATGTTTTTGAGTCCCTACGAAATTCTTTCGATAGCTCCTGAAAACAGATAATTAAAGACAGTTTCTTCTTTTATCATGAAATTGTATGTTGTGTGTACTCATTAGAAGCGCCTCTTTGAGGCGATTCTTATGAGTACACTCAACATACAACTATTGTATAGAAGATCGAAAAGACTTCCCAAAATTATCGCCATTTGCTTCCTGACCTTACACCATGATTAATCCTCAGTAGCTCGAACTACTTATGCCTCGAACAATTTTCCATCTTCCCAAAAAATTATCGCTATTTGCTTCCTGACCTTGCACCATGATTAATCCTCAGTGGTTCGAACTACTTATGCCTCGAACAATTTTCCATGGTCCCAAAGATGTTCGAGCCATTGAAGTTCGACTGTACTTTGATTTAGAGGACTGGATACAGCTGACAGAGTTTCCGCCAGTTTCTATTAGGGAGACAACTTACATGGTTTCCTGTTCATTACGAAAACACGTCTATTCAAATATACTGAAAATTTTACCACCAAAAATGAAAGTTTTCAGATAAAAAAGTCTGATATTTTTCTTATTTCTGACGAACAATCTATGTTTTTGAGCAGAAATAAGAAAAATAATGTATATCCCTGTAAACCCCAGTTTTACTATATAAAAGTGAGTTTTAAGGGGTTCAAAATTATATAGGCATGTTTTCGTGATGTTGCTTCCCAGCACACTAAATCCCTTCTGAAAACAATGTCCACTATCAAAGGAAAGAATTTGCACCCTATGGAAGCACATTATTTTCTTTTTGAGTACATCTCTTTTCCGAAGGGAGGCAACATTAATTTTGAAAGGTTTGCCCCACCTTTAAATGGTTATCAGTGCTCCATAAACATTCAGTTATTAAAACGGACGGAGGGAATGCATAGAAGGGTAAGCATATATAAATACAGTTATAACCCTTAGCATTTAGACAGACAGACATGAGCAAACAGGCGATGTTTGTTCAGGATCTCTACTACTTGTCACACAGGCGATGTTTGTTCAGGATCTCTACTACTTGTCACACAGGCGATGTTTGTTCAGGATCTCTACTACTTGTCACACAGGCGATGTTTGTTCAGGATCTCTACTACTTGTCACACAGGTGATGTTTGTTCAGGATCTCTACTACTTGTCACACAGGTGATGTTTGTTCAGGATCTCTACTACTTGTCACACAGGCGATGTTTGTTCAGGATCTCTACTACTTGGCACACAGGCGATGTTTGTTCAGGATCTCACTACTTGTCACACAGGCGATGTTTGTTCAGGATCTCACTACTTGTCATACTTCAAACGGTTTTAGACACATCTGCAAGCAATCCATTGACATTGTTCAAATCTTAGGACACGCATTTTAAGAATTAACGTGTTTCAGTAATACAGTGATCCTCCACCAAACACGAAACATAGGTAGGAGTGTTTGATTGGTATGCTTCTATATAGCACACATTTTAAGATGTTTGAAATACCATTTTAACTGCTGTATCGTCTAATTTACGTGAAGTTGGAACCTACCGTCACTGGCTCAAATAACTGTTTATTTTAAAGTAGTTCAAGTGCTATAAGGGGCTGGCTACACTTGGTATTTTAATAAAGGAAATACTTTCGTGATTTTGTATGTGTCTTTCAGCATATCAAACCCCGTTTGACATAGGATCCACTGTGAATGGAATAAATGATCCGATTTCAGAAACACACCATTGACAGTTATTTCTCCGCTAAGTTTATACAAACCCCTTAATCCTTTCAGCCCTGTAGACCAAGACAGATACTTTTGTAAACAGTGTAGATCCAGATGAGACGGTTCATAATGAGCCGTCCCATCAGAATCTACACTGTTTGTCATTCTGTTCTTGATTTACAACTGTCGCCCTTTTGGCAGCAGTGGATGTGTCCGAATGTTTAGATGGAAGAGTCTATTTCAGAAACACAGGGTTGAAAGGGTTAACGCGCGATGGTCTCTAATGGTCGCTAGTTAGATTATTGACAAATAAGTCTACTTTAGAAATAGAAAAAAGATGTAGTCGGGTTATCGTTCCAAATCAAAGAAATTTAAAATACATTTTTATTTTACAGCTGGACCCGTTAGAACAGTAGCAATGCCCTCTCCAGGTACAGTATAACAATATCAATTTTATTTTTAGACGAAGTCTTATAAGATCATTTGTGACCTGATAATATCAACCTCTGTATGGAAGAATGAACATGCCTGGAAGCGATGATAAATCTCATTCAACGGTTATTTTTGTCATTTTTTTTTTATCCAGCTCTCACTGTGTGCGTTTTAAAGTTTTAAAACATCTTTACAACATGATCTTCAAGTTCACACCAAAACAAAATTTTGAAAACACAATAACAAAAAAAGAAAAAAAAAAAAAAAAAAAAAGAAAGAAAACTCCTCTATTTAGAATAGCAATTTGATAGAATTAATGATGTATATTGCGCGATGGTGCTTTCGTAAGAAAAGAAAATTATATGCCTAGCTCCTATATTCATGTCCCTAACTCCAGAAAAGCCAGTCGTTAATAGTTTCACATCACGAAAACATACCTATATAATTTGACCCCCTTAAACCTCAGTTTTATATAGTAAAACTGTGGTTTACAGGGTTGTACATTATTTTTCATATTTCTTCTCAAAAACATAGATTGTGGGTACTCGTTAGAACCGGTTCTAACGGGTACGCACAATCTATGTTTTGAGCATAAATATGAAAAAGATCAGAATTTTTATCTGAAAACTTTCAGTTTTTGGTGGTGAAATTTTCAGTATATTTGAATAGGCACGTTTTCGTAATGAGCAACAAAAAAAAAACATAAAAAAAAAATAAAATAAAAAGATAAAAAAAAATAAAAATAAAAATAAAATTGAATAAAAAAAGAAAAAAAAAAAAAAAAAAAAAAACAACAACAACAAAAAAAAACAACAACAGCAGAGATTTTTTGTTTCTTATTTCTTAACACGAATCTATGTTGTAGACGTACTTCTGTGTGACGCTTCATATAATAACCTTCATTATAGGAATTTGTGAAGAAGTAAGAAAAATGTGTCTTGATACCCTATTATGTAGAGCTATGTAAACCATGCCATATATTGTGGTACACGAGGAAGAGTTTGTTTATTAAGCGCTTTAACTCTTTCATCCCAGAGTTTCTGAAGTGAACTCTTCTATTCATGTCCATTATTGCAAACAGGGTATCGGTCAAAATCAAGAACAGAATGGCAAACAGTATAGATCCATATGAAATGGCTCATTATGAGCCATCTCATCTGGATCCATACTGTTTGCATAGGTATGTGTATTGGACTGTAGGGTTGAAAGGCTAAAGTTCATTAAGACTGATATATTGTGGGACACAATGAAGGGTTCGGCTAGAAAGCTTATTAAAACTGATTTCTGCAGTAAAATGTTGCAATAAATAATAAACAAATTAAAACCCGGGTTCTTATTTTTCAATGAAAATCTAAAAGGTTACCTTTGGAAACAAAGAACGCACAAAAGAAAGAAAATCGGTAAGCCCGTTTTATTAAGTGTCTCAATATACAACAGTGTAATTGAGAGGCTGTATACGACCTCAAGATCCGTGTTAAGCGGTAGTCGATTTTTAGAGCAGCCAAAATATTCCCAAGGGAAATAAAAGTATAATCTGCACTATGATGAAGTACGGGGAGACATTTGACGGCCGCCACACAGCACTTAATATACATGTACCAGCTGCAGTGAAGTAAAATGAAAAGCTAAAAGGCTGCCTTCAGAAGCAAAGAACACACAAAAGAAAGAAAGTCGGACCCTCGGTTATATTAAGTCTTTACGAGGTTGCATACGCCTCCTATTTTCGAGGTTGCACTCCTTTGAAAAACAAGGACCCTAAAGAGTGTGTGTACAAACAATACAGACATGACTGTGAGTGTACAGACTGGTCTGAATCTTTACGGTCCGCAAAATCTTACTTATATGCAGCCTGTTTAGTATTTTTTTCGTAATTCTATGCAATTGTAGAGTTTTTACCCTTTCTTGCCTGAGTTTCTCTAGTGGACTCTTCCATCGTTGAATTTGAAGTCTCAGTCTTAATTCAAAAGCAGAGTGGCAAACTGTGTAAATCCTGATGAGACGGCTCGTTATAAACCATCGCATCAGGATCTTCACAGTTTTCAAGCGTATCTGATTTAGGCCTCTGGGCTGAAAGGGTTAAAACAACAAAGACAAATATGACGATAGCAATAATTGAAAGACTAAAAAGTCGTGCTCCAAGTTTTATTTTTACTTTTTCTTATTAACAGAAAGCCCGATCAGAATCACTCTTTCTCCACCTGCCTTTGGTAAGTACCAATCTATATTATCCTTGAAACATAACGTTCATGTGCTGTTTTGACGGTAGCCTCAGTGGGCGGTGTCAAAATTGTTGTCCATTTCTTGTTAATTTATTGCAGATTTGCATATGGATTATTTTTTTGCATAATTTTTGCAATGTTTTCCATCTTTCTTTTGGTATTCATCGTTAATTAACATTTTTATGATTTGTTTATTACTTAATTCCATGTTTTTGATTTATTGAATACCTGTGTGTGTTTGATAAAGAGCGAATGTGTTGTTGTTTTACTACTTACCGGATATTGATAATTAGATTATATTAACCCATCTTAATCTGGAGACTCATAAAAGGGTAACTGGCAAACAGTGCAGACCCAGATCAGACGACGCACAATGCGGCGTCTGATCAGGGTCTCCTCTGTATGCAAATAGTTTATTCGTTTTTCTCGCAGAAAATCTAAATCAAATAATGCGTGACATACCTGAAATTGAAGTTGGGCTCTTCCAATATATAGCGTGAGGGAGATTATTCAGTCTAAAATGGGTTATGTGTATCGGTGTTGATTTCCAGTTCATCAAAGGACAACGCCCAATTGGGGAAGACCCTAGATACTCATTCATGTGTTGCGTGTATGTCGAGGATACATGGTACAAACCAGAGTGTAGTAAAGTGTATGGCCACAAGCGATTTGTGCTGTCTTAGAACAATAAGCTTGCTTTATTTTCCACCGAAAACTATTTCTTTTAGATAGATGATTCGAGATAACGAGAAACAAAATAAATAAACTTGTATACAATCGCAGCTTATGTCATGCGGCCAATGTATTTACTTAATATATGAGAATAATAACAATCTGAACAGAACATATACAGTGTCCTTTTTCTACAATGTTTATATACGCTATTATACTAGCGAAGGAGCCGACAGAACTGGACATATGAAGACGCTAATTTAATCTTTACCACTCTATGGGATAATTCAGTAGACGACAACTTGATAATATTTCTTATTTTTCCCAGAACAAACAAAAAAAAAAACAAAAAAAAAAAAAAAAAAACAGGAATTAAACAGTTCATGCAAATTGTCTCCATTTGCATGAAATGTCAAATCCAGTTTTCTGAAGAAAAAATAAGAAAACTGTTTCAAATGTCGTCTGCTGAAAGTTTAACCCGGAGTGCTAAGTGTTAACAACACTGCAGTTGGTCAGATTTGTCCCGCCCATTACTTTCTGGCATTATAAGAAATTCTCAACAGAAAATATTCAAAGTTTGTTATATATCTATGAGATTTGAGATTTGCATTGAATTAGCCACAATAATAGCGACGACTAAGATCGGCCTTCACATCCTCAAAGTATGATGAGTCGTCGCCGTACACCTGAAGATATCTTGGACATTTAGCTAAGCTATTCCATACGAAAACGTGTCTTCGGGCATATTCGGACAACGACATTCGCGAAATCAGAATGTAGGAATGGGAAGCAAAGGCCCGGATGATACTTTGCGCTTGCGCGGTATAATCTTAATCTGCGCATTTTGCGCATGCTCGAAGGCACTTTTCGCATGACGAGGCACGGGCTATCTAAAGTGCGCCCATCGGCAGTGTCGGTCACACGGGGCAGGATAGCCAAAAGTAAGTTTGTTACTTATTGCGGCCAATGTATTTACTTGATACATGAGAAATACTCATTTAAACCCGTTTATGCCGAGTGGATCCTTCTACTTTAACATTTTGGATAGGTTCATTTCATATATAAGGGGTTTCTGGTTAGTTTTTATTATGCCATGGTTTGTAGAATTATCTGAACCTAATGCAAACAGTGTAGACCCTGATCAGACGCCGCGTTCTGCGGCGTCTGATCTGGATGTACACTGTTTGCTAGTGTCCCTTTTATGGGACGCTAGGCTTATATTGGTTAAATGTGCAGGGTGCCGTCTACTTCATACAACAAATTGCATATCATCCATCAAGGACAAAATATCGAGATATAAGCTTATAGTAATAGACGTTATCATTAGAGTATGTCCTGATCATTTTTGTCACTACATTAGGTAATGTACATAGAATATTTTTGAAAATGTTATTATTGTAATTGCGTAATGTTATTATTCCATTTACGTTTTGTTTTAGTGTGAATATTTTAATGAAGCTTTTTATTATTATTGTTTTTAGGCTATACATGTCTGTTTATGTTAGTTGGGTGGTACATATATCCTTTGTAGCGCCGATGTCATTTACACAATATTTCCAATTTCAACATTAAAGATTGTATGACAGCCTAAACAATCAGAATAGTTGAATACTTTGGGAAGATTTAAAAACATATTTAATTTTTGCGTTTCCCCGTTTGCATGTGATGCTATTGCTGGTATATTACTTTTTCATTTGAAGTTTTATTTACACTGTTCATCTCTGTCGGCCAAAATGCAGAAAACAGTGAAAGGGGCATTTATCCGTATTAGATCCACGACTAACAGGTTTGTAATCAATCAGAGGTGTAGTCACCTTCAAATAATGACAGGGTTCCGCATAACGAAATCAAAAGCACCTAGGCATGCCTTATGCTAGGTATAAAGGTCTAGAAATGCTTGCAAAACATGTACCTATCAATATATTTGCCATGCACTTTATGAACGTTATACGTTGCTAATTGGTATGATGTGACATGATAATAAAGTGGGCCTCGCCAAGCGAAAATGTGTCTTCGAGCAAGCGCAAAATTCAGATTCATTCCATGAATGCGCAAAGTCTCATCCGGGCATTTGTTCTCTATTATTATATAGTGTCAAATGATTCTATTAGCAGACAGCGAAGTCCCTGATCAGACTGCGCGGATGCGCAGTCTGATCTAGGCCTTCGCTGTCCGCAAATGCCATGTTTTCGCTTGGCGCAGTCCAAATATTTGCAGACCAAATACACGGAATACGCATTATGTCCTTAGCGATAGAGTGTTTGCGCTTGACCAAGAAAGAGGATGTGTATTTTAAGATGCTTTAGTACTGCTTTTATATGTATCCGCATTTGGAAACGCCTATTGGACAATAGTTAAATAATATACTTACAAGACCATACTGTGGTGATACATCGTGGTTTTGCTCTTAAATGGAATGCATACGTTTCCGAGGGATGTAGTTTTTACCTCGCTACTGACAAAAGGGATACATTCAAAAGAACAGAATCGTGGACTATATTCGTTCCTTTCAGAGGATACCACTGTTAAGAAAGGCCTGAATTTTCATTACGCAGAACAGCAAACATAAAATCATAAAAGTTGTCTGTTTTCTTGTAAGATATGACCGAAAAGATAACATCAAACACAAAAGGTTTCATCAATTAAAATATAGAAATATACAACAACTTTATTTCAAATAATTGTTTTCGTAAGTCTACAGGATGCCGCCTTTCCTTCCTAGTTCAGGGTGCTCCAACGAATCTAAAATCAGCAATGAATGCGCTTCACTTGGGAAACATCTTTCGCTATAGTGATCAAACATGGTTTTTCAATGCATTAACATTCGCCAGGTCCCTTGAGTCCCAAGGGACCTGGCGAATGTTAATGCATTGAAAAACCATGTTCGATCGCTATTATTGCATAAAAACTGAAAACATTTGCTACATTTCGCGTTATTTCTTGCACTATTTTGTTTCGCCTTTTCACCGATGTCTCGCAAACGTAATTTCCACGGACTATGCTCGTTCTAGGGCCGGGCAGTACAGATCTCGTAACGGCAGCAAATCTGTGGCCCCGGTACGATCATATTGAAAGTTGCGTAGCCGTGCATTAACAGCGCGTGAATTGCCTTGTTAATACACGGCTTTTCGCCAGTTAATGCACGGCTGTTAATAACGTGCGGCACTGTTTTTTATGCAATAATCTGAGTTCCTGAAGTGGAATCTTCCATCTATGAAATTGACGGTGACCGTTATCTCAATTTAAGGGATGACACGTAGATAAAAATTGAAAACAAAAAAGCAAACAAAGTAATGACAAAAGAGAAAAAGACAAACAATGTAGATCCTAATGAAAATGCTTTACACTGTTTGCAAAGCTTGTTTTCTTGTCTGTGGAGTTGAAAAGGTTTAAGGCTGTGATAGATACAAATTTAAAGCATCACTGCAAACATCTCCTGCTGTATATTTGGTTGGCTTGGAGTTTATCGGCCCAATCAACACTATTAGGTCATGTCGAGCTGGTCAGTTTACCCAACTACATTTTTCCTGGGCAGGCTTAGTGTTCTTAGTATTTACAGCCAGTACTTGTGCACATTCTATCGCCATACACTGACAAATGTCCTTCCTGAATCATCGGAAAGGAGAGAATGACCGCAGAAAATGTTTCATGATCAATTTCCACGAACGAATGTTGCCGGATCCGGCGGGGATCGAACCTGCGACCTCCTGATCACCAGTCGGACGCACATCTGACTGAGTCTTCGACCGGCACATGCTCTATATGAGCATGTAATTGTTTCACTAGCGAATAATATTCATTTGTTTCCAATAAAAGCTTGGCTGCCCGAAAGCAAATTCGCTTAAAAAAGTACAAAAACTCAATTAATTTTTTGTATATACAGAGGCTTCAAGAATTTGTACAAAAGTACAAGAAAACACAGTATGAGCATTGCCTTTTTTATAGGAAAGTGTTTATTTAGCTGACTTGAGTATATCACGTATTCCATTATAATAATCAATTTCAGGAAAACGAACCAAGGTCGACATGTTAATAAATGACGAACGTAATCGGTTGGTTGGTAAGTGAGTGCATCAGCTTAATAATCGCCTACCTACGTAATAATTAAACAGCTTTATCTCGTGCAATCTGGCTGTCAGTTTTGTGTCCGTTACTTTCGTGTATTAATTAAGATCAGAGATTATTAAATTAGCTCCGAACAATAATTAGGTTGATCAGTGTTCTTCTGAGTTTTCCACTATGAGAACTTTGCATTCAAGTTTTTAAGTCCTAAGAAACGACAAAGAAAGCATTGAGAAAAGTGCCAGATCTTTAATTGATTTTTATACTGCCCTAGTAACATTTAATCTGTTTCATTTGGCTGGTGGCTGCGGCTGCAGCATTTTGCGGATCATGTCAATTGATAGGTGTTCGGTTGGGTTGCTTACAGTTTGCTGACACGTGCTCTTCATTACGTTTCTGTCAAACATTTTCAATGAAATAACAAACGCGTGCTTGCGTCAAACACTCTAAATTTGGTATGGTTATTTTCATAGCTGATAAATTATTGTACGTAAGTGATTTTCACGCATCATATAAACATGTTCTAAAACAAACTATGTCTGTTTACGAATTTGTATAATTAAATTGAACATAAAAGATTTGTAAATATCATTGAAAGCAGGACATTTAGTTTGCAATCCAACGGTTGTCAAAACTTACATGTGGCATGAAATCAGATAGAAATGCTTAAAGGTCAGAGGTCAGATGATGATTTGACATATGACTTTTGATGAAGCTGGATGCACAGCATATCATGTTTTTTATATGGAGTCTTATAAGATTATGTGTGAAATAACTCTGTCAGCCTATGTATGGAAGAATATACGTGACTTAAAGCGATGATAAATTTCATAAAACGTTTATTGTTTTCAAATCCTTTGATTCAACTTTTATTGTATGCATTGATAAACATCTTTACAATATGATTTTCAAGTGCATGACAAAATCAAGTTTAAAAATCAAACAAAACTATCTCTATTTAGAATAAAAATATGTATTGTACATTGCGTCAAGGTGCGTTCGTAAGTAAATAAACAAGGTTAGCTTTTTCCAAAGCTTAGAAAGTCACCTTTGGCAAGATCAAATAATGCAGTAGCATGTAATGAGGCTTCAAAGAGCTAAACCAAAGTACACTTCTTGCCATGTATTTCTGTTTAACTTGAATAATCGGAATGAACTAGGTCGCTTTATAGGTTGCCAAGGGTATTTTTGTGTATATTGGGTGTTTAGACGCATCATTATTTGGGTTGTTCGTGTTATCTCCTCAAAGTCATCCATTATTTCTTATACCACATGATCAGTCCCAGCACCTACCTAACTGAAAAAAATATATACTATGTGTCGCCGCTTATCTCTTTTTTTTGAAGATGCTTCTTGTTTTAAACTGAGAAAAGAAAAATGAAACACTTTTTCACGCCTTAACAATGGCTTTGCTTTCTATTGTTACTCTCACATATAACATGGACATGGGTTTATTCAGTGTAACGTCATGAAAACTGTCTTAAAAATTCGCCGTTTATTAATGTCTATATGAAATAAGTGTATGCTTTATTGTGCTGTATTAGTAGTATGTTTGGCTGCAAAAGGCAGCAATATTTTCTTGTGAAACAACTGGACATTGTTTCAAACATATGGGTATTATTATTGCATGACTACGGGATCAGTTAAGTAACTTATTTTGAAAACAATGGATTTGGTTTTGGAAAAAAATAAATAAAATAGTTTCCGAAAGTGCGTCTATGTACATGAAGATGCTGACTGTCATATTCTTGAAAAGACAGGAAGAAGAATACAAACAAAAATAGAAATTAGAGAACAGCCTTCATTAAAAGTAAAGCAGCTGTCATTATTTGTTATTCATATTGGTTTAGACAATTGTCGACTCATCATGAGAGTTTAGAAAATTGTCGGATCTTCATATGACTTTTGTCTATAAAACTGCTGCGCTGCCTCGCTGTAAGGGTAATGGATACATTCCCAGAGGGCACACAACGTTGAGACAACGTCGATGAATCGACGTTGTTTCAACGTTGTGTGCCTGCTGGGCTGTCAGGGAGTGGAGCAACTCAGTCAAAACGGATTGTTTCAATCTGCTGAAATCAAGTCTACACTAAAAGGAAGTGGGCTGGTTGGGTGATGCAAATAGGTCGTGTATTTTACGATCCCGGGGCGTCTAACTGATATTGGCTTACAGTGGGCAATGTCTGCCATCCTTGCAACAGGTAAGGGTAAAATGGGAATGTTTTATTTCATCTCTTTCTTCACTGTCATTCATTTTCATTTCTCCCCATGTCCCTCTCTTTCATCTCCTCTACCGTCTCTTTTCTCTTCTCCCTTTCTCTGGGAGACGACACAAAACGACCCTCAAGGGTTGACGTGTCGTTAAACCCCAACACAATCAAAATTCTCTCCTGTCCTTCTCTTTCATCTCCTATTATCTCTTCTATGTCTGTTCTCCCTTTCTCTGGGAGACGACGCAAAATGACCCACAAGGGTTGATGTGCCGTTAAAACCCAACTCAGTTAGACATACGTTTAAAAAGAGACTTGTCCACATGGACAGAACAATTTTTTGTTTTTACTACTATGGAAGCTGAAGGCGAGGGTTTGGATCTCCCCTCCCCCAGTATTTCTTTGCTGTCCTTTCCAAGGCTGTACTTTTTCATTGTGGTACTTTTTGTTAATTGTTATGTAGTGTTTAACTTCCTAATGGATTTTTTTAATAATTATGTAACTTGACTATATATTCAGTTAAGTTTGGGTAACAGAGTCCCAACTTTTTTGGGAAAGAGTTCCTAACTCTAATTGCCGTTCATTATGTGGCTGCTTTATTGTATTTGTGTTTTTCCCTTTGGCGTTGGGGGCTTGATGTGGATCTGATTATATCCGTTCATGAGTTCTCTTATTTACTTTGTTGTACAAGAAAGCAAACAGAAAGTCACAAAGCTGACTGCCTTGTAAACAATGGCGATAAAATCTGTCCCGTGATCCCAGTCCTCTTAATGCATATTACAATATCAACAAAACCAGTTGCCCTTTGCTACCCTTCCAAGTTTCAGACATTGATTGGATTATGAATTCCGTTGGCCTCGGCCGAGCGCAGAGTTGTGGTGAGGGTGGGGGTTTGCAAAGTGCTATTTCTGCATTCTGAGACCCTAAAAGCAGTATTTACGCCTTACAGCTAGTTAAATACAGCTGCCTACCTAGCGGGATGACCTGTCAGAAACGAGAGGATCTGATCTGGGTGACGGCCCTGGTTAAATTAGTTGACTTGAGTATGAACAACTGAATATTATTGATGGCACTGACGAATCGATTCTACTATTGGTATTATAACATGTACGATGATGAGTACACAATTGTTTTGATGTTAAAATCAATTCCAGTGTTGTGCTTACGTAGTAATGAACACTTGCACGTTTTACTCCTGTTGTTATTTCTATGCTTACCATTTTACCCATGTAGATCTACACTAAAAATTCGATCGAAAATAGCAATCAGAATCAGCGCGGTTTTCATACTGGGTTCCTGCTGATAACACAATTTAAATCATTTAAACTGGGTACCAGCTACGATGACTATTTGTACCGTATGACGCTTTTCGTTGTTGCTTATACTAGACAAGCACCAGATGACTCTTTGTTTTTTATACTAGACAAGCGCCTGCTGATCTGTGTCTGTCGGATCAAGATTATGATAAACAGAATAGTTCATTCATTTCTGGGGATGTTTTATCGCTATTTGAACGGGTTCTTGTGTGATTTTCAAGCATCAGCGTGTGAGGGTGTGAAACCGTAATCTAGTGTGTGCGACTTGGCAGGCCTCTCATTGTGTGCTAAGCTCATGTCGTCTGGTAAACATGTCGAACTAACGCTTTCTGTGTTTCAGCAAACAAACACTCGTCTTGCACCGGCTGCCATATTAGGCTTTTGCGTATTTGTAATTGCTGGTGGAGTCAACATATTCATAATAGTCTTGCTGCAAACGTGTCTTGAACATGAGGCCTCGAGGTTATAAAACTATTTTCGTGCTCAACTGAGCTTAGCATGACTTTTGTCCTGCTAATAACTCTCAAAATGCTAAAAATTGCAAATTCCTTCTTGCTTAATCTAACTAAGCATAAAACGTCTCTGCTACGAGAAACTGAAATGCCAACTATTCATGCTCAGCTGAGTTGAGCTCGTTAAAAGTTTTTGAAACCTTTAGGCCACGTCTGGTTTCTGGTTACACTTGCTTGCTTCTTAAAACGGCTTTTGTTTGATGCACAACGTGAGACAACGTACTTAATGGTATAAGCACCCAGCCGACTCGGATCCTCTTGATCATCCACACAGTCTAATCAGAAGCTACACTGGCCACTGGAACTGCACTGGAACATTTCGTATTTACGGAATACCCAGGAAATTCTGATAAGAAAATGTGGATAAGAAGGCTGCTGTGAGTCTTTACTAACGTACATGTCATAAGGCGTTTTCCTCACGTTATGACTCATCTTTCAATAGAGACAGCAGAGGCCCGTGTTTAACAATATAATGTTGTATGTTAATTTATTCCTAAATTATATCAATTAGAACATATCATTCCATAGTATGTTTATTATTTTTGTTTTCAGTTTTAACTCTTTTCCGACTACATAAAACAAGCTCAAACACATCACGAAAACACGCCTATATAGTTTTGACCTCCTGAAACCCCACTTTTAGACAGTAAAACTGGGGTTTACAGGGGTATAAATTAATGTTCTTATTTCTGCTCAAAAACATAGATAGTGGGCAGTCGTTGGAACCGCGTCGCCTTCTCTGTTTTGAGCAGAAAAATGAAAACTACCAGAATTTTTCATCTGATAGTTTTTATTTTTTTGGTGGTAAAATTCTCAATATATTTGAATAGGCGTGTTTTCGTAATGTCTAAAACTAATTTACCTCTTTTGTATTTACATACAATGATTCATGTATGAATCGATATTTTAAACAGGACATTATTTACTAAAGCCACAATTTAAAGAGCAGTTGTGCACCATTTTGTGAGATAGTTCACACATTGTTATATGTCTAAATATCAGAGGTATTCCTGAGCAGTTCACTGACTCGAGAGTTCTGTGTTTCCTTTTTCATAAGGGGCTAGTTATTCAAAAAAGAAATTGCTTACCTGGGAGCAACGCATTTCCTGTAAGAGAATCCATTTTAGAAGTGAGCAATATCTTTTCTGCTGTGATGGCCTCACTATGAAAACGGCCTGATTTGAGATGCGTTTTTTTTTTCCGAAATAGCTACTTATTATTTATAACCATTATTTACAACTACATTTAATTTATGAGCGGTGCCATCAAAATTTGTTTAACCCTTTAGCCCTGCAGACCAAACCAAATACCTCTGCAAACAGTGTAGATCCAGATGAGACAGCTCATAATAAGCTCGCTTATCTGCATCAACAGTGTTTGCTATTTTGTTGTCAACTTTGTAATGACACTCCCCTTAGCAAAATTGAAAAAAATTCAAATTCAGTTATAGAAGAGTCCAATTTACAAACATAGGGGTGAAAGGGTTCAATCGTTTTCTATATAAATACGTGTGGTAACCTTTCCTACCTGTTAATGCAATGCGAACTATACTAGAATTTATTTTGGTAGTCTAGCAGGAAATTGTATGAAAAAGTTTATTATGTAGGTGGCAGGTATGCCGTAAGTTTTTATTTTGACTACCGTAAAATACCTTAATTTTCGGATACTTTAATTCGTTATGTACTTATCCTGAAATTTGAACAGGTGCACATGACTACCTGTTGTTCTATCAAAACACCTATTGGATGAATTGAAAAGTGTGTAGGCGTCTCGGTTTTCATCCATTGTGTTGCTTAGAATTATGTTACGTGTTACAAACGCAAGAGGTGTTAACGGCAAATTGAAATCAACTATCGGTTCGACATTATTTAAATTTTAATATATATCTAAAACGGCTAGGAGAGGGAAAGAATATGCCTCATACTTACAGATCGTAAAAGAGTATCTACGTTATTACCTCACTTAAGCCTTTAAGCTCGTAGATGAGCTTATAGTATAGGCAGGCTCCGCCATCCGTTCGTCGTCCGTGCATAAGCCCGTCCGTCCTTCGTCCAAACTCTTGAAAAGTCTTCTTTTCAGAAACCGCTGGGCCAATCAAAGCCAAATTTTATATGAAAACTTCATAGGCCGGGGAAACGAAAGTTTATTCGCCACATCTGGGTCACATGATCAAGATGGTCGCCACGTCCACATATGGTAAAAATGGTAAAAATCTTCTTCTCGGGAAGCAAAGAACCAACGGCCTCGGGGCTTGGTATACAGCAGTGGGGACATGGACCTAGCAAAATTTAAAAATATATAACTTTTCGTTGACCTTGACCTTTCTTCCGGAAAGGTCAAATTTTTCTACATAAACTCTTCTGCAACAAGGCCTATCGGAACCCGAATTTTAAGTTACTTAGTGTATAAATTTAGAAAAATATATATATGCTTGCAATGACTTCAGTACCCAATTTCGTAAAATCGGTCTTCGATATAAAAAGATTTGGTACAACATAAATGTTATACGACAGACTGCATGCATGGTTGTTAGCCCAATCACGGTTAATAACTTTGCTTCCCTCTTTAATTGCACGCCGGCGGGTTAGGCCTCAGATTCTTGTTTTGCATATAGGAAAAACTCTTCAAACATCTTCTCCTCAAAGCTAAATTTCACAAGGAACCTTAAAAGGTAAGTGGAACGAAAGTTTATTCGCCGCTTCTGGGTAACATGGCCAAGATTGACGCCACGCCCAGTTATGATAAAAACCCTTTAAAATCGTCTCCAGAACCAATGAGCCTCGGGCTTGGTACGGGGCATTGGAGTCATAGGCCGAGTAACGTTTGAAAAAAATATAACCTTGAGTTGACCTTGACCTTTTTTATGGAAAGGTCATTTTTTACAAAACTTTTAAAAATCTTCTTGTCTGAAACTAGAATGTCCAGACCTTTCATGTTTGGTAAGTAGCTTCATCAAAGCCATACTTTATGTGAAGTGTCTGTTTCGTCAAATTAATTAAATCTAAATTCCATACCAAGTTACTATAGGATGCAGAGACCAAAGGCTTTTCAAGCTGCGGCGGCTACCATGCCAAAAAACTCAGGTGAGCTACAGGACCGTTGGTGCTCTGGTTGAATATTATTTGAACTCTATAATGCACCACTGTCACATGAACGCGTACGCCAAATTTCGGTGTGGCGTTGAACCGATTCGCTTAGATTCTGGTAGATATAAAAGATTATCCCATGAAGAAAGAACTTGTTTAATTGTCCCAATTCAGAAAGAAATGAAACACATATACTGCTTAAGTGCCCTTTATACAATAAGTTAAAACTAACAATGCTTGCAGTTTTATCAGAAGAATTTCCAGACTTAAACAGTAAATCTGAACAGGGTCGGTTGTTCGCAGTTCTGAACTTAAAGCTGAATAAAAAAAAACAAAAAAAAAAAAACAAAAAAAAAAAACAAAAAAAAAAAACAAGAATTTGTGCTATATCTGCTTCAAATTCTTGCGAAGTAAATGACATACTCTTTATAAACACATTTTACATACGATGTAAATATTGACAATATAAACACACAGATGCAACCTCTTCATTAAAAAAGATTCTGCGATAATGTTTGTGAGTATATGTTTAGTATAACTTTGTACATATGTGTATAGTCTGCCATAGCTCTAAAGCAAAGTCTCTTATTTCTGAAAAGTACAATATATGTTTACGTTACTTTCTAATTAGGTGAGACGTAAATAAAATACGGCTTTGTAATAAAAAATTGTTTATATAGATAAACACGGAATGATAACCTTGTAGCGTGTTTGTTCAGTGTGGCGTTCGTATAGTCAGAAGTAGGTAGTAAATGCATGGTTTGTGTTCTACCTGTTCTATCACCACAGTTAACATATTATCATATTCCACCTCTTAGTAAACTTACTAACATTCTTTTTCCAGCATCTAACCGAACGTGTGGAGTTATCGAACTTGATATCGTTATTCTTCTAGATTCGTCAACAAGTGTGACGTTTAAAAACTTTAAGAAAGTATTAAACTCAACGAAGAGATTTATTGCCGATCCAGATATAGATATAGATAATGGGTTGGTAAGAGTTGGTATTGTTATTTACAGTAACACTGCTGAATCTCAGTTTAATTTAAATACCTACACAAAAAAACGGCAGATTCTTAAAGCAATTGACAAAATCCAGTTCACGTATGGACGGACTAACACAGCCGAAGCTTTGAGATTAATGAGGACTGTTATGTTTGATGAAGACAAGGGCGATCGCCCAGATATTCCAAATGTTGCCATTATTGTAACGGACGGTGTATCAACAATTAAAAACAAAGACACGATTCCAGAGGCAGATTTAGCTAGATTACAAGGAATCAGAATATTTGGTATTGGAGTGGGACTTACCAACACGTCAGAGCTGGAGGCAATAGCTGGAGAAAAGGAAAATACTTATACTATAGAACATTTTGATGATCTTGAGCTGAAGATGGATAATCTGTATCAGTCCATTTGTCCTGGTAACAGTAATGTTGATGGCATCTCTATCACGCCGAGAACATCCGATATTCACTGCATAATTTCAAAAGGACTAATATTCTTTCATGTTTGAAGATGCTCGCTTCCAAAGTTCTTTTTTTTAAGCTGGAACGTTTTAGTCAAAGACCCAAATGGATAAAGATTCCGTCTATTACGATCCGAAAGATATACAGCTCTTTTTTTAAATGAAAGAAGGCTTGCACAATCTTTATCATAAAACCACTGTAAGCAGATCTGCATGCATTGCATTTGCGTTATAACGCACGGTTTTCTACGGAGAACGAGACAATACTTGTCCAAATACAAATATACAAAACACGTATTAGTTGGGGCTGTTAGTATTGTTAATAAACGAATAAAAAGATTGTCTCTGGAAACAAAGAACACAATACAGATTAGAAAATGGGAGTCTTGGTTTTACTGAGACTCTTCATAGACAGTAATGAAGTCTGCAACACTGCTAACGCCTTATACATGAGCAGAACTCCAATTTCAAAGATACCACATTAGGCCCAATGATCCCAAAGGAAATAAAATATAATCTGCACTATGGTGAGGTACGGGAAGAAACAATGAGGTACGGGAAGAAACAATGCTCAGACTGAAAATAGAATGTCGATTTCCGTTGTGCATGCATTAAGATTAACCGATGTGTGTACATGGAGCTATTTGTAATGCAAATATCTTTATTTTCTTCCTGCGACTAATGATAACATTACATTCTGAAACTGATTTTAAAATGCGACTTATACGATTTTGTATTCCATGTATTTGGAATTATTCAGAAATAGATTAACGTTGGAAACAGTGTATGGCCGCTATGATTAACATTGATGAAAACAGACGTTCAGAACGTTTCACATAACAGTTTTAAACGATGTTTGTACTTAAAATTTACGAAATTGTTTTATGCGCTGTGAAGACATTTTAGTATTTTTAGCATTTCGTAAAACTGCAAAGTAAAAATACTTATTTTGCCAAACAGATTTTGAAGGAGAATAGCTGTTGCGAACATAAGGGTACAAAGCGTAATATATAATAACGTTCTCATAACATTAAAATTTATTAAATGTATTTGGAGTATATAATTGTGATTGGAGCGAGGCAGTTAGGTGTATCTACCTATCACTGTATATGTTTTACACTAGGTACTAAGGCTGGCAAAATAAATCGGATAATCGATTAATTGATCGATAAATAAAAAAAAAATGATTATCATTACAGATTTGCTATGAATCGATCATTTGATTTCTGTGTCTGTCACTTTACCTTATTTAGCCTTAGTATTCAGACACCTCAACTCCTTATACTTTATCTAAAATTTGAACAAGTACAATCTACTACCCAATGTTGCGTCTTAAATAGGTAGATGGATGGCAAAACAGCGTAGACCCTGATGAGAGCGTCTAATCTGGGTCTACACTGTTCGCATACGCATGTCTGACCAAATGCATACAGTAAAGTATAACATATGGTAAGATTCATGCTCAGACAGACAAGTAAAAGAATGACCAAATCTTCAGTGATTACTAATCGATTATCGATCACAATGGCACAGCTGATAATCGATTATCTTTTCAGCTCCGATTAGTCAGCCTTACTGGGTACACTTGCTAATCACAAAAGAAATACTATGTCGTGCAAATTGCATCCATTTTTGCCAAATGGAGTTCATTTTGAATTGATAGAAAGTGTTTTTATACAGCAAAGTCCTACTTCTGTACTCGAAATGTCAGCTGTGTATCGTTCCGGTCAAGGTACGGTAGCTTTGTTTGCAAGTTTTACCACATTGGGTCTCTGACAAGTTAGGGCAATCTGCAAAACTGAAAATGATTTAAAAGATACAATTTTTACCTAAATAAGGAGCAAACCATATTTGCTTTGTTTTTCTATTTTACATTTAGTTTCAGTTTGGTTTCATTCATTTTGGTTGCGTTATTTTTCTGGGCAATGCAGACATCTAAATTCCATAGAGATGCTTTCAAAGAAGATAATGCTTATCGGCCATAAGAAAGGCTTCACTAATACTTAGTCGCTTACGGCATAATGCTTTTTTGCAAATAAAACCCTTAAGGATAGTTATGTAAACACATTTGAGCAAACAATGATATGCACAATAACAAAACTGCTTTTTAAAATATTTTGCTTATCCAATTTTCCTTGTAAACATCACAGAAACTTGATCGCAATCAAACGTTATCATCTGCAGTACTACGTCTTGCTAATTAAATTTAGCTGAACTGAATTAGAAATGGCAGCTGAAAAGAACTATGCTCAGGTGTTTTCTTTTATTCAATCAATTTTGATACTTTAGGTTTGATTTTCGGAGTCATTGTAGATGCCTGTGAGGTGTACGATTCATAGAAAACAACACTTTTGTACGTGTGCACATCATTGTTTTGTTCAGTTTTTATTTCTGTTCTGTTTTTGTTTCTTTTCCATTTTAATTTATACTCTCTCTTGGTTGTGTTTTCCTTTCAGTTCAACTGTTCTGTTTTGTTCTAAGATAGCTGAGTAATATATAACCGGTGTTATTCTGTATTAAAATTTAAACTTCTAATTTTATGTTATAAGTAAATGTTGAATATAGTTTTATTTAATATAGAACACCAGTATTGCAATAGTTTTAATGTTTTGTTCTCTGAGTCACTTGATCATTCATATAGAACACATATTTTCTAAAATAGTGAGCAGAAAGTAAGCTGATGATCATAATTCATGTATGGCTGCAATGCTGTGCTTTCTTGATAACTGCTGCCTTACTATGCTTCGAACATAGTTCACGGCCATAGGGTATGCTTAACTGCCACGTCGACAGGCGTTATCCAATACAACACGCCACAAAGTGAGATAATGTGCATTCGGTCATTTGTGCCCAACAAAGATTTAGATCAGGTTGTGCAATTGCGCATACTGGTCAGAGTCTTTGCTGTCCGTGTTAATGCAGTCTGAAAAAATGGGTCTTTTGGAAGCTAATAACACTTACAAAGAACAACAACAAAAAACAGAAAAACAAAAAAAAAAAACAAAAAAAAAAACAAAAAAAAAAAAAAAAAAAACATGAACAACATATTGCAATTACGTTTTTTTAGTCTGTCTATGAACAGTATTGTAGTGTACACCATTCCTGACGCCACCTAGCCGGCTTTAAAATGTCCTTCCTTTTGGAATCTTTTGAGCAGTATTCTATCTGAAAAATATTCAAAATGGGCGATTGATCCCAAAGTATCAGACAGTTTTAACTGTGCTATGACCAAGTCCGTATATGTTGTACGGCTGCCACACGATACTTAACAGCGGTTACAGTGAATGTAAATAAATTCTGACAAACGATTTATCCCTTGAGGGCAGATAACACACTTAAGACATTGAATATAGCAGACTCGGTTTTACTGATTCTGATCACGATCAATTATGTAATTTGCAATATTCCTAACTTAACCCAGACGGCTTGTGCAATATTCTTATTTCAAAAATTCATAATCGTTGGTCTTTGATTATCCGAAAAATGCCAACAATGAAGATTCTGATCAGCTGGCGTAATCGTACGAGCTGATCTGAGTCCTTGTTAACCGCACATGTCCGAAGCGACATTTTCTGACGCTGAAGCTCTTTTTTATACCATGTAGTATGCTGACGCTAGCATCGCTCATTACAGGTCACAAAATGAAAACATATCATACCATAATTACGCAATATACCACGTGTATTATAAAAAGTAACTGAATCTTTGCGAATTTGTCGGCTTCACTGCGGGCTTTTGTTGTGCAGGAACAATTTCGACTAATTTTATGAATGTGACTAAATGAGCTTGATAACTAATGAGCTAATTATCCACATGTTTTTCAATTATCACATAATAACATAAACGTACTAATTAGTAACAAACAGCTTCGATCATATCTATACAAATGATAGTAACGTAAGATTCAATTTTCAGTCGTGACTTCCACACCAAGACCTTTTTCTACCTCAACGCTATGTAAGTCAATGATATTTTTATATTACACCATTTGTCAAATCAGTTTTATATTTTTATGATGATAAGTATTGCCGATTCAGCATTTTACTGGTCATGTTAAATAACACGTTAATTATTTTACATAACACGACAAAACGTGCATGCTCTACCACTACAAAGTAATTTATGGACTGTTACCTGAAGCGGATCCATTGCCTCTTTGAAATGGAAAATATAAATTAGTAACATCCAAGAGTTTTAAACAGATATGCTGGGCTTCGAAGTTCATATATCCATGATAAATGCAGCAGTTATTTTACTGTCGTTAGATAAATTTTCACTGAAATGAACTAATAATGGCATATACTAATATATACAGTAGCAAAATATATCAATACTGGACTCTATTTCGTTTTTAAATTTAATCCGACACAATTGATATGTTTTCGTTTAATAGGAGTCTATCTGCAATACTTAGTCTAATACATATTAAAATACTAAAGAAATATCTATACTGAGGCACAACTGATTGTTTAACTGATTAATACGATGGTACGTTAAAAATCACTTTTATTTTTAACTTGTTAGCTATCAATATAACGCTGTTCGTTTTGTTTAATTGTAGCGTGCGGTAGGACAGAATTAGATATCGTGTTCTTAATTGACTCGTCCACATCTGTCGGAGATAATAACTTTAAGACAGTGTTAAATTCTATAAAAACATTTGTAAATAAAGCAGGTATAGACTCGGGTAACATAAGAATAGGAATGGCGACATACAGTTCAAACGTCCATGTTCAGTTTTATCTTAACTCTTACTCATCCCGAGCAGATTTATTAAACGCAATAGACAAAATAGTGTTCATTTCTGGAGACAAAAACACGGCTGATGGAATTCGAACTGTAAGAAATGAGCTGTTCAGTTTAACTCATGGCGATAGGCCTGGAGTTCCAAATATTGCATTTGTGATAACTGATGGTGTGTCAAATGTAAATAGATTGGAAAGCATTCCTGAAGCGGAAATGTCAAGGGATGTCGGAATAGAATTATTCGCTATCGGAATCGGCGTTACAGTGATAGATGAACTTAATGGAATAGGCGGGTCTAAGAATAACAGATTTTTAGTAAAGGGATTTGAAGACTTAGAGGGTGCACTCACCTCCATTCAAGATTATATTTGTTCTGGTAAACACAGTTTTTTTTTTGTCTTCAAAAATGTTAATTTGTTTCACTATATCGTGAAATAAAGTATAACTACACCATTTTTTTCAGCAAATATTCATTAGTTTCATTACATCGCGAAATAAAGTGCAAACTGCCAACACATGTTAGGTGGGTACAGTTACAAAACAATTAGTAATGCAGATGTTTTAAAGCAATACAAGTTATACATGTTGTTACATGCCTTTGAATGTCATAATAACAAAAGTTAAATACCAGCATGCTTTTATCTATCGGGTGCGTTTGCGGTATATAAAATTTTATGCCTTTGAATTTCATAATTTCACGTACTTCAGGTCAAAAGGGCATCATTTTTTTTTGTCGCGAACACTTGTAGAAGACATGCACTTTTTAATTCATTACATACTGCTACATGTTGACATCGCAAGACTGCTTTCTATCTCTTTTATTATTGCATGAGCAAATCAACATTATGGGCACATGGAGCTTTATATCTGCAAGTTACTTTGCTTAAATGACTCGGAAACTATTTATATATACATGTGAAAATACTCGTTTTATATTTGTGTCACATTTCAGTCACGGAGCCGCCGAAATTGCCAACACTAAGTAAGTGTTATTCATAAATATGCAAAAAATACGTATAATACGATTTAATTCCTGGTATATTATTACAGACATCATTAATGCATCGCTATATAGTTTACTTATTTAAATACTCCAAAATATAAAATATACAAATGAATAAAGACACCAATATTTCTCATTGTTTCCGGCTTATTGTATTGAAACCAAGAATTTGCTATTTCTCTGGTGCCATCGTACTCCATAACTAATGCTATAGTAATGAAGAAAATAAATATTATAATATCAATTTTGGCTTATATAATATCCACATGTAAGAATATAGTGAATTCAAAGTGCGTGTATTCTTTTCATCGACTGTTGAAAATGCATCAACAAAACGTACCGCAAGACCATCATTTGCGCAGAGAATAATTATAGCAGTAATTGTGCAATATGCTTAGAATTAAGCGCTAGCGAAAATATTGTAAATAAGTACTTTCTATATATTGAAAGGCAACAATCATATAATGCGTTCATTAAACGTACGCTTAAGGGCAATGCTCTAGGTTGACTAAAGAGATTTTTTTTGCTAACTGCGTGCATGATAATCCTTTAGATTTAAAAAGTGTTTTAAGAAATACTGTGCAGATACAGACACTGACTGTCGAAAATGAAGGTTATGCCGTGAATATGTCTTTGTTTTTCTCTCACAGTTCTGTCCTGTATGTTGTCCAAAGTAGCTAGCGCTTATTAGTATATTACATTACTCAGTTTAATGTATTCTGATTGATAATTTTAGTTGCGTAATTAGTTAAAGATGCTGCATGCTTGCCTAATCCATGGCAATTAGAGCGCGTTCATACGTACACAATAAAGCCTTAAGATCATCAGAATCCAGTCAAATTCAATATATGTTTTGCAGCGCCCAAAACAGGAGGATAACATGCGCAATGCTGTTTGAAAAATCATAGCTCAGCTGTACAATGCAGTTCATAGGTACATCTCTTTAAGAAAACCGGAAGATACCGCTATATGTTGATAGTATGCACTTTTAAGGAACGATGTACGGAGAGCCACTTCCATTTTTAAGGATGCAGTAACCCTAATACTAGTCTCTGTTTGATTCATATACAACACATCCTGCATGAAATCTGGTAACTTCGAATTTATTCTTACAGCATGTGAAGACACAGACGAAACAGATATAGTTTTCATCGTCGATTCCTCCACGAGCGTCGGCTCGGCTAACTTCGAAACAATGCTTAATGCCATTAAATCATTTATAACTGATATTGACATTGATACCGGAAAAATAAGAATAGGTCTTTTGACATATAATACAAAAACATACGTACAGTTTCATTTGAATAGATACAGTTCGAAATCGGATATCTTAAAAGCAATTGATAGAGTAGAGTATCGCCTGGGAAGTACCAATACAGCAGATGCAATTCAACTCGCAAGGACACGGATGTTCAGCATTGGACGCGGGGCAAGAAAGGAAGCTAATCATGTGTTGATAGTGATTACAGATGGAATTTCAAATATTAATTACGACAGGGTTCTACCCGAGTCTGAATTAGCACGAAGCGAAGGAATAGTCACTCTGGGTGTAGGAGTTGGTGTAGAAAGGACGAAGGAATTGGATGTTATTGCAGGGACGCCAGAAAATAGATTAGTAATTGAGCGATTTGACCAGTTACAAGAAAAGTTGAAAAGCTTATTTACTTCTATTTGTGATGGTAATTTTAAAACTGAGAGACAAAATATATTTTATCGATGTGTTTTAATAAATCCATGATTACTTTTTTTTATATATAGTATTATACTTGACCATACACTTGACTACTTGTAATAAAATAAGCGTCATGTAAATTTATTGTATTGAGATGACATCTGCTAATCAATTGGTATACAAGGTAGTGTCTTTTTTGTAAATTTGCTCATACCGTACATAGGTATAAATACATAAATTGAGCATTATTGTCTTTTAAAACTTATTATAATATGTAACATATTTTATGTATTTTACTAAAGTGTTCTCAGCGTATTTTTGGAATATTTCAGTATCAGGAAGGAAAGTAGATGACCATCTTATGAGTAAGTCGATACATGATGTTTTCAAACTTGTAGCATTAGCGACAAATGTAGGTTTAATTAAATTAACTAGAATGTGTTTCCAATCAGATGCCGTTTCTAACACTTGAAGGAATACCTTAGCCATGTTATTGTAGTTCATGGTTTTACACAAAAGAAATGAAAGGGAAGACATTAAGGACGAATGATTCTGAAATTCAAAGATTGTTTATATTTTGGTATAACCTATTGATACTTGTTAAAAATAAAATCTGACTTGTATATTATCCTATAATTGTGTGTCAAACTAAGACTATAAACGTAAATATGAAATTACCCGGAAAACGCAAAACAAATAACGGAATGCAGCCTTTGTTCCCAGGCAATAAATAAAAATTTAGGTGATGATTGCCAGGTAATGCCACACTCAAAAGTCACAGCCTTCTCGACTCACCGAAAACAGAGATGAGGAAGATGTGATGACAAACCAAACGCAACATATATAACCACTGACGCATGAACAAGAAAGAAGTAATAATTGACATGACACCGAAATACATAACGACCAAACGTAGCTAGAACGAACAAATACAGATAAATCGCAACGTAAAAACTGCCTTTGAATGGTGAACTGTAACACCGATTGGGGCTTAAATCTGGTTTTAAGATAATCAAACTCTCACCTTATATTATAAAGCAGCTCGAAACGTAAACAACATTGTAAAGATATCGAAGGCATAGACATATTCTATACACAGAAGGGAGCAAAGTGGACGATGATTAAAGGTGGTGACTTCAGTGCCAGATTTTGTATAACAAGGCAACAGTAAGCGAAGTAGGCAGTCGGACAGAGGGTCACTTGCAGTAGTTTCTAGGTTAACCCTACTGTTGTCACCCAAAATGCATTTATATTTCAAATAGCATCACATTTTATGTATTTATAGCTAACCATATTATATCTCTATATGACCTTGCAGCTTCTACTATTTGCAAATTTCAGGTTTCATTCAGTCTCGTATATTGCCGAAATGTACGAATGGGAATTGATCACATTGCAGCACGCGGGTGACATATCCCTATCCACTTTTTCACGGGCACATTGGACAGGCGCATTTATATATGCATTAAACATACAAGTACATTGTTTTTTTGTTTTTTTTCTTTTCTGTTCAGTAAACAGATTATAGACTCTTTTTACACGATTTGGATCATGGAATAAAAAATGTAATATTTAGTTATAATAATCAAAATATACACACGTGTTTACTTGCGTCGAAAATAAAACCTGGCGTAAAAATGAATATATAGTCATAAACATGTTATAATCACACTTTGTCTGCACAATTCCTTATGTAAGCATTTACTTACTGCGAAGTTTTCCAGAATGGAAATTAGGAATGTTATACGAGTCCGTGTAACCCGCCCCTTAATGCTACCGATCCATATAGTATGAATATGTTGCAAATAAGGTGATTGTTTTTACCGTTCCGGCTGGTACTAATTTAGCATATATACAAGAGAAATAAGGGGGAAATTGAACCATCCGTTGGTGTGTGTTTGTGTGGTAGTATCAAACGTTCCTGCAATAACATTTATATTTCTGATGTGTCTTCTCTGACAGCTTGTGGTGACACTGAGTTGGATATCGTCTTCATTTTGGACTCCTCAACTAGTGTTTCTGATTCTGATTTTAATAAAATGTTAAATGTGACACAAACATTTTTAACCGGGACAAATATTAACGATGGTAAAGTTCGTGTAGGTGTTGTACTGTACAGCACGAGGGTAATAACACAGTTCCACCTGAACAAGTACAGGACAAAATCTGAAGTTATCTCAGCAATTTCAAACATAAATCGCATGCTGGGTGACACAAACATTGCTGATGCCATTAAAACAACGAGGAATACAATGTTTACAGCTCAAAACGGAGACAGACCGGGCGTGCCAAATATTGCAATTATCATAACTGACGGAATTTCTAATATAAATTCCATAAAGACCATACCAGAAGCTAATACTGCTAAGGAAGAAGATATACGAATATTTGCCATTGGTGTAGGCGTTGAAGATGGAACTGAGCTAGACAGCATTGCTAGTAAGCCGATAGAAGACAACAGAATTTCTATCAAAGATTTCGATGAACTACATTGGAAAATGGATGTGATGTATCTCTCACTCTGTCCTGGTAACTTGAATTGCAACACTATTGCTTCAAGCAACACTGATTTTGTGTAACAGCGCCGCTTGATGTATTTACCTTTCTGCTTTATCATTACACACCTACTAGCTTATTCGTAGCCAATCATTGTCATATCTATCTGCCAACTTTGTTAATTTGTTTTGTATATTCAAAACAAAGGAAGCATGGTTATTACTATGCTGACGACGGTTAATCGATGGTTAGTGTTTGTGTGAGTGTGCGTGCGTGCGTATGTGTGTGTGCAACCATCACCCTGCTACATATTTGGTGCCAAATCTTGACGTTAATTCTGAAACAAAGCAACCGCGCAAGAAGGTAGTAGGTGATTGATACGTTTTAAATAAAGTGGGGCTGGTGATGATTTTAAAGTAAACACATGCACCTGTGACCGACTACTATTATTGTGCATTTCGTTTTTCTTGTCTGTGTTCATATTCAGCCTATAAAAATGCACTTAATGCTTTGAGCTGATCTGACACTCATTTCACAATATCAAATCCAAGCACTATCCTAGCGTCGTTATTAATTTGTTTTCTCATTATAGTCATGCTTTTCGCTAGAGGGTGTATCAGCCTCGCAAACTACAGTATTGCATATGAAGAGACTCAGTCAAACCGAGTCTCTGATTTTCGTGATTTTGTGTGTTCTTTGTTCCTAAAGGCAATCCTTTTTGACTTTTATTTTTTATTGGGAGGAGGCGAATGTTCTTTCTTATTGAAGTCGATACACCTATATAAGTTATACCATATAACTATCTTGAACTATGATGAAGGTATAATCGGGATTCGCCTTGAACCACGATTCTAATGCAGCATGTTTACATTACATGAACAGTCTATTTGTAATGGAAAATACTTTGATGAGTAAAAAACGCAATGTAGTATTTGTCTTTTTATTGGGAGCGGAAAATCTAACTTCAAAATCTACATAACATCTAATACCTCTATTATAATAAATTAACAGTACATCAACAAATATTATCTATCACTTGCCTTATGGTCAATACAAATAGAAAAGTAATTCTAAAATGTCTGTTTGACATTTAAAACCACAAACCTTCGCTAGTGACAAGTCTTAAGGATTATTGTTAATTGATTTGGTTTTTGTCTAAATAAACGAAATCTGTTACATTAAACTATAGTTTTTGATGTCAGCTTTTAGCATGACTTAACTTAGAATTTGGCTAATTTAGAGATATATGTTGTACAATTATAGATAATGTAGACTGACGCAGCTACATATACACTGCATCCTAAGTTTGAATTGCAGCGTTGTCTCAAATGAAGACTTACAAGCTACTTCATGTATAACTTATGGTATGTCAGAAATAAGATATATGATTATCATATATCTATCAAAGTAGAGGTTATAATACGTTTTTCTATTGAAACAAAGATGTCGGGAATCGTAATATAAACAATAAAACGTCGACTGACGGGATGTTATTCTTGTCTATGTGGTAATGAAGCGTATGATACAGGCAGAATTATATTTTCTCCTTTATATTTTCTATAAATTATTGTGTTCTTATACTGATATCGTACGATATTATCTGTAACATCAGAAAACGTACCTTCGGACATGTGCACCCAGTGATCATTCAGATGAGCCTGCGCATTCGCGCAGTCTGATATAAATCTTCACTGGGCGTTTTAGATACCCAAGGATACAAAGTATCTTCATGAGGAAACGAAGACTCTAATCACATTGCGCTGATTTAAGTCTTCGTTGGGTGCAAATGTCAAAAGGTACGTTTTCTCCAGTTGAGGCAGATATGTGTGGATCATAATTTCAGCAAACTATAAGATTACTCTATGTAAAGAAATAAAACCTTCTGAAGTAATATTCTAATCACTTATCAGAATTTTTGTTTTCTTATAGGTGCACCCGTTCCCGGAATAAAAGGTAATTTTACCTGTCGCTTTAAACAGTATATCATGATTTGTACTTGACTTTATAAAATGATGTTTACTGAAAAGAAAGAAAATACGTTCGGACTTGTACAGAAACTGTACGTAGAACGTTTGCGATTTTGTGATCTAAAGGACATAATAGATATGTATGTATTGTCTTAATTAGCATAATTTTAGACACGTAAGTTAATTGTGTGACGAAATATACTTAGTCTATTCAAACATATTATAAATGTTTGTTATACTTCGAAAATGTTCGGAAGTGTGCATGGTAATACTCGCTAAGCTATGTAAAGACAGCCATGAATTACCTGTAAATTAATTTCATCATGACTATTATCTGCCACTTTTGGTACATTCCTGTGCATATACATATCAATGGAAAACGATCTGTCCAAGAGTTTGGCTTCTTTCCAGATTGCGTGTCCTATAAAACTGACCTAGTCATCATTTTGGACTCATCAACTAGCGTGTCCGGGACAAATTTTGAAACAATGAAGGGCTTTGCAGCAGATCTATTGGAGAATGCGGATATTGACAGTGGACATGTTCGCGTGGGTGTGCTGCTGTACAGCACCGAAGTTTCGATTCAGTTCTATCTGAGAGAGTATTCAAAGAAGTCCGAAGTTGTTGAAGCAATATCAAGAATTCCGTACATAAGAGGCAGCACAAACACTGCAGACGCTCTAAGAACGGTTTGGACTCGAATGTTTACAGCTTACTACGGAGACCGTCCAGACGCGATAAATGTTGCAGTATTAATTACTGATGGATTGTCCAATATCAACTCTCATCGAACTCTCATTGAAGCGAATACGGCAAAGACGAAGGGAATACACATATATTCTATAGGAATAGGACTTGAAGATACCCGAGAGATAAGTGCCATTGCCACAGTCCCTGCTGCAAAGAACGTATTCACCATTAATGATTTCAGAGAACTGACAGACCTGAAAAAAGATGTCCTGAAATCTCTATGTCTAGGTATTTTAAAGCACATATAATTTATTCGAACACGTTCTGGTGGAAGAAGATCGCTGCTGTAGAACGCACTTGCCTTTCGGCTGTCTCTAGTGACACCTCTTTTCCTGGTGGCCAGGTCATTCAATTATTGGTGTGGCAACATAGTGTATTAACATTCGCATTGTTCTAATAGACTCAATCTTATGCATTCTTGGTGTCAGAAGTCTGTCCGACTTGTTCTTAATCATTGTGTAACACTAAATATTCACTTAGTTTACATTTAATAGCACACACTATTAACTGAGCCGCGGCATAATATTTCCTACAACATTGCATGTGCGCCCAGCGAAGACTCAGAGCAGCCTGTGCTTCATCGCAGTCTGATCTGAGTCTTTGCAGAGAATTGTGGGTAGCTAATATTCCAAAGCATCTTCAAGCGGACGACGAGGATTGCGCGGATTATCTGAGGCTTCGATAGGCGCTCGTGCAGTCTGATAGGAAAGTCCATGCCCCGACTTAATTACAATCCTTGGCTTGTTCAGGGTTTTCTCTAATGGATCTTGGGAATTTGGTGTTGCGCATAATTTAGACTAGAATAGTTTTATAAGGGTTCAGCACGTCTAAAAGCACTATTATGAGAAAAACGGTTTTTTTTTTTTTTTTTTTTTTGTTTTTTTTTTGTTTTTTTTTATGGGTGTAAAATTCAGTAAACTATTATATTGCGTTTTCATTTATAATTACAATTTTGGTTAGAATTGTTTGTTTCTATCTAAAATTAGAATGATAATTAAAAGAAATACTGAATGAACGCTTAGTTTCTTATCTGTTTTCTGATTTGCAGTTTTGCTCCGGGTATTTCGAGTACACATCACTGGAGTGAACGAGACAAATAGACATATCGCAAATTTACGTCGAAGTTTCAGGTTTTCATAGCAGACTATAATTCAAAATTTATCAAATATGTGAAATGTCATTTGGCTAAAATCAAAGTGTAGCAGGTACTCTTAACGCTTTTATCATATATCATCCTGCATCTTGCAACATTCAAGCACTGCTTCTGGTTCATCACATTTATGGAGATATTGTTAACAGTACGTGTTCGCCAGATGCCAAATGTGTAGCATTAAGTGTATTGAATAGATTGTAAAGAACATGTCAATGTATAGCAGGTTCTGAATTGGTAAGTATATATTACATGCATATGATTTACCAGCGTTATTGTTGTTAACTAATTTCTTCAGATTTTTTTCTAATAGTTTGTAAGAATGGGTTTTGTTTGTAAATTGAATAAAGGTAAGGTCTGCAAAAATTGAAAATTAAACTGTATGAGTTATAATCATCTGAAAAGGACGGGTAAGAAATGTTTGGCAAATTATTATACCACTACATAGGACAAACGGAAGGAATCGCTATACATATATTAATTATTCCCCACTTATTAACTGCTGCATCATGCGTGTTTCGCTCGGAAATAACATGAGCTTTCGTCTTTTATTTTAGTGCGTTTTTTAATACATTGGCTCATCTGCTTTTGCAGTGAATACTATAAATAAGGCGTAAATTGCAAAAGTCGGTGCTTATGTCCTATATGAACAGCAAAGGCCCAGCCCACACTGGGCATATGCACATACTATCAGAACTTTCTCTGGGCGTCAGTATGACTGCACAGTACTTCCGTTGTCCGGATATGACATACGGCCCTTTGTATTGTGCAATGTCGTACTAAACGTCGATGCAACGTCATATATCGACGTTCACTCGAGCTGTATTAACGTCATGTGCCTTATGGGTGCATATCTGCAGCATTACATGCTTGATTAAAATTTTGCCTTCATTTCTTGTGACATTAACTTTACGCGAAACATTGTACAGTGAACCCTCGTTCCCAAAAATGTTGTCATTAAATGTGCTTGTTGTTGTAAAGAAACCTTACTGAACTGAAGGCTTTGTTTTATTCTTAGTTCCTCATAGAATATATTTGGATATTTTAGAATCACCTCGGTGATATGATTCTAATAAATATCTAAAACAGATTTTTTTCCGAAGATTATTCACTGTGTTCATGCATAGTTTCTGATTAACAAATCAGCTGTTGATCGAAGGTTTCATGCCAGTCAAATTATTGTTATGATGAATTTTCTCGTTGAATCGAGTGTCGGTATAAAGAGGGTTGACTGTTTTCTTGCATGCTGGCGATATTTGAAATTTATGTCTGAGTCATTGTTAACTTCAGTTTGAAAAGAAGAAATAAATTCCTATTCTACCTCAGATTTTTGAACTTGATATATGTATGACATTGATATTTAAATTTAAAGGGAGTTCATACACATGGTAGCTTTAAGAGTAACCGCCCCTTATGAAAGGTCTCAAATACTAATGGTCTTTGTTACACATCATTCACTAAATGCATTGAATATATGCGCACTTTTAAGAATTCTATATGGAACTGAAGTTAACAGCAGATTTTATTAACAATGGATATATTTAATTTTAACTGTTGAGAATTATGTACATGATATAATTTATATATCAGTATGCTTTTAACATTCAGTGCGTTTCAAGTAATTCCTTACAGAATCTCCAAGTAATAGGTAAAATATCCATATATGGTAACAAATAAAACACGGACTAAGTTAGCTCTTTGCCACATCAGTAGCATATCCTTGATTATATAGATCGTCCAGTTTATAAGACATTCATTTGTTTTGTAAAAAGCTAGATAGCTAATTCTGTAATCTATACATGAATAAGACTTATACTCTGGGTAGAATACAATATTGTAGCGTTCATGTTAACGGAATATGATACTACAAACATCAGTATGCAAGACATCAGATGGAAAATAACTGTCCATTGAAAGTTTGACACACATGTCTAGCACTGGATAACGAGGAGTATCCACATGTAGTTCGCTTATTTCGCAAATGCGATTCTAATGAGTGTCCACAATATATGTTTTCATGGAGAAATAAGAAACATATCGTTGCTTTTTGGTTGAAAATTGCGTTATCTGGAGGTATGAACGTGTATGATGCTCAAATCATTGACCAGTTCTGTTTATCAGAAGCTAACAGGAGGTGTTTGTTAACTTATCTCGCAAGGGAAAACCTCACTTTTCACTTTATATTGCTTCGCATATGAAGGAATCAATAAATTTGCGGGTGGTTTACCATAGTAAATACATTCTGATAGGAACCTCGGAACGCACTGACAGTTTAAACAACTATATTTTATTTGAGAAATTACTGACTTGTTCTTGTTTCTACTAACAGTATTTCTTTGGCTTTTGCAGTGGGCCCAACTAAATCTCCATCAGGTAAATAAATAGTTATCTACTACATGACCGATACATACAATCTGAAAAAGAATTAAAACAACACGAAAAGGCTTCCGATGCATTACAGTGACTGTGATAAGACTAGCCCTCTACAAAATGTAATAGTATATTTTAATTGCAATAAAACTGAAGACACTGAAAGCGCATTTGATCTCAGAAACAGAGCAGGCTCCGAAGTTATAAAGAATTATGCTAAACTCAGCTGAGCATGAAATTTGTCCTGCTATTAAATATCATATTATTAACAGTTGCAAATTCTTTTTTGCTAAACATAACTGAGCATAAAACTTTTTCTGCTAATGAATATGAAAATGCATTGTTGGCATTTGCATATGTTTTAGCAGAGAAAATTTCATGTTCAACTGAATTGAGCATAAAAAATGTTTTATAACCTCGAGGCCAGGTCGAAATCGACCTCCCGTGCCATTACATTAACATACCTATGTGAAATACACATCATTTTGCCATAGCTCTATATAAGACGCGTTCAAATAATCATATTATTATTTTTCTTATACAGCAACAACAACATACATTGTGTGGTGAGGCGCTTCTCATGAGTACCCACAATATATGTTTCTTGTAGAACAAAAATGCAAATACATATTTTCTGATTTCTCACATGTGAAACTATGTACGCCATGATGTTTTTATCATTTTCATCATATGATACAGGCAACAATATCAATATAAGTTACATTTAAGGCAGACTTGGACAGCCACTCGGCCAGCAAATTTTACCCATACAACTCAGAACTGAGAAGTATAAGTATGAGGAGATACATTTTGTTGCCAATAATAGTTTTACATTGTATTGTGTGCGTGGTAATTGGTGAACATTCAACAAAAATTAAAATATATACTAAAAGGGTATTAATCTTACATTTGCTTTTACCAGTTAAAAAACTAATTCGTTTGTTACATTGTATTTGTATTTCTTCTAAATTCAGACTGACTATGTGTGTGGTGATATTTGTTTATTAAGTGAATAATAATAATAATAATAATAATAATAATAATAATCCATGTGACTTAATATTGGTTTTATTTGGACGAGATTTGTTAAGATAAAAAGGGAACAAGGTGTCAAATATTTTAATACAGAAACCAAAATGCAAAAATGAAAGACTCTTTTGTTTACTTTCTCATTTGTTTTGTTTCTAATTCATCGAAATGTGTATCAGATGTGTCGTAGCTGTCAAATAGGTAATAATAATAATAATAATAATAATAATAATAATAATAATAATAATCCTTGAGAACTAAAGGTTTTATTGAGCTGTGTTTTAAAGATTTCAACACAGTTCTTAATATGGAAAATCATTTTCATCAGTTGATTTTTTTTATGATTCATCATTGTTTTTGAATTTTCCTCTCTCTCAATTTTATTAACACACACACACACACACACACACACACACACACACACACACACACACACACACACACAAAATCTATTAATTTCTCTTCATTGTATCTTTTATAAAAACGGATCAACAAAAAATCAAATCATAACAGGTTAAGCCGTCTACTAATTTATTTGCTTGGCTGATAAGACCTATCAATCATTTCGCAGGTGGTATCCTATAGCCAATTACCGCTACACCAGGGAATCTGTCTCCTTGAGGGACTAAACCGATTCTGGGCTCATGGTGCCTAATCTGCCTTTTGTAATCTAGGTCTGTCTTTCAAACACTGGTATGTCAAAACGTTGATAAAGTAATAAACACGTCAAAATAGGTTTTAAAACCGAAACTTCGCCCGAAATTTTGTCAGGTGATGTAGACACCTACATACTTCTGATTTAATTATCCAATACTGGGACAAAAAACAGATGTATAAAGTACATAGACCTGTTAACGATAATGAAAATCGTTAGATGATAAGGTAAGGCAAGACTGACAAGTTCACAGTGTAGGAAAATTGCCGAATTTGAAGCCAGATGTCTGCGAAAAATTGGATCCATTCGTCAAATGTTTGGTAGCTATTAAAATGTTCAAGTGTGTTGATTACATTTTCCGAGACATCTGACCTCATGTTTACTCGTTGCTGGTTCGTCATATTCTGTCACAAACTTTGCCAAACCAGTGACTCATGCATTTGGATATACGGATATCGGTGCATACGATCGTATTTTAAACACCAGTCATTTCATGTGACTTGGTCACTAAATAATCACTGAATTTGTTATCAAAATAACATACATATTAATGACAAAACATACCTAGCACTAGGTATTGAGGTTTTGATTCTTTAATTTCTATAAATGATGAAGTAATATGAATGAAGTATTTGTGTCTTAATGATTTATTTTTATAAATGATGAAATAATATGACGTATTGATGATTTGATCAGTTGAGTGTTTTTGTTCACAAATGATGAATTAAAATGACGTATTGATCTTTTGATTATTATTATCTAATAACAATCTAAAAGTTTGCTCTTAGAAACAAAGAACATCCAAAGAATGAAAATTGGATACTCGGTTAAATCAGAAAAAAGGTAAGAGAAAAGTCCAGGGAGTGCCACAATCACAAACCGCAGCCCTTCCCAGACCCCAAGAAGAAGAGGAAACCGACAAATCCAAAGAAGCACAAACCGAACAAACGTACGAAAAGCACTAAGACTAGCTCTCTCTTCCCCAATTGAGGTAATCGCAATACTAAAAGGACTGTAAAACACAAGAACAAAATGACACACGGAAAGACATACAACAAATCGCCTCGTAGAATAAAATTTCTTCAAAGGCAGCAATGTGGTTTTTGAAGCTGCATACGCCCCTAGCACCGGATCAAGCGTTATTCGATTTTCAAAGTAAACAGAATGGGCTCCGTGATCCCAGAGGAAATGAAATATAATCTTCACTATGGTGAAGTACGGTGAGACGTTTTATGGCCGCCACATGGCACCTAACACTATTTAGTTTTTATAACTGATGAAGGATCGGCGCCTTGATACTGTAAGATGTTTATTTATAAACTATGAAGTAATATGGAGTACTGGTGTTTTGAATCTATAAACGACGAAGTAATATGAAGTATCAGTGTTTTGTTTCTTTATAAATGTTTGATATAAATGATAAGGTAATATAATAAATCATGTTTTGCTTCTTTAAGGTTCTTATAAATGACTAAGTAATATGTAGTATTGATGTTTTGATTGTTTAAGTTTCTTTTATAAACGAAAATTGATATGAAATAACGATTTGCCATCCGAGGCTTAAAACCTTATAACTGTAACCAAATGTGTAACATACAAAACGTTCCCATTGAAAACGTGAATTATGTTATGCTGATTTTTTTTTTTTGTTAAACCCGTTGAGCTTTCAAAAACCTTTTACCGTTACTGTTTTTCTAAGGTTTTAGTTTGTTTTGTTGTAACGATAATAATGTGTCGGATTACTTGGGACAGAAAAAGACTTTTTACGAAACGTAGGGCAAGTACAGCATATTCCAGCATCCTGTGTATGGCATGAGTATTATTCCAATAGTAATTTAATTCACAGAACTGAGGGAATATTATAACAACGTGAACTCCATAATGTTGATTGATACATAATGTTACATGCTATTTTCGCGTCTCTTGACAACGAAACAATGTCTTGCTAAAACCGTAGCAGCGTGTACGTACTGCACTATACTGTTTTATTACATTTTGCAGCTGCAGTGATTAACCGAGATTTCTCAGTGAATTATGATCGATAATTCACCGAGTGAATTATTTCATTTTGAACGTTTAGACGTCATAATTGCTAGGCGATGTTGCTGACTTTGTTGGTAATAACAATGGAAATCAGACTGCAATTTTCTCGTCCAGTTGGCGTTTTTGAGGAAAGACCTGCAAAACAAATATAATTATGATTTTCTTGATAATCCAGTAGTACTTTCGGGGCATTGTTGTGTCTGTTTTTTCAAGCACAGGATGATTTTTTGCAATAGTGAAAACAAATTAGCGACTGATTTTCAAACTAAACCACGCCTCCTGTAATTCGGGCACTGACTGAAACTATTTTGGTAGGAAATCATAACGGCTGAATGTGAAAATTCGCTCACTCGTTTTTTTTTTTTTTTTTTTTGTTTTTTTTTACGCGCAAGCCTTAGAACACTAGTGTATTATTTCTCCGTAATCGATCAAAACAACCAAACAAATTCTATATAAACACTCTTCTACAGAGAAAATAAGGTTTTACAGAACACTATAAAGTGACAGAACAAACTTTATGTTTCCTGCATATTGACATTATCCTCGACACTTTGCAACTATTTTGGCCGCGCCATGCGAAAACGGGCCTTCGCTCTCCGCAAACAGAATTATTGGATAAAATAGAATGCTTCAATTGAGAGAAAATGCCTAGATGAGCGTTTGCAACCGAATACCACTTAAACCAGTGCTGGAGGTGGAGATGTTTTTTTTGTGGAGGTGGGGGGGGTGGGGGGGAGGGGGCGGGGGAAGGGGGCGTTTGTAACCTCGCAAACTACATAGCTACATCTTAAGAGACTTAATAAAAGCGAGTCTCCGATTTTCGTTCTTTTATGGGTCCTTTGTTTCCAAAGGCAATCTTTTAGATTTTTAATATGCGCATGTGCAAGATGATGTGAATTGTGAATCCGCACATTTTGCGTATGGCATGCTCGAAGGCACTTTTTTCACTTTGCGCGGCCCATTTAATTTTGTATCTGTTAATAATTGTTAAGATGAAACTATATTTTAAATGCTATGGTAAAATAGACTAAGTTGTATTATTCGAAATTGTATCGTTTATGACTGCATGGAACATTAGTGAATCATCCTATTTATTGTATCATTACAGGTACATGCGTACTTGGAAGCCTAGATCTGGTAATAATTTTAGACGCATCTACCAGTGTAACAGAAGGAAACTACAAGAAAGTACTACAGTTCATTAAGAATATTCTCAGGGACGCGGATATTGATTCTGGTAACGTTTATTTCTTTTTTTCTTCACAAATACCTCTAGTGCATCAAATTTGAAACGTTTAAATACTATGACAACAATTGATCAAAATCCGTGTTTGAGATTTGTTAACCGTTTCACTCCTGAGTTTCTGAAGTGGACTATTCTATCTTTGAATATAGATATCTTTATTTGTATAAAATTGCAGTGCCATTCAAAAACCAAAACCAGAATAGATAAACTGTGTAGATCCTGGGGAGATTGCTTATTATGAGCCATCTTGTCTGTATCTACATCATTTGCAAAAGTTATGGTTTGGTCTGCAGGTACAAAAATAGTCAAGATACGTCAAATATATATATCATGTTCACGGACGATCACCGCATCAAGAAATGTTTTGGTAACTAATGATTTAAAATCAATACATAATTAATCTTTTCGTCCCAGAAATTCTGCAATGGACTCTTCCATCTTTGAATTTGGGCACGGCTATTGTTGCAAGTAGGGATATCAGTCAAAACTCTAGAACCGAATTGCAAAATGTGTAGATCCTGATGAGACGGCTCGTACGAGCCGTCTCATCAGGATCTACACTGGTTGCATAAGTATTTGTTTTTGTCCACCGGGTTGAAAGGATTAATCTTGCTTTTGCAAATAAGAAAACTTCAACGAAATTTGTGTTTGGCAAAACAGGTGTTATGTTAGACGCCTTCGAGGTCAAGAACATAAAGTGAACAGGCATTCCATTACTAAATCTGTATATTGTAGACAAAAAAGAATGGAAAAACTTGAATGGTAGTCCACCGTATTTTACAAGAGAAACAATACTTGCGACTTTCTGCTTGCTTTTTTTGTTCGGCAAGCATCTTATGAAAATTGGTCTATTCTAAAGGGAAATAATTTTTCTCACCTTTGCTTATATGAGATAGGGCAAAAACCTATTTTACATGACCATGTGATTTCTAGGAACAATCTACTTAAAGTCACATATTTTTCCTTCTTTGGCTAGACCCCACTCTCATGATCAGCCCCAACATACAGTCCAGATTACAAAGCGCATCAAAGGCTTATCTTATCTATGAAATGATTATATGGGTAGTAGGGCCCAATAAGGGTAATTCATATGATTGAGAAGTATTCAATGGGTGCACGACTTTTCGTCGAAACCCTTTTCGTCGGAATACCATTTCGTCAAACGGACAGTTCGTCTAATAGACTCTTCGTCGAGTACGACAATTGGTCTAAAAATTTACCCAGGTACGACACTTCGTCCAAAAAAAAAATAGACGAAATGTCGCATTTTTTTTTCAATCATTTTTTCTTCCTAATTGCCTCAGTTTTCATAATATTTAGACGTATTGTCTTATCAGGCCCCTACCTGTTAGGTTGGCCCAAGTCCCCTTTATCTGCTAAGAGTCATTAGGGTGTTATGCAGTCCAAATTGTGTCTTTAAGAGTGGGAGAAAAAGAATCCATCATGAGCCAGCCCATGCAGGATAGGGAAATCTCACCCTCGGGGAAGGAATTTCAACCACGGACTCGGCAAGCCTCGTCCCTGGTTGATTTCCTACCCCTCGGGTGAGATATCCCTATCCTGCATGGACACTCATGATGGGTTCTATAATAATTCTCCGAAGTTTCTACACTTCAAGCATGACTTTGTTCCCCGTGGGAGTAGACCCTTTTTTAGAAGGGGAAAACAATTTCGACGGAGTTACCTGTTCTCAAAGTATATCCCCTTTAAACCCACTGGTAGTCCGATCGAACAAATTAAAATGCAGTCGACTCTCGTTATCTCGAATTCCAAGGGCCTCTTTGAAACACTTCGAGATATCCGTACCTTGAAATATCAGAGTTGCAGAGGTGAGGAAAACAATAAATTGAACAACCACATTTAAGAAATGAATATGTAATTTGACTCCTGAAGTAAGAGACATATTGAAAATATTGTGGAAAAGAAGAGAAATCGCTCCTTAGGAGCAGTTTCTCCTCTTTTCCACAATATTTTGTTACCTGTTCTTAGATTTCCATGTTAAAACAGGGACCAGAATTTCACTTCGAGATAAGCGGTTATTCGAGATAAGCGAGTTCGAGATAACGAGAGTCAACTGTATTGAACGAATTAAACTGCAGTATAAATCGGGCAGTCAAGGACAAATTTACAATAGATGTTAGACCTTTGGACATTGCAGGGCACATTAGTATTGTAATATATTTATACATTAAAACAGGAGCTGTAAGGGTAGGCGTTGCCATCTACAGTACAGAGGTCCAAGTTGAATTCAACCTCAATACCTATTCCACTAAAGCTGATGTGTATCGCGCTATAGATAACATTCCTTACATTTACGGCAGTACGAATACAGCGGACGCCCTGCAGACCATGTGGTCTGACATGTTTACGCAGACGAATGGTGACAGGCCAGGGATACCGAACACTTGTATCATTGTAACAGATGGTGTCTCAAACGTCAACGCTGACAGGACCTTACCAGAGGCCAGGGTAATTATTCATGTCCTTCTACAAAATGCAAACGTTGTAATGTCAGTATGTATGTGAGCCGCGTCGCGAGAAAATGGCTCTTCGGACTTTCTGTTGAACCAATATGTCAGTGCACATGCCCAGCACTTGAGGGAAGCTATCTGTCCAATACGTTTCCCCTTGGCCTACCACTTACGTAAGCGAACAACATAGGTTCTGGCGAGACTGTGCAGATGCCATTTATATGACATATTGTGCAGTCTTGGCATCACAGGAAATAGAATCATTAACACAGAATATTTACCGCAAAACTTGTTGTGATTACCTTCCACAATGTGTACACATGATCCGCATTGTGGTCTCTTCCATAGTATCTCGATTAAACTTTGTATTTTGAGCATCAACTCTTGCTCTGATTAGTATTTTTTTCATTTTTCATTTTTTCCAGTTCTTGGGTCGCCATTTTTAATTGCTTTGACATTTTTTACACTTTATGACATTCTTCCGTCATCTAAAAGGTTGGGCAAATTATTTATCAAAATTGAGAAAGCTTCAGGAGTTTGGCGACATAAGGAAATGTTTTTTCTTATTCTTCATGTGGTCCCGCAGCTCGTTACTGTATGCGGGCCACGCCAAGCGAAAAGGTGTCTTCAATATGCGCAAAATGCTAAGATTCAGATTCAACACACACATGCGCAAAATGTCCTCCAGGAATTTGCTGTCCATTGATACATTCTATAGTGTCCCTTGATTCTGTTAGCGAAAAGTGAAGGTCCTGATCAGACTGCGTGAATGCGCAGGCTGATCTAGGCCTTTGCTGTCCGCATATCCCGAAGACGTGTTTTCGCATGGCTTGGTCCATAAATACCTAGTTTATAGCATAGAGATTTCCCAGTTAATCATGGTTATCTATACATAATATTATGATGTCATTCAAAAGTGGCTATTCATTAACTAGTCATGTTAAATGTTAATTATATATTTCAGTCATCTAAGTCCGCTTTAGATTTAACCCTCTCGAATCTGAATTTCTAGAATGGACTCTTTCATCTTTTGCAAACAGTGTAGATCCACATGAGACGGCTCGTTTAGTCTCATCCTGTTCTACACTGTTTACGAAGGTATGTGTTTTGGTCTGCAGAGTTGAAAGAGTTAAAAGCCGAACCATATAACTAAGAAGCAAATCTCAACGAATCACTATTTATTTTTGCAAATGCATTTTAGAGAGCACGAAACGCCAACATTCACATCTACGCTATTGGTGTGGGTTTACCGGACACTATCGAACTGGATGCCATAGCATCGGCACCAGCAAAAGAGAACAGCTTTACTGTAGAAAACTTCGACAAGCTTGAAGGATTAGATGAGAAAATATTCTCCGCTTTATGTCCTGTTGGTAAGTTACTAGAAGTGATCAAAAAGAACAAGGTCAACTGTGTTAATTAAGTTTTTACATTGGAAAAGATCGTCCACACTTTTAAACATCTTTTCCTAAACAAATACTGCACCTATTGAAGTTAATACGAGAATCAGAGGCTAATACAATCAGATCCACAACACCAAAGGGAACGACAGACAAATACAATGAAGCAGCCACAAAATAAATTGACGGCAAGCAGAGTGGCAACTCTTTCCCAAATAGGTTGGAACTCTGTTACCCAAGTTCAAGTGAATATATAATCAACTTACATGTTTATTAAAAGAAAAACATTAGAAAGTGAAACACTACATAACGTACCACAATGAAAGGTGGAACTGCCAGTAATGAACCACTGGAGGCTTAAAGTAGCTTTACGGAATCCCAACTCTCGCCTTCAGCTTCCATATGTTAAAACTATTAGATCATGTTGTAAAAGGTCAGCTATGTTTATCTATGCTTTTAACATCGGAAATGTCCTTCCACATTTTCTTAAAAACCCAATGCACCGATTAAAGTGAATAAGAGAAATCAGGGACTCCCCAACATCAAAGGAAAAGACACAAATGCAATAAAGCAGCCACAAAATGAAGCAGCGGCAAGCAGAGTTGGCAACTCTTTTCCAAAAAAGATGGGAACTTTGTTTCCCCAACTTAACTGAATACATAATCAACTTACATAATAATTAAAAGCAAAGCATTAAAAAGTGAAACACTACATAAAAATTAACAAAAAGTACCACAATGAAAATACCGCCTTGGAACGGTCAGTAATGAATACTCGGGGCTTAATCTAGCTTTACGGGATCCCTTGCCCTCAGCTGCCGTAGTGGTAAAACATATATTTGTTTGGTCCGTGTGGAGGTCTTCTGAAGTCAGATCTTATATGGAACAGCTAAGCCTTGCGGGAACAAAAGTTTATAAAATTGATCCTGGTAACATGACCAAGATGGCCGCAAAGCCCTTCGTGGAAAACCCATAAAAATTCATTTTCTCCAGAACCAAAAATCATTTAACCTTGAAATTTTGCACACAGCAAAAAGGACTTATGCCTTACAAAATTATATAAATAATGATCCTGGGTCGACCTTGTCCGATTTGGCAACACGGTCAACTTTGTTTACTTAGGCTATTACTTCTCCTAAGAAACCACTTGACCGATTGAAGTGAAATTTTATATGGAACAGCTTTACTTCGCGGGAACATAACTTTATATAATAAGTCCTGGTCACATGAACAAGATGGTCACTATGCCCATACATGGTAAAACCTTTTAGAAAATCTTCTCCAGAACCATAAATCAGATGACCTTGGAACTTGGTACACAGAAAAAACAGACTTAAGCCCTACAAAATTATATGAATAATGATCCAGGGTCGACCTTGACCTATTTTACAACAAGATCAACTTTGTTCATTTAGGATTTCACATTAGAAAAGTTTGTCCACACTTTCAAACATCTCCTCCTCAGAAACCACTTTACCAATTGAAATCAGACTTTATATGAAATATCTATGCATCGCGGGAACTAAGGTTTAAATCAATGGTCCTGGTCACATGACCAAATTAGCCGCTATGCCCATATATGGAAAAAAACCCTTTCAAATTTCATTATCTAGAACAATAAGTCAGATGACCTTGAAACTTGGCAGAAAAGAAAAGGGACTTGAGCACTACAACATTTATATAATTGATGACCCTGGGTTGACCTTGACCTATATTACAACAAAGACAATTGTGTTCGTTTAGGTATTTAAATTGGAAATATCAGTCCACACTTTCATACATATTCTCCTCAGAAACTACTGAACCGATTGAAGTCAGATTTTATGTGAAACATCTATGCCTTGCGGGAAGCAAAGTTTATGTAATTGGTCATGGTTACATGACCAAAATGGCCGCCATGCCTATATATGGTAAAAACCGTAAAAATCCTTCTTCAGAACCGTAAGTCAGCTGACCTTGAAACTTGGCGCACAGCAAAAGGGACTTGATCCCTACAAAGTTTATATAAGTGATGATCCGGGGTTGACCTTGACCTATTTTTCAAGAAGGTTAACCTTGTTCATTAGGCCTAAACATTTGATAATCTTGCAAAAACAATATAAAAAATCAACGTTCAAAGAACACTGAAATGTTTTTGAAAATTACAACAAATGGATAAAGTCATAAGGCCTTTCTGTTTGCTTCATTTTTCGCACGGGTTGTCTTTCCCTGCCTTCGAGCTATCGTCCATCCACACTTTCAAACATCTTGTTCTTAGAAACCCCTAAGCCAATTGAAGTCAAATTTAATGTTGAATATATTTGGTTCGCGGGTAACAAACGTTTACATAATTGGTCCTGGCCACATTACCAAGATGACTACCATGCCCATACATAGTAAAACTCTTTAAATTCATCTTCTCCAGAATCACAAGTTGGATGACCTATCATGTGTCCCTTTTCCTTTTTAGCTCGTCTGGTAATCAGCTGAGCGATACGGGGACTCATTTGCTCTTTTATTTTGTTCCTCGAAGAAAACATTGGGTGTGTGTACTCGTTACAAACTTCTAATGAGTATCCATAACATGTTTCTTAAAAAAATAAGAAAAATGGCAATATTCGGGCAAGTTAATCTTGGTTAGACAAGTGAAATGTAACCATTTACTTAACCGTGGACAAGTAATACAATTTAATAAGTACACAACCCTGCTTTAAATACTATAATTTAAGATACTAGTCACTTTGTTGGAGTAATTCCATACAGATACAGAAAGGCTCTAAAATTAATTGTAAGTACAATTTAGATACAAACGATTTTAAGATTTTATTCTAATTTGTTATAATATTAATTTGCATATTGAGTGAGATATACTTTTAACACATACAGGCATTACATTATCCATATACCAATTATCTTCAGCTTTTAAACATGCTTAAATGACGCATAAGGACCTAGGATAATTTTTATTTCCCATGAATATTAACGTGATGCAGATGAACACGTTTCACATCTTTATAAATTATATAACTATGTATATATTTGAAATATTAATTCTTGGTAATACTATTGAACGCGTAAGACAAATATATTTTTATGTTATATAAACACGTGGACACTGTTTTTGCTTATATTTCAGAATCTAAACCAGTAAAACCCGTCTGTGAGTATAAGCCGTATTTCTATTCTCGTTCAGCTTTTACAAATGATGTTGTCCGCCATCAGGAAAAAGCACAGGACATTTCAATATGCTTTCAGTTGATTACCCAAAGCGTATCTTGACAGGCTAATCAGGGTCACTATATATATTTTAAATTTCCAAGCTAGACTATGTCGATACTTGGGTTGGCCAGCGTATTCAATTCTAGAGTAAAAGAAATCGTTTTTTCATTTTTACAGTTCTCAAATGCATTATTTATAATAATTACCATGTAACGGAGTTGATTTTGCACAGTATTATTTTAATGAAGTCCAGATGCCTTGTGTACCATCACACAGAAGGTCAAGTTTATAGATTTGAGATTACAATCGTATGTAGAACATAGTATGCAATCAAACAAGTACATACATCAAACTGCAATGGCTCGAACATCGTTGGGACCACGGAAATTTGTTCAAGACATGGGTAGTTCGGGCAACTGACGTTTAATTATAGCGCTAGGTCGGTAGCCAAATGGAGACAATTTGGGATTTCTTTTCGATCTTCTATACAATAATTGTTTGTTGGGTATGCTCGTTAGAATCGCCGCAGGCGATTCTAATAGGTATACACAACATAATTATTCATGTTAAAAACGGAAAGGTTCCTTAAAATATCCCTAAGTATTTTTTTCCTTCAGCTATCCGAAGAATTTCCTATGGACTCAAAAAAGAGTTCGAATCAGCCATGGTAAACGAGCCATCGGTGTTCTTCGAGTCATTGAAGTTTTACTGTACATTTCTGTGTTCTTTCAAAATATTATCTAAGCTAGCTGAACATTAAGAATCAGAATAACCTTATCATCATTGTATTAGTTTACAATAATAATAATAAAAGAACGGACAATAATAAAAAAGCTTTGCTGATACTATTTTTCTATGACAAGATTTTTAACAGTACTGTTGAAGTCATTTTAAATACAACTTACAATGGTCTGAAGTAAATACAGTGGATCTCGATATATCTAATTCCAAGAAATCCTCTGAAATATCTCGAGATAGCCGTACCTCGACATATCAGATTTGCTAAATTAAAGAAAAATAAATCGAACAACCACATTTAACAAATATATATGTAATTGGACTCTTGAAGTTCGAGGCATATTGAAAATATTGTTGAAAAGAGGAGGAATTGCTCCTTAGGAGAAATTTCTCGTCTTTTCCACACTATTTTTTACCTGTTGTTAGATTTTCATGTTTAGGTAGAGACCAGATTTTCACTTCGAGATAAGAAGTTATTCGAGATAAGCGAGGTCGAGATAACGAGATTCAACTGTAGATTGTAACAGGAATGACCTTTGGAATTAATGAACTCACTGACAAAACAGAAAACATCTGAGCCAGACTAGTCAAATAGGCCTCATTAGTGATCCTCATACAAAAAAAAATCCCAGAATGAGATAAAGTAAAAGTAAACGAAATAGTAATTGTAAACTGAGAAACAGCAAAAGTAAACGGTATCAAGTAATGAGCCGGCACACGAACAAAGGACCTTATGGGTTTCTGGTTTATGGGTCTTCAAATGTGCATAATCAGTCCATATTTTGGCTACAGACATGCATGTTTTGCCCAAAGCTTCCTCGATGGCTCTACTACATGTATGAGAGCAGCAATGGCTCTGGTTCGCCTAAGCCTTTGCTGGTCGCCTAGTGATAAGTACCCTTTTCTCATGTGCTGGTTCAAATTATGCTAATTATGCTAATATTGTGAAGAATATATTGATATCCTTTCAATATCCCCTGCTGCCCATTTAAGAATATTTGAGCCGCATCATGGGAAAACGTACCTTTTTACACGTGCGCTCAACGGTCAAATCAGCCTATGCATCTTTGCAGTTTGGACAGAGTCTTCGTTGAGGAAGCATTGGCTATCGAAAATGCACCCAGTGAAAATTCTGATCAGACTGCGCGAATCCGCAGTCTGATCTGAATCTTCACTGGGCGAACATGTCCGAAGTACGTTTTCGAATGTTGCGGCTCATCTAGATACAGCTTGAACATGTTTATGTTTTGTTCACTTCGCTATGCTCGTTAACTTAGTTCATGCTTGTTATACAAATGAGACATGTCATGGTTAATTGGCTCTTTGGGGACATACACGGACAGCGAAGGGCCAAATTAGGCTACGCGTCTACAGAGCTAGATCAGAACCTTCACTGTCGGCTTACATAATTATGACACAATTAGTTTGTGTTAGCGAGATAACGCAAAATGCATAGTCAGACTGTATGACTTTCCTAGTTCACTCCGTTTCTTACTGTTTGCATATATTCCAAAGAAACAGTTTTATCATGACGCGGCAAACAAGTACTGTTTTATTTGTATTTGGGGGCCGTCCAAATATGGCATATGCTTTACGCAATAAATGATAATCACTGGATATCAAGATGTTACAGAACCGCAACGTGAGAACCTGTACCATCACACAGGTGCACCGAGCGATGATTCAGCTCAGCTTAAGCATTCGCGCAGTCTGATCGGGATATTTGGATAGCCAAATATACAAGGTTTCTTCATGCGGCCAAGGAAGACTGGTCAGACTGAGCGGAAGGCTGATTTTAGTCTTCATTGGGGGCATATGTCAAACGGTACGCTTTTAAACATTGCGGCTTCCAGACATTTGAACTAAGCAAAGTCAGATATATTCACGTTCAGATACGTTTCGCATGGTTTTCTGAACGTTTCTGGTTGCAAATGTTAGCTAGCTCCCTCTCACTCCCTGGGCGATTGCTACACTTTGATGCAGGAATATGATGAGTAAAATTGAAAGCATCATTCATTCTTAAGAATCTCTGAATCTTTTGCATTTGCCAAAAACTCTGCTTTGAGGCTTTATGCATGTCAGCAGTATTCTGCTAATGGCTTGCTTCTTTTATTTCTGGCCTTCTGCAATCAGCTACGATATCCTTTGAAACCATGCCCATTGTGTGCTTCACTTTCGCTTTACGTAGGTTCTGCTACGTTCAGTCTATTTACGTTTTAATAGTTTCTACATTTAAACATACATATAATGCCAATACATATGAAATTTTCAGCTGTTCTAAGCTACCGATAGGCAGTCTAACGTCTAAGGTATTTTTTGTTTCTCTTTCATGCCTGCAGATCAAAACATATTAATTTGCAAATAGTATAGATCCAGATTAGACCGTCTCGTCTGAATTTATACTGCTTGCTGTTCTGTTATTGGTTTTGAGTGATACCCCTGTTTGCAAAAGTGGATGTAACCAAGTTAGGAGATGGAAGAGTCCATTTCAGAAAAAACAGGGATGAAGGGGTTAAGTGCATTATGTAAATATGGAATATATTGCAGCCACTTGCGGACTTTCCAGAGTCGATGCTGTTATTATCCTGGATGCGTCTACAAGTGTCACCGAAGGAAATTTTCAGAAAATGCGCGATTTTGCGAAAGAGTTGGTGGACAAAGCTGATGTTGACTCAGGAAGTGTGAGGTTTGGTGTTCTCATTTATAGCACTGCAGTAGAAGTACAGTTTCACTTGAACGAGTACAGCACAAGTGCACAGATAAAAGCGGCTATTGACAGGATTCCATATATATATGGCAGCACAAATTCAGCTGATGCACTTAAAACTATGCACACTGTCATGTTTACTCGAAGGAATGGTGATAGACCAGAGGTAGAAAATATAGCATTCATGATCACGGACGGGATTTCCAATATAAATTCACGGAGAACGGTGCCGGAAGCGGAAGCAGCAAGGCGTGACGGGATACATATTTATTCTATTGGTATTGGTTTGACTGATACAAGGGAGCTCGATGCAATGGCGTCTCTTCCTGCGTCAAAAAATAGCTTTAATGTTAGGGAATTCGAAGAATTACAAGGTTTAGCAGACGACATATTTGGAGGAGAGACATGTGGTAAGACTTGCATATATGTCACCTGTGATTTTATGTTTTCTTCACATGTTGATGTATCATATATATAAGCACATATATTCTTATTGTGTGTTTTATAGTTTGTTGGTATGTGTGTGTGTTGTAGTTTTGTAAACAGCTCATATGTACAATGCACTGAACCTCTCAGATCTGCCTCTCAAACATTCAGCTGTGCCCAGCTTATTCATTATATAAGTTTGCCTTTAAATGCTTTTTTATACAGTTGCAATGTTTTCTTATTACACATTAACGGAAATTAAGCTTTAAACGAAACTACAAAATCTGTAAATAGAAAGGACGGAAATAATCAGGAATCGATACTATAACCTAACACCTTCCGACTAAGACACCAAAGGGAAAGAAGGACGCATTTAAGCAACGAAACCGCAATCAAAACACTTCAAGCAGACAGCCGAAAGGACAGTTTCTTTCCCAAATAAATTACCCAAACAGCTATCCAAAATAAAAATTTCACCGGGACATACATGCAAAGACATATACTGACAGAAATAGTAAACCACAGCAGAAGCACCGCCTTAGACCAGTCAGTACCAAATCTTACTGGGGTGGGGTGGGGGAGAAAAGCTTAAATTGATTTTACGTGGCCCTCTCCCTTAGTTCTGCCGTGGTATACATAATAATTAATTCAGTCCGCGTGAAGAGGTTCTAACATCAGTGCAACATCTCCGAGAACATAAAAATCAAACAAATACAGAGATGAAACAACGATGAGGCCTCGTCAGCAAGAAATAACTGAAATGCTGAAGCAAAAGAAAACCAACAGTTGGACTCCGGTGGGCCCAACCAGAGCCAGAGCATCAAGCACCAACTGACTTACTTAAAAGTCTTTAGGCTACAGCCGTCATAGAATCTGAGGCCCGACCCGCCGGCGTGCAACCAAAGAGGGAAGCAAAGTTATTAACCGTGATTGGGTTACTTACCATGCATGCGGTCTGTCGTATTACATTTATGTTGTACCCAGTCTTTATATATTGAAGCATTATCTAACGAAATTGAATGTTGAAGCCATTGCAAGCATATAGTTTTTTGAGTTTTTATACTGTCACCATAAAATTCAGGTTCCGATTGGCCTTGTTGCAAAAGAAATTTAAGTCTAACATAGATTTTTGAAACTAAATCGAAATGACATCTATAAAAGGCTTTGTGGAGTTTATGGTACCGACAACTCTGATGTAGAAGTTTAGCAATTGATAATTTATTTCGAGTGTTGAAGTCAGTAACATGACTAGACACACTGGCGAACCGAATTTGTTGCGATATATAAACACCGTAGGATGCTGGACGAGGAACATCCCCATCCAAGTAAAAAATATGTCACAAGCGGTGCGCAATTCATATCCGTCGGACCACATGTTTATATTCATGTTACTTTTATTTATTTATTTTTTGTTTTCTACGGTCTTAATCCGACTAAAGCTCATTGAATTTTGACTGCAATTCGTGTTATCATTATGATTCTATAAAAGTTGCGCCTGCTCTTATCTTAAGGCGAATTGATACATTTTAAGAAAAGGGAGGCAACTCTGTCATAACTTTTTGCCTCCCTTCTGAAAAAATCCTGTTTGCATCAGTGGTCAAGTCCAAATTCAAGGACGGAAGAGTACACTTCAGAAACTCAAGGGTGAAGGGGATAATTTGATTTACATGTGTTTTCTGTGACGTTTCACTGATTAAGTTAGGGGGCCTGTATGCGGGACGAAGATACGGTGCTTTTAATACTACCATTCTAAGATGGTGATTCTGGTGTTCTTTGTATGGCCTTGTGGCCGTCAAGTGTTGTGTCTTGCTTTATTTTTCTGTTTGGTTGATTTTGTCTGGCGTTGTGACCACCTTTTTGAGGAAGAGGAAGCCAGATGCTTTGTGTGCAGCCTGTCATGGTTTGGTATGCTCTTCCTTTGATATCATCGGTAAACTATATTCGGTGATTGTGGCTCTTCCTTGACATCTTCTATACTATTTGTGGTGCGCAGGAACACACAAAGAAAATTACCAAAGCTGTCTAACTTTGCGCAAAATGGCGGAACATCTACCAATTGTATCGTCCACTTAATGGGTCAGGACGGTGTGTGGAAAAACAGGTGATTTTCGAATTACTAAACAGATTTTCTATCTGTAGGCTGGGATTTTATTAGCATGTGATGCCTTCTGGTGAAGTTACGTGCTTGGAGATGTGACCATTTCTCATATCTCATTTAATGGTGCAACCCACGCCTGAAATATAAATACGTCCTGAAAAGTGTTCATTAGGAACCCGAAAACGCACTAAGTTAGCATAGCGGACTTACTTTGAGTCTATTCATGAACAGTAATGTACTATGCAAACACTGTTTTACACCTTCTCGCCAATAGTTGAGCAGTATTCTAGTTTCTAATAAATTCAAATCATCTCAATGATCTCAGAGGGCACGAAAATATAATCGACACTAACGTGAAGTACAGCTGGACGTTTTACGGCCGTATCAGTGCACTTAATATCAGATGTAGTGAATATAAATAACTTTTGAAAAGTTTGTTTTAGGTCGAATATGTTTACGATGCAGCATGTTTAGTCTGGTGACATACACGTATAAAGTGTTTATCATACACTAAAGTAAGATATATTGCCTAATTGTAACGTGCTGCTTGTTTCCCACTATCGCAGTGCTGTCATATCACTGGCTATATAAACAATAATATAATAAAAGAAATGTAGGCAATTGTTTTACCAAGGATGGCATAACAGTTTCACTGGACATTTCTTTCAACCCAAACATAGCATCATATAGTTTATTCATTTTGTAAACAGGGAAATCTGATAAAGTCTCAAGTAAGTCATTTTATTTTCCCCTGCCGCATTTTGTTTCTTTTTATATATTTTAGGGGTGCTCGCTGGTGTCAATACTTTGTTGACTGAATTTCGATGTATACAGAATTGCCCTGAATATACAAAGCAATAGTTACAAAAAAAGGATACAGTCATCATTTCCTTGTATTTTATGATATTCTTATATTATATCTATCTAACGTGTTCGAAAGCCATTTAAGTACTTAACAAATATAGAAATCTACTGCATGATATGTTTAGATTTGTTATTGTTAGACATTAAAACGCGAGTATATACAAAGAATATTGATATCCAGATAACCTATGAGATACTGTTTCATGTATTTTTCGAGATTCCAAAATATTCAAAACAAAAGCATCTGAAAATCAAATAATCCTTAACGCTAACAAATAAAGCATTTCATATTTTTCTCCAGCAACAAACATATCACATATATTAAAGAAACAAATACTTGATCTTGAGAGCTTATGATTGAGACCAGCGGTCATTCTTAAATTTTACGTAACATATAATTTCAAAGTACCATGTTAAACTTACGTTTTTAATTTTCTGTAGAAGAAACGTAGTCATAAGTAAAGATATAATCTTGGCCACGTCATGCAAAGCGTGCCTTCGGGCGTATTCGGACAGCTCCCTGCAAACAGAATCATTGGATCCTTTAGACCGTTTCAATGGAGAGCAAATGTCAGGGTGAGACTTTGCGCACATGCAGCATGATGTGAATCCGCACATTTTGCGCATGCTTGAAGGCACATTTTCGTTTGACGCGGCCCATCTTATACCAGCAACAGAATTCATGCCAGTGTTTGTTTTTGTTGAATTTGAATGATATTTAAACATTTGAACAGATTTTCTTTTTCACGAAACAAGTGTTGATTTCTAGTCATTCTTGAATCATATGAAATTTCTAGAACTCTGCATGATTATCTTATTTGACAAATCCACTGACAAATTCTTGTATTGATAATATTATATACAAGGTATTATGTAGCGCTGAATCGAAATTCAACATGCCTTATGTGAAATGAATATGCAATGCTAAACCATTTATGACATTATATTGGATTAGACAACTACTTCTACTTTTAACACAAACACATTTACCCAGGTTGCAGCTTAGAAGAAGAAATAGATTTGGTTTTTATCCTGGATTCGTCTACCAGCGTCACAGAAGCCAATTTCGTCCGAGTACTCCAATTTTGTAAAGATGTAATTTCTGATGCTGACATTGACTCTGGGAGAGTGCGTGTTGGGGCACTTATTTATAGCTCCGAATCTGAGATAATGTTCCATCTGAATCAGTTTAAGAGTAAAGAATTTGTCCTCGATGCCATAGATGAAATCCCGTACATATACGGAAGCACCAATACAGCTGAGGCTCTACGAGTTGTTCGTACTGAAATGTTTACTCCCATGAACGGCGATCGACCAAATGTTGAAAACGTGGTCATGCTTATCACAGACGGAATTTCTAGTATAAACTCACAGCGCACCATTCCGGAAGCGGAAGCTGCGAAAGCTGGCGGGATACATATATTTACCATTGGTATTGGATTGGAAGATACAACCGAGTTGAATGCGATAGCAACTGACCCAGCCTCCGAAAATAGCTTTGTAATTCCGAAGTTTGAAGAGTTGGCTACTTTAGCTGAAAATATGTTTATGTCAACCTGTCCAGGTTTGTTGTGATCCATTGGCCGACTCGGTTCCGGTAACATCTATACCTTAATACTGCTTTTTAACATACATTCTATTTGTTCTTTAAGTTTGTCTTTGTAACACAGCAAATTAACTTTATATCATACAACTATATAATATGCGATATAGTTTGAATTTGCATCCTTTGTAGATGTCTGGTCTCTACTTTGGCTTTCTGCACTGCTATTTTATCTCTGCATGTACATAATTGAGCCCTGTAAATAGAAGACGATCTGATGACATGTGAAACAAGCTTAGGGTCTGATCAACCTGTGCGTCCACAGTCTAATCGGAGACAGCACTGGTCACTTTCATAATGTGTGGACATTAAACAGGCTATTAGCGAACAGTTTAGACCTTCATGAGAAGGTCCAATCTCGTCGCTTTCTATTATGAAGGGTCCACTTATGTTGTTTATGTTATGTCAGTTCTTTGTTTCTGTTCTGTTTTAGTCGTTCATCCTCATTTGATTTGATAGTATTGTCACTTTTTACCAAACCGTACGAAAACAGCTCTGTAACAAAATGATATCCGGAGTCAGCATATGAATCATATCGTGAAAAAAAGAATATTACTAACTATGCGAACAATGAAGGCCGTCCCTATGCCCTGCTTTATTGGGTGATTCTTTACGCAGGCAGGGACTGTCCGGATCTGTCTGCACTCGTGCCTGAGTTGTGTATGGTTTGCTTTAATGGAATAATTTATGTATTTGTATAACAAGGATTACGACGTTTGGTGTACGGACAAACAATTGCGTATTTCGTCTGACCAAAGAATTGAAAAATGCTTGATAATTATAATTGACAATTAACCGAATACGTCTCCTAATAATTGCATATAACACATCTCCAAAGTATAAAAAGAAACTATTCTTTGTGTGGAGTCGTCGTGTTGTATTTAACCCACTTACGCCCATTAAAATATTGTACTTTTATTCTTTGGACATGTCCATTTCTAATAGAAGGAATGTCTATTTACTTATCATAAATTTTATTTTCTAATAAAACTTCCAGTTTTTTATGCAAACATAATAGACACTGTTCAGACGCCGCATTCTGTGGCGTCCGATTTGTGTTTACATGTTTGCAATTATCCCTTTTGGGGGAACAGTATAAATCGGGGTTTTCAGCAAATGATGATTGAGCCAGCATAGGGATTAATAATAAAGTACAATAAATATGTCTTTGCCTGAACACCAAACAAACTCCGAGATTTTATTTCATGCTCTCTCGAGATACATGTATCATTCGTTTGGGGCTGTTTTTGTGATATAATACTTAATTGCATGTTGTTTAGATTAACGGTTAAACTTGGTTTATTATTACTGTACATATTAAATATTAAAATGTTTAATAAATTCAAGGTTATGTTCATTTCCGATAAAAGGCAAGGGTTTTATTGGACCGCGCCATGCGTAGACGTGTCTTCGGGCATGTGCGAAGGCCCAGATCCGACTAACATAACCATTTGATACTACAGAATGTATGAATGGATAGCAACAGCCCGGACGATACTTTAGGCATGCGCAGGATGATATGAATGTGCGAAATGATGCGCATGTTCGAAGGTACTGTTTCGCATGACGAGTCAGCAGTAGTTTCTGCCTTTGTGCTAATTCCCTACATCTTTGAGTGCTGGTAAATTGGAATATACAGTACATTTTTCAATAATTAATGTCATAATTGCAAATCAACAACGAAATATAATTCTCATTCCTGTCGTCGTGTACATTGATGTTGTCTTTATATTTGTTTATATCTTTACGACCGGTGTACATATACAGAGTTTAGATAGTCAAATTAACTAATTTTCCATTGAAAGGCATCGCTGTCTAGTGCAGAATATATCGGTCTCAGTGTGGATAAACGTACCTTATGACATTTGCTCCCAACGAAGTTTCCACTCAGCTTTCACATCCGTCTGATCAGAGTCTTGGATGTCCACATGAGTCACTGTGCATCCTTGGCTATCCAAAATGCCCCAGTGAAGATTCTGATCAGACTTGCGAATGCGCAAGCTGATCTGAATCTTCGTTGGGCGCAAAAGTTGAAAGGTACTTATTCTGACGTTGCTGCTCATTTACCTTCAAAAACTTATTGTATATTTCAGCCACAGTCCCAGGTCCTACCACTCCAGGTAAGCAAATTCAAATGAAACATGTTTGTAAAGTACAGACAATCTTCTTACCTCTGTCCTGAGACCTTCCTCAGACCTGACTTGGGGTCTGAGACCCAAGTGGCTCCACAAAAAAATGCAATGCGCTGCGACATAGATATCTTATAACAGAATTACACGCTTCTACGACGTCACTCCATTTATACAGGTTTTCCTATGACGGCATATCATCAGTAGGGAAAATGCATATTCTGCAATGTTGACCTACAGTCCCAATATTAATAGTCTTGATTCCTATGATGTGCACACTTCGACTGCAGCCAGTTGACTGACGCTCTTCCATAAACTGAGGTCCCTTATTTGACAGTAGTAATCATGTCAGCAATGCAAGATGCTTTATAATTTCCGTGACTTTCCGAATACTGCCGTAAACTAACGACACGACTTGGCATGTATTTGTAAGAGAACGTGGCTCTGATCATTGTCAAGACTATTTGGACTTTGTACAGGAATTTCTATAATAAATAATAATAATAAAAAACAAACCAGACACACCTTCAATTAGACATGGACCTTTCCAAAGAAAGAGGTAGTATAATTCATTTGGTATTTTCGGGTTAATGAGAACTTTTTTTGTGTAATCGTGCTGATTTTATTATCTTCCAGCGCCTTGTGGACTTTCCAAGGTCGATGTTGTTATCATTCTGGATGCGTCAACAAGTGTAACGGAAGCGAACTTCCAAAAGATGCGGGACTTCGCCAAGGACCTGGTTGACAAAGCGGACGTCGACTCCGGAAGTGTGAGGTTTGGTGTTGCCATCTACAGTACCGAAGTTCAAATTGAATTCAATCTAGGGGATTATAGGACCACTGCAGAAATTAAGTCTGCCATTGACAAAATCCCATACATTTATGGCAGCACGAACTCTGCTGATGCTTTGTTGACGATGCATTCTCGGATGTTTACATACGCTAATGGAGACAGACCAGGTGTTGACAATGTAGCCTTTATGATTACTGATGGTGTCTCAAATATAAACTCCAGACGAACCATACCAGAGTCCGAATCGGCGAGAAATAAAGGCATTCACATTTATGCTATAGGTTAGTTTGTCGGTTAACCATGTGTCGTGAGCTGAACTAGGAGCTGCACTCGAAAGAAAGAATTTGCTCTCTCCGGGATTGGGCCTATTTTGAAAACAATTAATTCTTAACCTTTCAGAACAGCCCCTATGATAAAGAAGCGAATTATACTATGTTAGTTGATTTCTCTCTATTGCAAATATTTTTCTTACGCGTGTTACGCTTGTTGCGCACGTGCTTACGCGTAATCTGCCAAGCCTGAGTGGCACATTGTGCATATCACGCAAACACGGTTAAATAGTCTGTTTATTATGTAGTTTTTTCCGATATTTCCATAGAAAAACCTAAAAACAATGAATGAACTAAACGCAGAATGATAGTGCGTAGTAATACTTTGACGGTCAGGGACACAAGAGCCACGCCTTAAAAGGACAGTGTGCAAGACATAGAACTTTATGTCGAGTCTTGTGTTCTGTTTGATTGTGTGTGTGTGTGTGTGTGTGTGTGTGTGTGTGTGTGTGTGTGTGTGTGTGTGTGTGTTTCTTTTTTAAAAAAAATAGTAGTTCCAGCTAAACAATATTATCACTAGTGAAATATAAAAAAGTGATATCATCACTAGTGCAGTACGTCACTGTATAAAGATGCTAAACCTATCACACAAGAAAGTAAGAGGAATTTCATGTAAGGCATATATTTAAAATAAGTCGCATTGATTAGACCTATATGATGTTTACAATTGTTAGAAAGTTGTTTACGTTATTATCGTAGGTATCGGACTGACGGATACGAGAGAACTGGAAGGAATGGCATCAAAACCAGCTTCCGCTAATACATTCAATGTGCAGGAATTTGACGAACTGGCATTTCTGGCAGAGGACATCTTCGGAGGAGAGACATGTGGTATAATTTTATATGTGCAATTTGCTTGAGCGCCATATGTAATCGTTTACATTTTAGTATGTCGATAAAATGAGCCTAACTTGAGAAAACGTACTTTTTGACATATGTTCCCAAAGAAGACTCCAATCAGCCTGGGCATCCGCGCAGTCGGATCAGCCTTCGTTGTCCGTTTGAAGAAACGTTGTATCCTTTGCTATCCAAACTGCACCCTGTGAAGATTCTGATTAGACTGCGCAAATGCGTAGGCTGATTTGAATCTTTGCTGGGCGCACATGTCCGGCTGGGTGCACAAGTTGAGGCTCAAATTATCATGCGTTCTGATGTACAGTCCACTTTAACAATATCACAGATCATCAACTACTCAGAAATGCATAATAACCATGCACGTGGTAACCATTCTTTCATCGTTCACTTTATCCTTTCAGCCTTGCAGACCAAAACCATTTGGTTTTTGCAAACAGTGTAGATGCTGATGAGCCGTCTCATTTGGATATACATTGTTTGCCGTCCTGTTTCGATATTGGACTGAGATCCCTATTTTGAACAATGGTTCTGATCAGATTCAAAGATGGAAGAGTCTACTTCAGAAACGCAGGGACGAAAGGGTTAATATTCTGTTGTTGTAGATAATACCTAGCAGAACGCATCGAAATCAGAACACGCTTCTAGTCTCGCGCGATCATAATTTGAAGCTTCTTACAGGGATGTAACATTTCTTTGGCACAAAGAGCTAGCATTGCACTCTGCTCGTGATTTGACTTACTTCAAGGTTTGCTACTGAGCTAAACGCGTAAAACTGGTGCTACTAAATGCGTTAACGTTTACAGTTATCTTTTAAAGTTTGCATGAAATCATTTCATGAATAGTTGTAGCGTTCATACTTGGTAGTAACTGTAGTTTTGTTCATGTAACGTTCAAAGTATTTTCGAATTCAGATTGGTAACATACACAGGCGCGCGAACGCACTCACGCACGCAAGCACGCTCGCATACACACGGCCGCCACATGTATAGCAAAGACCACACATACAAACACACACACAATACCGCCATATGGACACATGCATACACGGCCACAACATGAATACAAATGAACACATGTACATACATTCACACACACACAAACAAACACACACACAATCACACACACACACACACACACATGGCCGCCATAAGTATGGCAGTGAACACATGTACACACACACACACACAAACAGACACACACGCAATCACACACACACACACACACACACACACATGGCCGCCGTAAGTATGGCAATGAACACACACACACACACACACACACACACACACGGCCCGCCACAAGAATAGCAATGAACACACTCTCAAAACTGGTATACGAGGGATATATAATCTAAATATTATTCTGGCGACTTTCTTTCCTTCTTTCTTTCTATCTTTCTTTTGTTCTTTTTTTCTGATAAAATCCTTTTCTTTGCAATTTTGTGCAGACTTTTGCACTGCATAAATCCATCACAGTGAGCGTAATATCAAAAGTTTTGTCTTTTTCCAGTTTGTCCAGCAGACGATTCACATGAAATGATAAGTCCTATTTACTCTAAAAATACATAAAAAATTCGCTGCTGCAGTTGTGATTGCGGCTTTAATTGTCACGTAAGCTGAGCAGCGTCATGAGAAAATGTGATTTTTAGGTATATGCAGCTAATGCCTATTTCATCTTGTGAAAGATAAACTTCATTTATTATATACAAAGTAATGAAATATAGAGAATTATTAATGAAATAAAATGCATATTTTCACTAGTGAAATATAAGTTTTATATTTTCACTAGTGAAAATATAAAACTTATATTTTCACTCCTCTGAGCAGTGAAAAATATAAGATCTGGATCTACTTTTTTCTTATTTACATTAATGTTTTCATTACACGAGATGAAAATTTTTATGGTATTCACTGAAAGAGAGTAAATTTTCTTTTTATTTTATTTTTACACGCCAATGCGCGTTTCTGACGTCATATCTAACGTCACCAAACAAAACAAAACATGAACGTCATGGCGCCAAGGGACAAAACTGCGTGTCAGACTTTCCCTTGCAAATGCAAGATTTGCATCTCTTCTATCGAAATTGATGTCTATAATAAAAAGAAAATTCAAATGTTTGTCGTGAATATGACTTTTATTTCATCTCGTGAAGTGAAAAAATGTATATTTCATTCGTGCCTTCGGCACTCATGAAATATACAGTTTTTCACTTCACTCGATGAAATAAAAGTCATATTCACTCCAAACATTTGAATATCCTCTATATATATCACATGATTCATCATCATTACAGCCACTGTTGGTGTTCAAATTATCTGCACATGCGCAGTAACTATTGTAACAACACATGTAGTTGTTATCCTGTAAGTTTTAGCGCCATTCAAAATAATAACAGCCGAAATTCTAAAAATATTTTAAATCATATTTGTTTTGGTTTTACAATTATACGAGAAAATTAGGCATTATGCTCATGTAAAACGTAGAGAGAGAGAGAGAGAGAGAGAGAGACAGAGAGAGAGAGGTGGGGGAGGGGGGGGGAATCATTCCGATATCGCCAAATAACTCTGTATATTAATATATGTATACATGTCGTCTGTTGTTGTTTTGAATGGCGCTAAATAGGTTAAGCTTGCATTATTTTTAATAAAATTACTTGTTAAAAAGGATCACATTTGACAATGATAACACATCTGCATTATTTAACCTTTATCGCTCTCTGGGCTAATTCAGCAAATTGACGATATTTTCCTTTTTTCCAAGAAAACAGGATTTGACATTTCATGCAAATTATCTCCAGTGGAATCTGTCAAATTTGTTTTCTGGGGAAAAATAATAAGACTTTTTTTTACCCAGAGTGCTAAGCGTTACTTCCGCAGCTAATACGAAATTAAAGGGGATTAGATGCATAATGTGAAAATTGTTTGGCCTCCCTTTTGACAAAGGGTCTAATCTAAAAATAAAGAATTTGCTTTCCCTTTGGGTACAAATTCTTTTCGCTCAGAGAAGAGCCATTTGTAGAGGAGTAGGTGTGCAGGAAAGCAAACAGATAGTCACAAAAGTTGTCTCTCTTGGCGGAAAATCTACAAAATTGTATCCAATCTCCTTGAGGCGCATCACTGTCACAGCTAACCATGTGACTTCATTCGATGTTAATATTGTCGTTGAAATCATCATTAAATGTAATCTGTTATATTTACTAAAACCTCTAACCGTCCACCATTTTAGATTGATTTAACCCTGGTCACGCTGATCCCGGATATGCCCTGCGTTTAAAAACAGTGTAGATGCAGATATGTTGGCTTCTGAAGAAGGCAATAGGTCTAGATCTGCATGGTTTGTCATTCAATGTGTGATTTTATACATAAAAAAACTTTGATCACATTATCTGGTTGGCTGACAATTATAGTGGGTGGGGCATCTTCATTTATTTAGCATGGCAAGGGTTGATTATGTTTAAGGAAATGTAAATGAATACAAACATACGGAACCTCTGAAGGGACATTTCCTTTCCAATATTTAGTAGAAAAGATATTAGGCAGTATGTTGTTTAAACATGATCTTTATGTCGAAAAAACGGCATAATAAGTCGGTTAAACGACATATTATGTTGTTATATTTTCCTTTCTGTTTTCTTGTCCAATGTATAGAAGAAAAGAAACCAAAAGAATAAAACACAGAACGGAAATAAAAAACAAAAAAAAGACATTTCCTTTCTGATATTTAGCAGAAAAGTAATCAACAGAAAACCAAAACAGAAATTAAAACAAAAATAACACATTTCGTTTTGATATTTAGCATAAAAGAAATTAAAACAATCAAAACAGAACGGAAATTAAAACAAAAAAGTAAAAAAAATAAGATCCTTTCCAATATTTAGCAGAAAAGAATTTAAAACAATAAACACAGAACAGAAATTAAAACAAAAATAGAACAGTTCTTTTCCGCTATTTAGCAGAAAAGAAATTAAAACAAAAACAGAACGGAAATTAAAACAAAAAATAGAATGGAAATTGAAACAAAATAGTATCTCGTTTTTCACGACTTATTATGTCGTTTTTGCAACTTTATGATCTCGTTTTAACGACATAATACATCGTTTAAACGACTTATTATATCGTCTATTCAACATAATTCGAGGCTCCCATTGGTTGCTTTGTTATGTTGTTAAAACGAGATCGTTATGTTGAACTAACGATATAATAAGTCGTTTAGCCGACATATTATGTTGTTAAAACGAGATTTTTTTTTTGTTTTAATTTCTTTTCTGCTAAATGTCGGAAAGGAAAAGAGTTATTTTTGTTTTTTGTTTCTGTTCTGATTTTTATTGTTTAGATTTCTTTTCCGTTAAATATCGGAGAAGAAATACGTTATCATTGTTTTAATGTTCGTTCTACTTTTATTTTTTTCATTTCTTTTCCGATAAATATCGGAAAAAAAAGTATAGAAATATGCAATTTTTGTTTAAAGTTCTGTTCTGTTTAAATTGTTTTTGGTTTCATTTCTGTTAAATATCAGAAGGAAAATATCTATACTTTTTTTTTTCAAATTTCCGTTCTGCTTTTATTGTCTTAATTTCTTTTCTGCTAAATATCGGAAAGGAAATGTGTTATTTTTGTTTTAATTTCTGTTCTATTTTTATTGTTTTGATTTCTGTTCTGCTAAATATCAGAAAGGAAATGTCTATATATTTTGTTTTAATTTCCGTTCTTTTCTGCTAAATATTGGAAATATCCCTTCAGGGGTTTCGTACAAACATTACAGGATATGTCTTACTCCGTCCCGGTGTTAGTCTTACTCTTTGTTGCTTTGTGGTTTATTCTACGAGGCGATTTGTTGTATGTCTTTCCGTGTGTCATTTTGTTCTTGTGTTTTTCAGTCCTTTTAGTATTGCGATTACCTCGCTTGGGGAAGAGAGAGCTAATCTTAGTGCTTTTCGTACGTTTGTTCGGTTTGTGCTTGTTTGGATTTGTCGGTTTCCTCTTCCTCTTGGGGGCTGGGAAGGGCTGCGGTTTGTAATTGTGGCACTCCCTGGACTTTTCTCTTACCTTTGTTGTGATCTTTTGAGTATGTCTTGACGTGATCTTTTATACATCCACACTACCGTTCTTTTCGATAACGAATGGGAAAGCGTTCGTCGTTTGGCGTTGTATTCTGAATTCAAATGATTATGTGGACCGCGTCAAGTGAGAATGTGCTTTCGAAATGTGCAAAATGTGCGGATTCACATCATTCTGCACATCCTGGCATTTGCTCTCCACTGAAGCATTCTGTACTATCCAATAATCCTGTGTACAGACAGCGAAGACTCTCGTCACGAAAACACGCCTATATAATGTTGACCCCCTTAAACCCCACTTTTATATAGTAAAACTGGGGTTTACAGGGGTATACATTAGTTTCCTATGTTTTGCTCAAAAACATAGATTGTGGGTACTCGTTTGAACCGCCTCATCGAGGCGGTTCTAACGAGTACCCACAATCTATGTTTTGAGCAGAAATATGAAAAATTATCAGAGTTTTTTATCTGAAAATTTTCAATTTTTATAGGTGAAATTTTCTATATATTTGAATAGGCGTGTTTTCGTAATGTGATCAGACTGCATGAATGCCTTCGTTGTCTCCATATGCCGAAGACACGTTTTCACATGTGAGATTGACAATCTCTTATCAGGAGCCATTTCTCTTCTCTGTTTCTGTGCTTTGTTTTTAAATATTTATCGTATAATTATTTGTGCATCCAATAATGTTTCTGACTTTTATTAAATATAGAACTGCAGTTTTCAAATTCCAAAATTTCATGACAAAACCGTAGCCGGCTTAGCCGCACCAGTCTTTTACAGACAAAGAACTTTAACAAATACGAATGAAAATTATTAGCTGATTTATAAAAATGCAGTTACGTATGTTTTTAGTGAAAAACATTATGGGATTATTTCCCTAGCATTGCCAGTTTTCTACAATACTAAAAAGGCATGCCCGTAAAATTCACGACTACATTATATTGAGAAGTGAACGGTTAGATGTTTTAATCTGTTCAAATAACATGTTTTATTGTTGTAAATTATATTTGTGGTTATTAAAGGGACAAATACATTTTCAGGGAAGGCAACTTTGTCGAAATGGTTTCCGGCGGCATTTTTCAAAGGAGAAAAAAACAGAAAGACGTCTCAATAGTTGTCTTCCTTGAAATAATGGCATAAAATCTTCCAAAAGTATCCTGTTCCTTAATAACCTTGGAATTCTTCGGTTGAGCACATTCGTTAATGATTTTCACTATAATACTGTTTATAATAAGCAAAAGCTAACACAGTTGTTGACTATTAATTTTTTCTACCACGGGCGGATCGCGACGAAATTTGAATCCACTGAACAGCTACTCTTTCTTAGTGTATTACAAGACTTCATTTTCAGATCATATACAGTTTCTCAAACTCAAAGGAACTAGAAGGTTCAGTTTGAGTATTAATACTTTGAAATAAAAGGAGTAAAATGTAAGGAGCGTATAGTAAACTAAACAAAACAAGACCCTTATTTAGTTTTACTTCGGACGTAGTTTGAGTTATCAGTGTTTGAGATAATGCGGGTCAACTGTTCCAGATATCTGGGTCCGCCCGTGTTCAGTTTATTCAAACTGTTAACAATAACGTCATATGTTTAACCGGATCTATATTTCTGTATACTGTAAACCAGACTCATTGTGTAGCATTTATGGGGATTTGATACACTGCCAGTGTAGTCAACTCTATCAGAAATGTTTTACCTCGTTTCGTAAAAGGAGTCTGCTTTAAAGGCAAAGAATGTGCCTTCCGTGGGAGCACATTCTTTCCTTTTAGAGTAGACCCCTTTTCAGAAGGAGCTTCTTATACAAAAAAGCAGGTAAGAAATCATAAAATGATCTCGCTTGCAAACTATGGCAGAAAATATACCAACTGTCCCTTTATACTTAATTTGTGTTAGGTTAATAACTAGTACTTCGCAATGAACATTTTTAATAGAAAAGTGAATCATTTATAGATCTTACCCGAATTTTAAACACAGTTGTGGTGCGTTACCGGAGTATTCCACTATTGGCAAGGTTGAATGCGCATTGCATTACCTTGAAAACCGTTTTGTTTAGGCGGATCGCTCTCTGACCCATGCAATAACATTCCCCATATTGTTGACTTGCATGCTAGGAAGATTAACTCATACCTGTATAAATCTCACCTCAAGGACTTCATAAGGCTTAAAAATCAGACTGGTTTAGATTGAGGAGCGTTATAATAGGTTATTCATATTGCATCTGGTAATTGTTCCAAAATGACTGAAATACTGGTGATTGGGCGTCGACATACTAAAAATTATATATCAAATTTTCTAAACTATTCAACAATAATTTCAAGGATATTTTCTATCCATTTAATGATACCAAATGATTTAGCAGGAGTCTTCTTCTTGTATTGAATGTTCACCTCTGGGCATGTATATATATATGTTAATCTATGTAAGGTATTTTGAATATAATCCGTACTGTCTTTTTAAATTCAGACAGGAATATATGCCGTTCCTTAGGGAGTAGAACTGTGCCACTACTTAACTGGAAGTCAACAGTCTTTAAAATTCGAGAAAGATTTATAGTTCAGCATTTATACCTCTATGACCACATACTTTTGCTGAAGCTTGGTTTTTGTTTAAGAAAGAGATAAATGGTTGAAATTGTCATTTATTGAAAATGACTTGTCATTAGATAAAAATAACAAAAGTAGCAATTTAAATCAAAACACTAAATAACGTTAGTTTCGAATGCTACCTTCGTGACGGGGTTTACAGTATTAACTGACATTCTAATGCTTGTGTTACACTGGAAATGTAAATGTCTTTTATGACTAACCGCTTTGCTTTTAATACTGCTAGGACAAATTGAAAAGAAAACAACGACGACGACAACAACGACAGCACCAACAACGACTACTACTATTGGTATACAATATTGATTGACTTTTCTCTGTATACATTTTTGCTTTATATATTATGTCGTTTGTCTTTCATATACTTTGCACAGTCAAATTTCAGTGACTCGAACACTCGATGGATTCGATTTTGTCCCTAGAAAATTCTTTCGATTGTTCAAAAATACAAATATTAAGGGATACGAGTATTTTAGGACATTTCCTAATTTTATTATAGTGAAAATAAACGTTGTGTGTTCTCAATAGAATCGTCTCACTGAGGCGATTCTAATGAGTATACTAAACGTATCATTATTATGTAGAAGATGGAAAAGGCATTCCTAAATTATTCAGTTTACCTCCTGACTTGATGCAACGTTTAACCCTCAATTGTTTGAACTACCCATGTCTAGAACAAATTTTGAGGGTCACAAAGATGTTCGAGCCCTTGAAGTTCGACTGTATTTAGATTATAACAATAATGTCAGTATTTTTATGTTTGCAACACGCCAAATAGTCTACATACTGACTCTTAATTTATACTTATGAATCCCTTATAAATAAACTTACATTTGTGTAGTATAATTTTTTACATATAAATCATGTTATGTAAAGTATTTTCACACGTATTTGTGGATTCTAAACACAGTATATGACATGTACATATGAAAATAAAGAATTTATGGTCGAGTTTTGTGTTATTCCAAGAAGGCGAATAAGTAATCCTTAAACATAAATCAAGGCTTGCAAATACATTATACTTCTTTTTATTTTAATTTTAATGTAAATCACAACATCTGAGATTTGATGAACAAACTTCTTTGACTGTCACTAGAAATGGCCATGATTGTTATAGTTTGGAATGTGGAACTGCGTTTTCATACATGGTTGCATCTCCGATTTTCGTCCTTTTGTGCACACTTTGCTACCAAAGGCAACCTTTGATTTTTATTTTGATTCACTGCAACTGGTGTTAAGTGCCGTGCGGCAGTAAAACGTCTTTACATTACTGCATATAAAGAGACTTAACCCATTTATGCCTAGCGTCCCACAAAAGGGACGTTAACGAACAGTGTAGGCCCAGATCAGATGCCGCAGAACGCGGCATCTGATCAGAGTCTACAATGTTTGCATTAAACATAGGAATTTCTAGGAAACATGCTACCCATAAAACACTAACCAGACACCCCTTTTATTTAAAAATGGACCAGTCCAAATAGTTGAGGTAGAAAAGTCCACTCGGCACAAATGGAGTAATGAAAACCGAATCTCCGAATTGATATCTTATGTGTGTTCTTTGTTTGCAACATTTTAGATTTTTATTTTTATACTCATTCTTTGATTGCAGAAACAACTCCGGGACCAACTTTGCCAGGTATGTATTTATACCATTATACATGAGCCACGCCAAAGGCAAAAAGTCGCTTTAGAGCATAGAGATACAGAGCATATGCAAACAGCAATTGCCTCGGATGTGTGCACTCTATTATCATTCAGCTATAGGATAGATATAATAAAATGTCATACAAGTGATAATTACGGGGCCAGAAAGCTATCAGGGAACCCTTTTTTTGAATCAATGTACGTCATAACTTTAAATATATCTGTATGATTGTGTTAGAAAGTTGTGAGCACAACCACCAATGTCTGCATTAAATGACTTTATGTACGCAATAGTAATATTTGATAAAGTGTATTATGATCTACATACTGCATTCTCTACTCGAAATTGTATATAAACGCTCTGATATTGTCTTTATGCAGGTTTTATCTATTAACAGTTAAATTATGAATAGTGTCTTATGTGGTATCTAAAGTGGCCGTTATTGAGAGATGTTTTCATTGAGAGGTGATCTTTAACACACGTTCGCCCTGGATTATTGTTTTTATTTTCCAGCAACTTGTGGTCTCTCAAAAGTCGATGTGGTTATTATCCTGGATGCGTCTACCAGTGTCACAGAGGCAAATTTTCAGAAAATGCGAAACTTCGCCAAGGATTTGGTAGAAAAGGCGGATGTGGATTCCGGCAGCGTACGATTCGGCGCCGTGATATACAGCACGGACGTTCTGATACAGTTCTACTTAGACCAGTATCAGACTACGGCACAAATCAAATCAGCTATTGATGGGATACCATATATATATGGCAGCACGAACTCAGCGGACGCCTTGCAGACCATGCATTCTCAGGTGTTCGTTCGAAATAGAGGAGATAGACCAGATGCTGATAACATTGCGTTTATGATCACCGACGGTGTATCTAACATTAACTCCAGAAGAACTATACCAGAAGCTAATAGGGCTAAGGGAAAAGGGATCGAAGTCTATGCCATCGGTAATAACCACATCTTTGTCGCGCCTGTGTTAGCATGGGTGACTTAGGCCTGAAAGTTTCCGCTCTGTCATTTGTTCTTCCGTTCTTTCGTCCGTGTACTTATGTCAACCCTAGCGTCCACTCTAGCGACCGCTTTAAGCGAAGTCGAAACCGTTTGAAATATTTTACGCAGGTTCGGCAGAAACTTCAACGAAATTCTTTCTATTTTTTAGTAAAATCTTGTAAAACAAATTTTCTTTACCGCCTACGGTGACAGACCAAATTGAATTTATGGACTAAGCTGAAAGGTGCCACTATATCAAAATTCCGTTTGCTTACTTTCTAAAATGAGCCCGGACAGAGCATGTCCTACAATACTACATATGCGCCCATCACAGGCTTATCAGTCTTCCCTATCATCCTCAGGTTGCTTTGGATCCTTGCCTATCCACAGTGTCCTGTAGACTCTGATTAGACTGGGCGATGTGCAGGCTGTTCTGAGTCATCACTGGGCTCACATGCAGTATTGAAGGAGACTGTTGTGCTCCCGTTCAAATGCCTTTAAATCTGAAAAGAAGTAAAATGTGCCCCATTTAGAGTAGACCCTATTTTAGAATGGCTTTGATGTAATAAGTTTGTATCCCATCCAAAGAAATCAAACAACCTACGAAGTGTACACTGCCATCTTACCTAGTGCAACTGTGCTGTCAGATAGAGCTGTGGCCGTACACTTGGATGACGCATAGCCACTGTAGACGATACTTTAAATATGTAGGGTTTTATCAGATAGTGGGACAGCTGTTTCCATAAGGGCAAAGATTTTTTTTACGTGACGCTGATCATCAGGGACATTGGTACACTTTTAAGGCACAGGGAGGTAACTTTTTCAAACTTATTTTGCCCCCTTCCGAAAAGGGGTATTTTCTAACAGGAAAGAATATATTTTGATACTAGGGAGCAAATACTTTCCCTTTAGAGTAGACCCCTTTTCAGAAGAGATTTAATGTACAGTAAAGCAAACAAAAATCACAAAAGTTGTCTCCCTTATCAGAAATGCCGAAATTTCTACCACGTGTATGCAAGCCCTTTAGTTACAACACAGTTCTGTCGCTGGTGGCCATTAATTATTGGATCATTTTCCTATCTCAGAGAATATAATAGTATCTATTTACAGGATAAAAGAATGTTCCAAACCGAAGACGGAAATTTAAGTCAAATAGTTCTTGCCACCATGTAGATAAACTATCGAAATAAAAAGTGTATGACGGCTGACCATTTTCCTAACTCAGGCAATTTATCATCGAAATAAAAAGTGTGTAATGGCTGACTATTTCTCTAACTCAGGCAATTTATTATCGCAATAAAAATGTGTAATGGTTGACTATTTTCTTACATTTGGCAATTTATTATCGAATAAAAAAAGTGAAACGGTTGACTGTTTTCCTAACTCAGACAATTTACTATCGAAATAAAAATTGTGTAACGGTTGACTGTTTTCTTATGTCATGCAATTTACTGTCCAAATAAAAAGTGTGTGACGGTTGACTATTTTTCTTAACTCAGGCAATTAACTATCAAAATAAAAGTGTGTAACGGATGACTATTGTCTTAACTCAGGCAAGTTACTTTAGAAATAAAAACAAGTATGTAACGGCTGACGATTTGTCTGAACTCAGGCAATTTACTATCGAAATTAAACGTGTGTAACGGTTGACATTTTTTTAAACTCTGACAATTTACTGTCGATAAAAGAAGGTGTAACAATTGACTATTTTCTTAACTCGTGTAATTTAATAGCTAAAATGTACCGGATAAGAATACGTTGCACATGTAAGACGAATATTAACGCTCTGTATGCTGGGTAGACATTTCAGCAGATAATCTTTTGAAATGCTTTGCTTATCTTTTACAAAAAATACGCTTTAACATTCCATGCAAATTCTCTCCTTCGAAACGTCAGAGCCCTTTTTTCTTGGAAATATAAGAAAAATATCGTCAATTTGTCGTCTGCTGATTTAGTCTAGAGTGGTGCAAAGTTTTAGCTAGAGAAAGATTTGATAGTGAAATATAAAGTGTGTAGTTGTGGTAGTTGTTGGTTTTAGGACTGTTTTTCTTTTTAAAAGTCCGTCCTTTAAAATAGCGATGTCCGGGCGGGCGGGCGGGCGGGCGGGCGGGCGTCTGGCGTCGGGAGTCGTCCCAGGTTTACCTTTGGTTAACCTTTTTTCGAAGTTTTATGTTACCTTTATTCTTTAGTGGATTGCTTTCATATTTGGTAGGGATGAATAGGAGGACGGACCAGTAGGCGTGTCAAGTGCAAGAGAGACAACTCTCACTTTCTTCGTTATGTACTTATCTCCCCTGATGTCAGAGGTTTACCTTTTGGTTAACCTTTTTGAAAAACTCTTCCATAATGCCGTTAGGCGTTTTTCTTGTTGGAAGTAAAATCAACTACAGTGAAGCTTCAATGACTCCAATGACTCATTTACCGTGGCTGATTCGAGCATGTTTTTGAGTCCCTAGGAAATTCTTCCGATAGATCAAGAAAAAAAAAATATTTAGGGAAAATTTCTTATTTCATCATGAATATGCATGTTTTGTTATCCATTAGAATTGCATTTTTGAAGCGTTTGTAATGGGTCCTCACAACATATTATTTGACAGACGACGATAACCCTCAGTGGCTCGAACCCATATCTAGAGCAAATTTCCTAATTTTATATCGTCTCATTAATTTGCAGGTATTGGTTTAACTGACACTCGGGAGTTAGATGGAATGGCCTCTGACCCGGTTTCTAAATATAGCTATAGCGTTAAGGAGTTTGACGAGCTACAAGGCCTCACTGACACTATATTTGGAGGGGAGGCATGTGGTATGTACTTAAAGGGAACAGCTTTAATCAGTTTGCTTCAGTTCTCACCATACACTCTTATAGCTTTGGTCGGGTTGGCTAGTTACTGATAACCATGATGTTTCTCATGTGGGTCGCGTCAAGCGAAAAAGTGCCTTTAAACATTCGCAACATGTGCAGTTTCAGATCACCCTGCGCGTACACAAAGTATCTGGGCCTTTGCTCTCTGCTTATAAATTATGTGGTATTAAATGATTTTGTCAGCGGACAGCCCAAATCAGACTGTGCGGATGCGCAGGCTGTTCTGGGCCTTCGCTGTCCGCATATGCCGAAAGCACGTTTTCGCATGACGCAGTCCATATGCTGTTTGATATTGTCATTCAGTTCATGTATAAAGTTCAAAATGTCCTCTACATCACTATGCCTATTGTATTGTGCTCCGTACTAACGAAAACAAACCTAATTCATTTAACATTACGTGATCTTCCTCATCATTTCTCAGCTCCCACCGAATCACCGTTTTAATTTATAAAGTGGATAATTGGGGATTTGTCTCAGTTCTGTATGAATAAAAAATTTCCTTTAACGGTTGTATTTATAACCTGAGATTTGTATTAGGAGACATTTATGTTTATTGAATTGTCCACTGAAAATAGTGGAACCTCACTTTCACGAAACAAATAAGAGAGTCTCCGAATTTGAAAAGTTAAAATTTATAGGTAAGTACCTAAGTAAGTTACTTTTATTATAATCTCAAATTCTCTTGTCTAAAAATCTATTTCGAAATGAAAAGTTGATGTTACGACTTTGATACAAATGCTACTGATAACATATCCTTATGTAAGTAGACTAACTAGGCTACGTAGCAAAGTTACGTCGAGCAAGATAATTACATTATCAATTAAATAGTAGATATGATGTAAAAACTTTAAACGGTATGGGGCTTATTCATATTTTTCAATATATTTACGATACAATAAAACATATATTTAATTTGAGTATAAGTTTCTAGATTTTTCCGAATGTCACGAAGAGCATACATAGTCATGGAATTATTTTCAGCAGCACACTCCCTTTCCTACTTAATTTTACAAAGAAAATTAATTACCAAATAGGTGAAATGAAAATCTAAAATGTTGGATTTGGAAACAAAGAGCACACACACAAAAAAAAAAAACACGAAAACCGGAGACTCGGTTATATTAAATATTTTTATATGCATCAATATAGTTTGCGAGACTGCATACGCCCCTCCTCTACCCACCCTCGCCCCCTAGCATCGGCCTAAGCAATATTCGATTATCAAAGTAACCAGAATGGGCTCAGTGAGTCCAAAGAAAGTAATATATAATCTGTACTATGTTGAAAGTTCAGTTTGGAATAAAATGCTATCAATAAGTGTCGCTTCTACAATTTCCGCAATATCGAAAGTAGCTGAGGTATCATTTTAACTGGATGACCTTGGTTAAAAGCAGACACGTTTTGAATTATTTTCCAAACTACTTCAGAATGGCATGTTATTCAGATGAATTGGACAATATAAATGAAATGCTGAACATCATTTTCTGTGAAGCATAAAAAATAATATGTTTTTGCACTGAATGATTTTATCTACAGAATGCTGAAGCTTAAAATGTATTTGAGACAGATCACGTAATGAAAGCACTGCGTTACGTCAGTATTGTAATTTTCCTGTAAGACTGGATATATGTTATAAATGCACAGCTTAGATAATGCGTAAACATCACGAAAACATGCCTATATAATTCTGACCCCCTCAAACCCCACTTTTATATAGTAAAACTGGGGTTAACAGGGGTATGCATTATTTTCCTTATTTCTGCTCAAAACATAGATTGTGGGTACTCGTTAGAAACGCCTCGCCGAGGCGGTTCTAACGAGTACCCACAATCTATGTTTTGAGCAGAAATATGAAAAATACCAGAGTTTTTTATCTGAAAATTTTCATTTTTTTGGTGGTAAAATTTTCACTATATTTGAATAGGCGTGTTTTCATAATGTCTTGGTGGCTTCACTGCATCATTGCTGCTCACTCTGTATAAGACCTGGGTATCACCAGAAAAAAAATATCACGATATTACCACGATATCATGTGTCCGGTTCTATAATGTATCCTGATACTTTAAACCTTGTAGTTTTTTTTCTATATTTGAAACAAAAATTACGAGTATTGTGTTAATACTTAGCATGCTGGGTAAAATAATTCAGCAGGTGACAATTTGAAATATTTTTTCTAGACAATAGGCATTGACATTTTATGCCAATTTTCTCTTCATGAGGCAATTAGCATGAAATGTCAGAGTCTATCTATTGGAAAAAATAAGAACAATATCATAAATATATCGTCTGCTGAATTAGCCTGGAGTGTGGTAAAGATTAAAAGCTTTATATATACAAAAAGTGCATAATGTAGGTATCATGAAGTATCGATACTAACCATTAGTATCACGATACAGTATCGTCACAAAAATGTCGTGATATATAGCGATGCATTGTTGATATCGCCGCAGGTCTGCCTTTTACGATATGTAGGCAATCTACAATCTTCGTAGAGTGTACATAACGAGAAGTGGCGAATTTTAAAAAAATGGCTCAAATGCTAAGAGTGATTTAAATCGTCATTATTCCCATAAGAAAATGGATAGATTTGTCCTACTGTGTCACTTTATGTTATTGCTACACTAAGCAATGTGGACGAATATGAGTCGCGTCATGGGAAAAGAGCCGTTATAGCATCTGCACAGTGTCGCCAGAACGTACGCTGTTCGCTTACGTAGGCGGTAGGCCAATGGAAAATGCCAGCCACAGAACTATAGTCTGAATCCGAGCATTTATTTAAGCAAACTATAGGTGCAGTAGCTACATATAAAAATAGTTGTTTCCTATATTTGTTTCTGCAACAGTTTACTGATCTATAATTTCCAAGTAATTAATTGAAGTCAGTGTTCACTGATGTCGTCATCAGATTAGGCTTACATGATGTCATTTAGAATGACGTCCAACAATAGTACAAAAACATTTTTGGCGATTTTTTAACTGTCACCAGAAAAATTTTAAGAAACGGAAGTAATCTTATTTTTTTTTCTTTTGTTTATAAGTAATGCGGTTGTTATTGAGACCCGCATACAATTTTGCACAAGAAACTGAAATATTTACCCGCAAAAACGGTAGATTAGACTATAGACATGTGGCCTTGCTAAGGAGCCGAGCATGTGCACTGAACGTGATTCGGCAGAAAGTCCAAATAGCTTTTTCCCGCTACGTGGCTCGTACATATTTATACTAAAATGGTGATGGTTTTATGTTATATGTTTAGCACGGTGACTGTATATGTTTGTTGTCTATTTTGTGTCCGTTTATAGCAACAACAAGTACGTCAACAACTTCTACAACTACAACAACTACTCCCACAACAACAACAACTCCTACTACAACAACTACTGTTCCGTCGACAACTCCAGGTAGTCACTGATTTAGCAATTTCTGGTAAAGACGAGATGGATGGAAGATTGTAAATAATGAAAATGAGAGCGTTGAGTCAGATGGCGTCAGTCGCATGTTATATGCTCTTCTGATCCGATTATTATAACTAATTGTGCTAGGTTATAACACAGACTATATGGGCCGCGCAGTCTGATCGGTGGCTTCGCAATTCGCAAACAGAATGATTGGATACTAACCAGTGTTTCAATGGAGGGTAAATACCCGGATGAGACTTTGCGCATGCGCAGGATGATGTGAATTCTCACATTTTGCGCATGCTCGAAGGTACTTTTTTGCTTGACGCGGCCTATACGGTCCTGGCTTTACGCTTCTCCAATTATTACTGATGGGTTGTTTAGAGTTTACAGCCAATTTTCAATGCATGATATCAGGCAAGGACTTACTGGATTGATTGGAAACGTTTCAAACATTTTGCCATATTCACAGAGTACTTTGACGATATATGAATTCTTTAAAGGATAGTTTTATTCGGTTATTCTGAAATCACTTGACCAGTTGAGAAAGTATTTTTTAAAACAAAAGGGTTCTGTGCTGCTGCAATAAACACTGTCCTACTTAGCTACAGACATACATATGCAATGCATTTCTTTATATACAACAAAGGAGTCGTCTTTGAATAATTGCAGAAGGTAGTTAGTCATAAATATATAAGAATACTTCGGCCAATACGTTGATCCCAACATCTTACCACAAATGCCATTTCGAATTTACATAAACCGTTGTCCAAAGTCGACTCTGTTTTGTTGCTGTATTATCAAATTTCCACTTCCATAGTATTTTACTTCTCAGTATAAACATAAAAATTGTTAAGAATTTTCGCGTGCTTATAGTTACTTAGATTTCATGTTATATATTGTAATGTAGAATCTAGTTTTCCTAATGTAAAGAAAACATTTTATGCAACACATAAAAACTGGCAGCTGATTAAATCAGCACCAACAAAATATCATTGCACCAGTATTGTATTTAATTATCCGTAAAGCAGTCCCATTTATTAATATTTTATTATAGCAGATGTGTATTTAATACAGAAATATTTTCCTGACAGTTGTATACGCGAAACGGGCTGCACAAAAGCATGCCCTTATATAATGGCATGCATCCAGAAGTTAACGAAAATAATAATTGCTACCAAAAAAAATAATAGCAAACAAACACATACCAAAAAAGCAAATACCAATTATAAGACACCCATGATGTTATTAGAAAACAGGACTGTTTTCCTTGATTGCAGCTCAGATCCCTTTACGGTATTTATTCTTGAAGTTGCATATTGCTGTTTTTAATTGTTGCATTTTGGTACATGCCTCTGTATACTTTGATAGAGCAGACACTATCTACCGCTCTACACACTCTAAGCAAACTGAACAGTGAATGTTTGAGCTAAAGTAAATCAAACATTAAGGTGCCATTCATTAGAAACTGAGGCAAAATATATTATCATATCGATTGATAAATAATGGCACACTTTCTAAATAAACTAGACTTTTCGATCGCTTTAATACATCACATTAGAAATGAACAACAGCTTGTTAGGAAAAATATTATTCCTTTATCTGATTCAAAAGGGAATGCGACTGCCATTGAAACTACTGGAATAAAGTATTCATGTAACTTTTAAAAATATTACAAGAAACAAAATTGGGACATTGGGACAGTGAGTAATCATATTATGATGTTGCCTTGCAAGCCTGCTGAATCATTATGTTTCATATGCCTCTGGAAACAATTTTCATTTTTAGTGCACGCACACTTTATGGTTCACTGTCAAAGATTGGACAATGTTTTTAGTGTCAGTGGTTGATTTCACAAACAAATATTTGTATCACTTCAAAATTTCATACAACTGGAAAGAAACGCTAATGTTTTACTCATTGCTTTCACATCGAAACTACTGACTGTTATGAACAGTCAGTAGTTTATCTGTGATAGCAATAGATAAAACATAATACAAGTAGTAGTTTAGCTGTAATAGCAATAAGTAAAGCATGACACAATTAGTAGTTTAGCTGTGATAGCAATAAATAAAACGTAAAATAATCAGTAGTTTAGCTGTGATAGTAATAAATAAAACGTGAAACAAACAGTTGCTTAGCCGTGATAGCAATAAATAAAACATGGTATGTCTTGCACTGTTATATACGAAAAAGAAAATAAAATGTCCATTTATTCAGTATATTGCTACTACAGCAAGGTATTGTACCAATATACAACAAACTAATATGTTGAAGTTTGAAACTGACTTTACTTCCATCTGTTCAATTCACTAACAAAGTACTAGTTCGAGAAGTATATTGCTGATCGTTGCAGACACATGTCCAGTCTTACTGATTACCAAACTACATGTGATGCTTTAAAACAGTTCATAGGTTAACCAATAAATAGAGTCAACGTTAACACCTGGCGATCTCTTCACAGATCCTTCGAATAAAATTATCTGCCGGTTTGTGAATTTTAACGGTGTTTTCAGCGAGTTCATTGTACAACCAGTAGCTGTATTCTGAACTCGAAATTAAAAAAATGGAATTAACAACACGTGAAGTTAATTTGGCCAATCATAACATCCACAAAGGCTGGTCATGTGCAAACTACGATCTGTCAGTATTTAGATACATAGCGCAGTATAACTTGGTAGACGGATAATGTTTCCTATGAAGGAAAATCCTAGATAAAAAAGCCCACTGTTTGCTTAGCTTCATAAGCTATTAGTGTGGTTTTAATGTACGCAACAGTCGTCAGCGACTCCGCTGATAGGTTATTATGCGCTAGGTGATTCAATGAATTTTACCAGCCTCGTTAATGTTTCGCTTTGTATGTTTGCTTGCATTGGTTACTTCTTTTACAATTAACCTTTTCACTCCAGAGTTTCTGACATGGACTCTTCCATCTCGGAATTTGGCCACATCCATTGCTAAAAATAGGAGTTTGATTCCAAATTCAATAACAGAATGATAAACAGTGTAGATCCTCATTAGACGGCTTATTACAAGCCGTCTCATCTGGATCTGCACTATTTGCGCAGGTACTGGGCTGTAGGGATGAAAGGTTTAATGCAGTTCTGCTTGTTGTAAATATAGGTAACACAGCTTTTGCTTACAATTCTTGATTAAAACCCTTGTTCGAACTTGTAGATTATGATCTATATTTAAACTGCAATATAAAGGTTCTTCTACAGCTGCTGATCCATATTTGGGACAATCGGTAACTTATACTAACACTGTATCCTTGTATTTTATTCTGCTTCCGTGTGTACCCACATCACGTGTGCCTCACTGTGTGATGTTTTGTCATCTCTGGTGTTTTTATGTCGTCTTAAGAGCCAGCGACGTCGCCAGCAATAACCCAACGTGAGTATTTTTGTAACTATTTTAAAATTCACCTTTAAGTTACTAGCTAGTTAGTGTACACGCTGCTTTTCCTATTTATGGTGTGTGATTTGTCCTGTGATGTTATCAAGTAATGTTTTATACTTTAGACATGCGATTAAAACTAGTTTTATATATGAGCCGGTGGCAGAGAAAAGGAAACTTAGAACATATACGAACAGCGAAGATCCAGACCAGTCTGCGTATCCACACAGCCTGGTCGGGATCTTCGCTGTTCGCCGACACACTATAGGGACCTTGTTGAAGATATATGACTGATAGTGAATATCTGGACCCGACGCATGGATGTTGCATGTTCGATCCCCGCCGGATTCGTCAACACTGTCGTGTAGACTGGTCATTAGCATCCTTCCGCTGATTCAGAAAAGGACAATTGTCAGTTACTGGCGGAAGAATGTAAACAAGTAATCGTTAACCGCTTAGAGGTCTAAACAGAAAGGAAGGCAATGATTAGGAATCGATACAATTACCTAACACCTTCCGTCCAAGACACACAAGGGAAAGAAGGACGTTCTTGAAGCAACGGCACCACAATCAAAATACCACAAGCAGAAAGCCAAAAAGACAGTTTCATTTTTTCCTAAAATCTGGCCAAACGTCTATACAAAATAAAAAAAAAATAACAAGAACATACATGCAAAGACATACAATGACAGAAGTAGTAAACCACAGCAAACCTTGGAACGATCAGTAAAAGTTTTAGTGAGGTGGGGCTTAAATAGATTTCACGTGACTAAAACCCTCGCCCTTAGTTCTGCTGAGAAAAGAGAAAAGAGAAAAGTCCAGGGAGTGCCACAATCACAAACCGCAGCCCATCCCAGACACCAAGAGGAAGATGAAACAGACAAAACCAAACAAGCGCAAATCGAACAAACGCACGAAAAGCACCAATACTAGCTCTCTCTTCCCCACGCGAGGTAATTGGAATGCTAAAAGGACTGAAAAACACAAGAACAAAATATCATAAGGCAAGACGTAAAACAAATCGCCTCGTAGAATAAACCACAAAGCAACAAAGAGTAAGACGAACACCGGGACCATCGCCTTAGAACAATCAGTAGAATAAACCACCGGGGGAAGGGGGTGGAGGTTAAAGCGCATTTAAAACCTCAACTCAGTCAATCAGTGCCCTAAGGCCCTGTTAGTCAGCCGGCGGGCCATCTGTCACAGGATGAGAAAAATGTTCGGTCGCCACTGTCACATATATAATCTCTATGTAAAGTTAATGATGCAAGAAAATTTTTTTAAAGAACTACGCTGGAGCTTTATATATAGAATCCATGACAGGATTGTCATGTAACTTTCATGTTGTTCGACACATTGTTCATAGTAGAGTAGTTTACCAAATTATAAGGTCATAATTAGGTGTTTGGGTGTATACTTATGAACATGTACGTTTCGTATTTATAACTTTGTAACTATTAGATTGCAGTGTATAATATATGTTCATAGTATGAAAATAAACAATAAAACTATTGACGTTTATAGGCATATGAACGTGCACGTAAACGGAATAACAGACAGAAAAGCAATGTGTATCGACCTACCACACTTGTTGTGCGGTACTCACACTCGTCTAATTTCATTACTGTTTGCTCAAGTATATAAAAATAAGTACATGTGTCTTGATTGCATCATGTTACCGGTTTTACCCTAATTTAACTTCTTACACTATAATCTCTATATTCCTCAAAAATAGACATTTGTATCCAAGAAAGAATTAGTGAATTGATGCATAGTATTAACACGATCATAAAATGTGGCATCTGACAGCCTGTAAAATTTCAGTTAGTTTCTCGTTTTTTAACTGTATCAAAAATGAAATAATTATATGAAATAGTTATCGTATCTCTTAAATAATATTTGGCAACATTAATTCAGAGGTACGATTAAAAATATATTTTATTTCAAGAACTATAGAGTAACTGAAATTCTACAGGCTGTCAGGGGCCACATTTTATGATTGTTTATATATTAATACCATATATCAATTTATTAAACCTTTCTTGGATAATAAAGTGTGTATTTGAGGGATATGGAGCCTTTAATTCTCATAAATTTTCGAAGAAATCAATTTTACTACGTGTTGATCTCTCTAAAAACTTCAGCATGGGTGAGAAACAGTATAGGGCTGGATCTGTCTTGTTCTTTGGCGGCTGATCAGGGTCTAGTCTATTAATTGTGTTGATGTTTGTCTGTCCAAAATATTAGGGAAAATACGGCAAATGTTCTATAAATCTATTGTTCGGAAAGAGGTTCTCTGAAACATAATGTAAATTTGTCTTTCTCTAGTGGGTAGCCTTATCGATGGGTAAATGCCAGGGTATCACTCACAAATTGAATGAAGCCGAAAAAGTTTAGTGTTCAGTTTGTGCGTGATACTCCGATATTTACAAAGCATCCGTCGAAATTAAAGTTCATTTCTTATAATTACAACCAGTTAAATACGAGTAGCTTTCCTTTTTGTTTAAAAAAATTATATAAAGATAATAATTCCAAAATTTCTATTTCAGTGGACTTATCGACATGTAAATGTCGTTTTCAACTTGCTCTTGGCCAACGAAATTGCACGCTATTAGAGCAAGCCTATAGAGCGGTAATTTGACTGAAACAAGTACAGTTGACTCTCGTTATCTCGACCTCGCTTATCTCGAATAACCGCTTATCTCGAAGTGAGAATCTGGTCCCTGCCTATACATGAAAACCTAACAACAGATGGAAAATATTGTAGAAAAGAGGAGAAATTGCTCCTAAGGAGCAATTTCTCCTCTTTTCCACAATATTTTCAATATATCTCTAACTTCAAAAGTCCAATTACCTATCAGTTTGTTAAATGTGGTTAATCAAATTATTTTTTTCCACAATTCTGCAAACCTGATATGTCGAACTACGGATATCTCGAAGTATTTCAGAGAGTCCCTTGGAATTCGAGATAACGAGAGTCGACTGTATATGTGTCCAATCATCTTTATTCATTCTATTTCAGCAGTAACAACACCTGTTCCTACTCCACAAGGTAAGAATAGGATTTAAAAGAACACCAAATTTTGTGACAGTGTAAAAAATATGACGCACCTAGTAGTAACATTGTCACATAAAATCATAAAGGAAATAATTATTGTCAAATAAATCATTGACAAAACTTTAGCACAGTGTCCATTTCCAGGGACTAATCACCATCGAAGTCATACATAATCACTCCAATGTAAATGAACCAACATTTCTATGATTGACGCTAAGTCAATTGATATAATATCATGCGGCTTATGCCAAACACCGTATTTGAAACGTAATGCATCATGAGACCGCACTACACGTGTATAAATATGCTAGTGCTAGCACTGATGAACGTTTGATTTGAGAAGCATTGCATACAGAGAGCAGATAGTCTGTCATACGGCAGAGAAATGAATTAGACTATATGCTACCTGTATCCACGTAAGACTGCCCATTTTCGGAAGATTGTTCATATTCAGTACTGCAAACATGGGTATCACGCAATGCATGATAGTTGTATTAATACGTTGCTCTTCAATAGTCACAGTTTCTCTTCCTAATATATTAAATTAAATGAAATATCAACCTTTATTGTCTCTCACAAATACAAAACAAAAAGCAGAATGCTGCCTGCTGCTACTGTTAATAATACCTTGTCACACCATTTGGTATATAAACATTCAGTTCTAGCTAACATATGACTGAAACAATTATTTAAAGCAACCCACGCTTGTAATAACACACAAACACATTCTATAACATTCGTAGGCCCATCTAAAAGTTATGAAATCGTCTTCTAGGAAACTACGAGGTATCTGTATAAATATATTTACTTTTTATGAATACTGGTGTCGACAGCAAAAGCTAAGCTATGGCTCTAAAGTCAAATAAGAGTAGACAACATATGACAAAAACTGAAACTAGATAATATGGACACCACACAAACACTATGCCACGTCTCTATGATCAAATTACATCTGAATTCTAACATAAAACCCCACATATGCCCCAGTATATCTAAAATTAAAAGGACAGTGTCAAGAGAAACACAACTTGGAACAGATAAGATCTGGTTTGTAGCCCGTTCATTCACTAAGCCTGATCAGGGATCTTTGAATTTGGGCATTTCCATTGTTGAAAATAGGGGTGTCAATCTATAATCACAACCATAATGGCAAACTTTGTAGATCCTGATAAGATGGCTCGTTATGAGCCGTCTCATCAGGACCTACATTGTTTGTCTAGGTAACTGTGTTGGTATGCAGGGCTGCAAGAGTTAATCTATTGATGGTACATGTCATTCAAAGCATTTTGTAGATACCTTAACAATTCCTTAAGAAATAAAATAAAAATATTTGCTTAAGGCTCCTCAAGACGGGAGTCACATAAACCACAACGTGAGAACACGTACGTTCAGCATCTGTGCCTGAGAGAAATCGGATCAGACTGCGCACCGCGCAAGTTGTGCATATATTTCTCTGGGATACTTTATTGATATCCAAGTATCCAATGCTTCTACATTTTAACAGCGGAGACGCTGACAAGGCTACTTGGACGCATAAGGTAATAAGAGCATTTGATGAATAATAAGAAGATATATTATGTCAAAAGTAAATATTCAAATGCATGATACGGTAACAATTATATATGATATTTCAGCATGTGGTCTCAGCCGGACAGACCTTGTAATTATCTTGGATGCATCAACGAGTGTGACAGCGGCAAACTTTAAGAAACAGTTGGAATTTGTTAAGACTATTATTGACTATGCTGACATTGATTCAGGTAGGAACAGAAAAACAATACCGTTTATATTACAAACACATGTTTAGCCTACACTGCTGACTGAAAAAGAAAATTTACATTCCCATACAAAATAATATACGAGCGTATGTCTTTGTCTTTCTTTTTTGTGTTGAAAATAAATTTTATAGCGACTGCTTTAAATCACGCAGTCGACACATAAACAAGGACTACATAAACTAGTCATGTGAATTGTCTTATTATATGGAACCATCGATGATAATGTAACGTAGGACATAATTTTTGTGTGATTATATGACATTCTTGGTCAGCATGTCCATTTTAGATACTACGTAATTAAAATATACATGGCCGATATCTATCACTAGTTATCAACTGAATCACAACATCAAACACGTGTTGTTAAAATAACAAGGTAGAATAGAAAATACTCAGAAAAAAGTCACAACCATTGAATGCAACCAACCCGAGCCACCAAAATGGAAAAGACATCAACACCTATAACAATTTCATACGTACCACACCACACGAACGAACAGGATGACCACCCAGAAAAATGTGTGTACAAACATACAAAGGAAGAGCGTCCTTCGAATAAGGTAAGAGAAAAGTCCAGGGACAATCACAAACCGCAGCCCTTCCCAGACATCAAGAGGAAGAGAAACCCGACAAAACCAAACAAGCACAAATCGATCAAACATACGAAAAGCACTAAGATTAGCTCTCTTCCCCAAGCGAGGTAATCGCAATGCTAAAATGACTGAAAAACACAAAAACAAAGTGGCACAAGGTAAGACATACAACAAATCGCCTCGCAGAATAAACCACAAAGCACCAAAGAGTAAGACTAACACCGGAACCACCGCCTTAGAACGGTCAGTAGAGTAAACCACCGGGGGGTTTAAGGCACTTTTACAGCTAGCCAACTTCACCCTGGGTCCCGATGCTACACTTAATAAAGAAATACATAAAAATTCGGTTCGCATAAAGGCTCCCAGCTCAGTCCATGCAGCAAAGCAAAAACATAAAAATCAAATTAATCACTATAATAAACAAAGACGAGTACTCATGGCTAATTCTACTGTATGCCAGAGTAAATGAAAACCAATAGTTGAACCATGGCGGGCCAAGCCAAAGACATGTCGTCAAGCCCCAACCCACTGGTTAAAGTTTTACAGAGAGGCCGTCATTAAGTCTGAGGCCCTAACCGCCGTCGTGCAATTAAAGAGTGAAGCATAGCCATCAACAATGATTGTGTTGAAACTAGGCATGCAGTCTGCCGCATAATATCCAGGCTATAGCCAATTCTTTTATAACGGTAAATAAGATTTCTGAATTGCTCCGAAAAGTTAGAGTTACCTACATTTTTTTTTAAATCTGTACACAAAGTGACCGTAAAATTCTGGTTCCTATATACCTTGTTGCAGAAGTGTTATCAGACTGACGCTATATTTTTCTAACAAGGCACTATGTCTGTGATAAAATTTCGAAAACGCCTTACGAAATTTAAAATAACGATAGCCCTGCCTAAGAAGTTTGGCATTAAGGGCTTTATTAAGGTAGTTGAAATCATTAAGATTTGAAGAAGCTCTGGCGAATCTAATAAGTTGAGATATGTATACCCCATATGAGGTACGCCGGGGGACATCGCCATCCAGAAAAGGGACAGTGACTATATCAAAGTCAAAATCGTCCCGTTTATCATAAATTTTGGTGGAAACTGTACCATTAGATATACATAGATTCAGATCCAAAAAAGAAGAATTTGCTCTATTTAATTGGAGTTCTGTAGGGTATATGCGGTCCACCATTTGGTCAAAGTAAATATTGTCAATATTTAAGTCTATAGCAAGGCTACTGAGTGGGTGCTTAAACTCCTAAATGTTACGGACACCCATCCCCGCGCGCATCTCCAGTGTAGTTTGAAGCCTAAATGGTGTATGGCTCTGCACATAGATCTCCTAACTCAGCCACTGTGTATCATCACAGCAGAACATACATAAATCAAACAAACATTCTGTAGGAACGTTGAGGATTCAACCAGGTGTCTAATTGGGTTAGTTGTCTGCTCATCATATGCAGTTTTGTTTTTCGTCCGTAAAGTATGCAATTTGTGTCTGTTTGAAAGCTGCATTTTTATGCGACAATTAGTCTTTCCTGGTCTTACAGTAGCGTTCACTGGTGAACTATTCATTTGTGACATTTGTACGTCAAATGATCTTTACCACCTTATGGGCAAATTCAGCAGACGACAATTAATGATGTTTTATTATTTTCCCTGTTTTATTATTTTCCCTAGAGAATAAGCTTTGACATTCCCTGTAAACTGTCTTCATATGAATGCCAAATCCTATTTTCTTGGAAAATAAGAAACTATTTCAAAATGTCCTCTGTTGAATGTTTTATCCAACATGCTAAGCGTTACACGTTTTATAATATATTCTGTTTATAAAATATTTCATTTGAAGAATGTGCAGCGACAAAATTCTGATTCATTTTGGCAGGAAGTGTGCGAGTTGGTGCGCTTATTTACAGTACGGAAGTTGAGGTTCAGTTTCATCTGAATCAGTACAGGAGGAAATCTGACGTCATGGCGGCCATTGACCGTATCCCCTATATCTATGGAAGCACAAACACGGCCGATGCACTGAAGATAATGCGTGAGGAAATGTTTACGTTCCGGTGAGTGAAAAATACGCTATGTGACAGACAACTCAAACACCCGATTTGAAAACATAGGCATAGATTTAAATCTAGTCTGCTTTCGACAGTATTTACAATGTATGCGTATAAACGGACTGGATCAGACACTTTTATAACATCAACCTTGTTTGCCTTATGCTGGTACATACCCTGTTAATCAAAAGCCAACTATTACGAATACGAGTAAATTGACAAAAAAAGTCAGACTTTATTTCCATGTTGCGTTTTCTTGTAGGACAGGATATATGTAGTTAATGCAAGACTTAAATCATGCGTGATCTTGGTACTAGAGCTCGTTATTACCAGAAAAAGTATTATGGTATTATCACTATATAAAAGGTCCGATACCATACTGTATTATGATATTTTAAGCCTATTGAGGTTTTCTATAGTTGTCACAAAATATATAAGTAATTTGTTAATACCTAGCATGCTGTGTAAAAAAATCACCAGATAACAATTTGAAATATTTGTCTTATTTTTGTTTCTTCAAAATAATATGTCATTTCATGCAGTTTGCCTCCTCAGCCGCTTTTCTGGGAAAAATAGGGCTTAAATATAAACAATGTCATCTGCTGAAATAGCCCAGAGTGTGTAAAATGTTAAAAGCCTTTTTAGCTCGCCTGAACAACGTTCATGGAGAGATATTGTACTACCCTCGGCGTCGGCGTTGGCGTTGACGTCTGCGTTGGAGTGGGCGTTGGCATCGGCGTCCACAAATGTTAAAGGTTTTGTTAAAGTTTAAAGACCTCATTATTTCCTAACCTTATCACCGATTTGATTTATCTTTGGTATAATGATACATATTGGTCCAAATTTGTATGCAGTGCTATTCCCACTACCCTAGGTTATGTCAAGGTCACAGACTTAGAATTTTCATGTTAAAATTTTACGTCAAAGTTTTTTGTGTCTCATTACTTCTACACGAAATGATTGATTTAGTTCCTATTTGGTATCATGATAGATGTGTATAAAAATTTTTATCAGCATCGACAGCATTTATGAACGTGAACATGAGTTCGAGGTCACAGACTTAGAATTTAAATGTTAAAGTTTTCGTTTGTTTTTAAGACCTTATCACGTTTTGGGTCATCTTTGGTATGATGATACATAATGGTCCAAAATTTTGCGCTGTACCATCCCCACCACCCTAGGTTATGTCAAGGTCAAGGTCACAGACTTAGAATTTTCAAGTTAAAATTTTATGCCAACGTTTTTAGGATCCCATTACTTCTTAACTACTTGATGGATTTAGTTCCTATTTGGTATCATGATAGATACTGGTCAAAAGTTTCTATCATCACCATCAGAACTCATGACCGTGATCTTGAGATCGAGGTCACAGACTTAGATTTTAAATGCTAAAGTTTTTGTTAAAGTTTTTAAGACCTCATTATTTCCTAACCTTATAACCGATTTCATTCATGGTATGGTGATACATATTGGACCAAAATTTTACCCCGTTTCATCCTCATCCCACTAGTTCATGTTAAGGGCAAGGTCACAGGCATGTCAAAATTTTCATGTTAAAAGTTTACGTCAAAGTTTTTAGGACCTCATTACTTCTAAACCAAATGATGGATTTAATTTATATTTAGTATCTTGATATATACTGGTTCAAAGTTTTTATCAGCAGCATCAGCTGTCATGTCAGTGAGATTGGGGTCGAGGTCACAGGCTTAGAATTTTAAAAATGTTAAAATTTTCGTTTAAAGACACATTTCGGATTGCATAACACTCTAATGACCATACGCAGATAAAGATAAGAAATCCTTAGTGACTTTGGCCATCCTTATAGGTAGGGGCCTGATAAAGGGAAATAAGATTTGATATCAACAAAGTTTATCATGAATACCCAGAACACGTTTTATAGTAAAATACAGATACTTATGCCTTTATATCTTCAAATGCTCTCTTTATCAGTTTCTTATTTGCATGAATTTCTAGTAGCACTATTTTAGTAGCTTCGTCAAAAGATAATCACTGAAAAGGGTGAAATAAATAAATCAAAGCATAATTTTGTATAACTTTTTTTTTGCACAGACATTTGAGAATTATTACTCACCACGCTATGGACAGACGACAAATTAATATGGCTTTTCTTATTTTCCCCGTAAAATAGGATTTGACATTTCATGCGAACTGTCTCCAAAGGACACAATTTGCATGAAATGTCAAATCCTATTTTCCAGGAAAAATAAGATTTTTTTTCTGTATTCTTCTTTCTTTCCTAGCAGTTCAGTGTGTAATTATAATGTTCTTCTGCATTATGTAAATAATTATTGATTACTGAAAGTACTGGAAAACATGTTGTGTCATAAAAATGAAATAGACAACAGAGAAAGAATTTCACAGTTTTTGACAGACTAAAGAAACAAATCCAACATACTGGACAAAGAAGCAGTATATCATAGAATGTGTTGTGAAGACTGATCAGGCTGTGAAGACTGATCTGAATCTTTACTAAACATACAGACTAGTTTGTAGGAATAACTGTGTTTTTGGAAAATTCAGTTTGTGTGATTGCAGAAAATAAATATTTACATGTTTGAATACAATTATTTTTTTAAATTTCCTACCAGATTTATTATATAGTGTTCCATCAGTAGGACACGAATTCAGTTTGTGAAGTGCTCTTATTTACTTTAGAAAATAAATAAATAAATTAATAAATTACAAAAAATAAACTTTCAATTTTATATTTCTAGTTCAGTTTATTTGATTTTTTTCACAATGCAAGAAAAAATAACACTTTTATATTTTAGAAAAAAAAACTATCAAAAAGTCAATAAATAAATAGATCGAAAAGTGATACAACACAATTCAACAAATTAAATGCAAACTTTGCAAATGAATTTATCTGATTCTAAAGAACCATATTGAATACTTCTAAATTTTATGAATTACCCCTTATAGGGCCCCACCTAAGGAGCCTTAACATCCTTATAATGACCACATAATTACTTGGATAAGATAAGCCTTTGATGTGCGCTCTGTTATCAGGACTGTATATTTGGGCTGATCATGAGAGGGGGTCTGGCTAAAGAAGAAAAACAATGTGTCTTTAAGTTTTTCCCGGTGTTAGTCTTACTCCTTGTTGCTTTGTGGCTTATTCTACGAGGCGATTTGTTGTGTGTCTTTCCGTGTGTCATTTTGTTCTTGTGTTTTTCAGTTTTTTCAGTATTGCGATTACCTCGCTTGAGGAAGAGAGAGCTAATCTTAGTGCTTTTCGTACGTTTGTTCGGTTTGTGCTTGTTTAGATTTGTCGGTTTCCTCTTCCTCTTGGGGTCTGGGAAGGGCTGCGGTTTGTGATTGTGACACTCCCTGGACTTTTCTCTTACTTTTTTTAAGACTTCTTTATTTCCTAATCTTATCACCGAATTGATTCATCTTTGGTTTGATGAAAAGTTTGCACAGTGCAATCGCACCCCTCCCCCACCAACCCCACAGGTCATGTCAAAATCAAGGTCACGGGCTTAGAATTCTCCAGAAACAAATGTGCAATATCAGGCGAGCTATCCTGTCTAGCGACAAGTCTTGTAATATATGGAAGCGGAAACACTGCAGCTACTTTGACAGTTACGGTTAGGGGAAAGCGAGTTAAATATTGTTTCTTGTGTTAAAGGAATGGTGACCGGGATGACGTCGAAAACATAGCAATGGTCATAACAGATGGTGTCTCTAACATTAATTCTCGTCGAACTATACCGGAAGCACAACTGTCGCGTGACGTCGGCGTCCATGTTTACGCTATTGGTATCGGTCTAACTGACACAAGAGAACTTGATGCTATTGCATCACTTCCAGCCCTAGACAACAGTTTTGCTGTTAAGGATTTTGACGAATTGAGAGGACTTGAAAAGCGAATATTCTCGGCGATCTGTGAAGGTACATTACAGATTTTAGGAAATTAGATACGCTTGATAGATCTTTCCCTATTTTGTACAAGGGAGACAAGCTTTTTGATATTCTAAACCCTCCGCACCTTCTTTAAATGAATCCTCTCTAAAAGGAAAGAATTCGCTCCCCACTTAGGAGCAAATTCTTTTCATTAAGAATAGATCCATTGTCAGGAGGGAGGAAAATAATTTTGACAGTTGTCTCCCTTGAAATTGTATTAGTTCCCCTTAATTATAAAAACACTACTTATGTTGTTTCTACACGATTCCGTACACACATACGCGGGTGCCGAATTTTGAGCGGCATGTACCTTTTAAATGCTACTGGCCGCAACGTCTGAAAACGTGCGTTGGACATGTGCGCAGTTTGATCATAATCTTCACTTGGCGCATATCTCCAATTCTTGGCTAGTTAATCTCATTCTGTCGCCATTGTTTGCCAGTCTGCTTTTGTGTTTAGACCGAATCTCCTTTTTGCGTTAGTGGACATGTCCGGATTCAAGGCTGGAATAGTCCACTTAGAAACACAGGAATGAAAGGGTTGATGCCATATGTGTATATTCAGCAGGTATTGGTCATTCTTTTGAAGTGATCAAACCAGCTAGTTAGATCCAGAAAGCTTGATTCAGCCGCGTTCCGTTTTGTGAAACTGGTCATTTCTACCGATGGTCATCCGTTTTAGAATAGTTTTGTTTTGTATATCCATTCAATTCAATTACTCTTTGCACGTATATAAATTGCACAATTCGTGGTTTGTGAGTCTGAGAACAACGTGAGAAAATCCAACAATTCATTTTGCTCATTAATGACTTTACAGCTGGTGTCATTGCCATATGGAGGCTGTAAAAATCTCACCATCCTTCACTATATAGTTGAGTGTATGTTTTCTGGTCCTTTGTGAAGATTGAGTCTATCCCAGTATTTTTGAGAATTCATATGAGGGTCACTGATGAGGTCCCTAACTGCCCGGAAAGAGCTTGTTTTGGCCCAGAAAACAGTATATTTCAGCTATTTGTATATTTACGAGTGAGGAGCCATTCCTTTTGTACTTGGCATATTCATAATGCAGGCTTTTTGTAACATTCAATTTATTTACTTTTTGAAGTACTGCACTAAGGTCGTATATCGCTGTGGTTTTACAAATAATAGTTGCACTTGAAAGTTCTATATATCACAGTTGTGTATAATAAAATACTTTGATTTTGATAGTCTAGTCTGCCCTTTTCATACCGACACTAGATACAATGTCAAAATTCGATATTATGATTTGACTGCCACGAAATCTTCGCTCAAGAGATAACTGTTAATCAGAAGTTATGCAAGAACATTTTATTTAATACTGCAAAGAACGTGTATTTTAGAAATTTGCACTTTGAGGAAGTAAAAATAAAACAAAGCCGTTCTTACACAGCATTCTGCTCACTGAGAATGCTTTACAACAGCAATACATTTTAACGGCAACATCTTTCAAAACACGTGTTGTCGTTGTAACGAGGGCTCACTGTGTAAGATTATTTACGCATTTAAAATTACTTTGGTCGCCGTACAATAAATTGAGTCATGCCAAGCGAAAACGTGCCTCCGACCATGCGCAAATTCAGATCATCCTGCGCATGCGCAAAGTATCATCCGGGCTTTTGCTCTCCATTCATTAATTCTGTTTATCTCTGTAGTATCCAATGATTCTTTTAGCGGACAGAGACGACCCGAATCAAACTGCGCATATGCCCGAAGACAAGTTTTCGCATGGCGCGGCCCAATTAATGTCCAGTCTCGCAAATGATTCAAATAGACAAATATTTTTTTCCCAGAGACAACGCCTATCCCGACAACAACCACTACTGTCACAACTACAACGATGCCGCCCTCTACATTACCACCATCAGGTAAGCATTTTGTAGACAGTTACGTAACAGTATGTGATAGTCATTAAAATTCAACAGGATATACGTAGAAATCAAGAACAATACGTAACGTTCAACAAGAGCCTCGTGGCGTTCCATAACAGATTCGGAGTGTTCCACAAAAGCTTATCTATTGTCTATAACATATGTACTTTTCTATTTTCTTTAACATATGTAGTTTTTCTATATCATATAAAACAACTCCTTTAAGATATGCTGATGGTGATACAAACAGAAAAATATGAAGTGTTTTTATTGTGTTTCCTGCAGATAAATTTTTGCATTTAATTTACATATAATTCGATTTTCTACGGTCATTCTCTCCTTTCCGCTGATTCAAGAAGGGCATTGCAAGTTTCTGGCGAAAGAATGTGCACAAAACTGGTTAACCGCTTAGAGGACTAAGCTTGCCCTGTAAACGTGTGGTTAGGTAAACTGACCGCGTATGACATGACTCCATTGGGTTGACTGGGCCATTAAACCTCAACACAAACAAATATATAGTTCGACCTTTGAGGATTTGAATGGAGTGACTACTCATATAAGGAGATTTTTGCAATCTGTAAATACCCAACTATCTTTGATGAGAATAACTTTGTGCGTACATAAACATTCCGTTAAAATGATGTGAGTGCAATTTAAAGTAAAGATAAACGCTTTTAATTTTTACAGTATATATTTGTGTAGTAAATCATAAAACAATGGTGATTCGCAAGCACATGTCGAGGATTCTAACCGATTTCCCCGCTCATGTAATCTTATCAGGAGCTGTACTGATATTTTGAAATAAAAATTATTTTACAAATCATACGAACCGCGACAAGGCTCAATTAAAGTTCTGGATCAACTGTTTAATTTATTTGCTAACGGGCAAGTAAATCTTGGTTGGACACATGGAATTTTTACCATTTACTTGTAACTTGATAATTCTACAAAACTGTTTAATAATATTATTTTTATTTTAGAATGTGGCCTTGCCAAAATCGATATGGTAATCATCTTGGATGCATCAACAAGTGTATCGGAATCAAATTTCAAAAAGATGCTTGATTTTTGCAAGAATCTATTGAGGAATGCAGATATTGATGCCGGTTACGTCAGAGTTGGAGTTCTTATATATAGTACCGAGGTGAATAATTTATTTTCTCTAATTCACAAAGAAATACATTGGTAAAACAAACACAGCAATTGAACCCACCGACTGCACGAACCATAACAGACGAATCTCCTTGGAACAATCGGTAGAAAAAAAAGACAAGAGAAAATCCCAGGGAGTGCCACAACCACAAACCGCAGCCTCTCCCAGACACCAAGAGGAAGAGGAAACAGAAAAAAACCAAACAAGCGCAAATCGAATAAACGCACGAAAAGCACCAAGACCAGCCCCCACCCCTACCCACCCCCATCCCCACAATTTTTACTTGCTCCAAAGTTGGTCCTCTATTCTGATACACTCCAAATTAAAAATATATATTCGGTATGTCCTCTTCCTCATTAGTGAAACATCACAATGAAACAAATATAATAACACATACTATGAATACAAAGGGCTCAATGGCGACCTGAACCCAGAACACAAAAGAACCACAGACAAAGACACGATTGATCAGGGCACATATATTGATATTCAGGCGCCAACCGTCTGAAACAGACTGAGGGAGCCGTCATATAGTCTGAAAACCGATTTTCTATCGTGCAATTAAAAAAGGAAGCGAAATTATTAATCGTAATTGGGTTAGTAACCATGCATACATGCATACAACTCGGCGCAGAATATCCATGTTCCAGCTTATTTTGTTATATATGTTTGTGGTGAAGATAATCTGTTTTATTTTTTTTTCTGAAAATTCCGCTTTGCTATTTACATTATCAAAGTTATCCAGTTTTTCATACATTTTAGTAGAGGTTATTTCATTAGATACTGATCAATTAAAACGCTGAAACGTTGCTTCGGCATCCGAGGTGTTGGTTTTATAAACTTAATTTCTTTCGAATACATTTTATCAACCATTTGTTGGCAATAATCATTTTCGACATTTAGTAAATCATACAAGACATCGTATCAAAACGTTGGATTTAATGCTTCAAAATATTGTCCTGATTATTTTGAGAAAGTGATAACAAAAAGATTCTTTCGTACCGAAACAAAAAGTCAGATCTGCAATAAGAGGAGGTGCACAATATGTACTAATCGGTATACACTAACTTTGTTGGTACAATTGAGTACCAAACGGAATAAGGACACTATCAAGAAGAAACGAAAGACCATCATAATATAACTGACAAGACAACAAACCTGATATGCACACCTTAATTGCAAACTTTGGTAACTTGCTGTTTATAGAAGTGTTTACCTTATATATTTTACCGTAATTTCGTTCCAGGTTCAGATAGAATTCCACCTAAACCGTTACTCTCGCCGCAGGGATGTGTTCGCCGCAATAGATAACATACCCTATATATATGGAAGTACGAACACAGCTGATGCGCTCAAAACGATGCGTAACAGAATGTTCACGCTCAGAAATGGCGACAGACCCGACGTTCCAAATTTGATCATACTCATCACCGACGGCGTGTCTAATATAAATGCACAGAGAACTATCCCGGAGGCGAAAAGGGCACGGGATGCTGAAATTCATATTTATGCTATTGGTATTGGTCTATCGGACACAAGAGAATTAGACGCTATAGCGTCTGTACCGGCCTCGGAGAACAGTTATGCTGTTCAGGATTTTGATGAGTTACGAGGACTTGATAAAAGAATATTCTCTGCCATTTGTCCAGGTAGTCTAGCCCTACACAAGGATACATCTTTATCTACTTGCATTCAAGAACTGAAACTAAATGACCATTCATGTATTTATAAATATGCTATTCTATCCTGTATTCTATTTGTTTCAAACACATTAAATGAACAGTCAATAAGCAGGAGAGTTTGGTTTATATGAAATATCTCTCATGACTGAGCCTTTAATTCGACATACTCTAGTTATTTTTTTTTGTTTCACATGTCCGTTTTATTGGCAAATAGTTTGGTTTATATGAAACATCTCTCATCACTGAGCCTTTAATTCGACATACTCTGGTTATTTTTGTCTGTTTCGCATGTCCGTTTTACTGGCAAAAGTAGTTCGGCATTTAATTAAATGCTGTTGAAATAACACAATTTTTGGCATAACAAGATTGACCAACCGCGAATAATCGCGGTTATCAGTTGTTCATTAGCGAAATCACAGTCATGAGTTTGTGATATAACCGTCACTGCCAGTTGAACTGGTTGCTGTAGCTTTTGCGACCAGGTCCAGATGTATAAAGCCTTTTTTCATGCTCAACTCGGCTGAGCATATTTTTTTCTGCTAATAAATTTCAAATAATTAAAAGTAGCAAATTCTTTCTTGCTAAACATAGCTGAACATGAAAATTTCTCTGCTAATAAATATGAAAATGCCAACTAGTATTAGCATTAACATATTTATTAGCAGAGAAAATTTCATGCTCAGCTGATTTGGACATAAAAATTATTTTATAACATCGGGGCCAGAATTAGCTTGTATAAATGCAATGACGAAGAAATCGATATGTAGTAATAGTTCCGACACTTTCAGATAGTTCACTGACCAAAATGATTATCGATAAATTTGCTATTTTGTTATAAACAGTCACTTGCATTGAAACTAAGGATATGACATATATATGACATTTACCGTGTCTGTTTTGAAATGAACGACTTGCCTGTGGAACGCTTGCATATTATTTAAATCTGAAATACATACCATCAGACACTCAGCCAATCTACAAATTTCAGTTTACACTTAAAGTGTTAGAGTCATCGAACATTTAATGAACTAGTGCTACGGCTACGCCTGAATTTATATAAGAGAACACACAAAATCACGAAATTCGGAGCCTCGGTTTGATTGAGTCTCTTCATATGCAACACTGTAGTTTGCGAGGCTGCATATGCCCCCTACCACCGGCTTAAGCGGTGTTCGATTTTCAAAATAACCAGGATATGTTTTGCGAATATTAGTGGATGGCGCTCAATATACAAAATATATGTTAAGGTATTCTTGCTAAAGATTTCGTTTTGTCGTTCGCATAGATTTCTATTGTCAAGTATTGTCCGGTTAAATAACAGAAAAAAAAGAATAGTTAAGTACATGTAAATCCATTTGCTATTGTTTCAGGTTATCTGAATCAGTTATAATTCAGATGACGTTTACCATTAAATCGACAGCTTAAAGGAAATATGCTTTAAGAAATATATTACTAAGCTTTTTTTTTCCTGCACAGCTTGGGAAGGTATTACAAATAAAATACACATAAGACAGTCAAGGATTTGTCTGCCATTACAATCATATTATTTAGCTGGCGCATTCATATACAGAATTTTCCTTGAGCCAAATAATGTCAAGTTCTGCCACACACATGTACAACCAGCATGTAGAATGGTTGCTAACAAAGACATTTAGTTTAACATTTTGTATTAATTCTACAAAATCATTTTGTCTTGGAAGGCCAGGTTGTTCGTATGAGCGCCAAGGTACTTGGTTTTATAAATACAGTATATTTTCCTCGATACAATGTACGAATATAGGTGTAGCACATTTTTCGTAACGTTTTTAAGTTCTTGATTGAAGCATTTTATTATTTACTTGGACGTGTTTCTTGTGTGAGGTATAATTTTGTATCTTGAATAATTTGTATTTACTAATGTTTTACAGGACCAACAACGCCACCACCTAGTGAGTATGGAATATCCGATAAATGCTTATCTGTGTACGTCATAACACACTCTGTGTGATGTTGGATTGATAAATACCTCACAAATATAATGCTTATATGTAACACAAATATTTCAGCGTCTTTTAACAGCGTCGATGTAAAATTCTGTAACACTGTCGGTGTGATCCTGTATAACAGCGTCAGTTTGATATTGTATAACAAAGTCGTTTAACACTGTACCGTTGCTGTGACTTTCTGTTGTTTTCTTGGTGAAGGGGCCTTATACATGTATCTAAATATGACTGTTGCTAAAATATAACATACTGTTATTTTATATTTGTAATTTTGTAACAGAACATTTATATTTTATTTCATATATCGCTCTTTACGTTTTATTTAGTATAAGAATCTTAAAAAATGTACTTAGTCCGTAGTCAAAAGTTACGTATTAAGTAGCAGTTCACAAATCATTGATTGAAAATATATTTTTTATGTATTGCACAAGTCTTGGTACATATATGATGATGTTATGTGTAAATTTAAATGGTATGTTTATAGTATTAAGCCTATGGTATCATTTTTGTTAAAATGTTCAAAATCGAATTAGATAATAATTGTAATAATGTTTAGTACATAATTTGTGATGACACTGTGACAGCTGTATTGTATTGTTTAAATACTTAACACTACTTTAAAGTTTTACATTTAATATAAACTTCTATCATTTCTTGTTGAATCGCACGTTTTCTGTACTGGTATGGCATGACACGTATTAAACTCCATTCATTGTTTTCACAAACATGTTTTCTTTGAGCTAGTTCTTAATATATGGAAAATAATTATTATCTATAGGAAGAACATAATTTTACCAAAAAACGACTAGCAGTATGTCTCTGTGTACTTGCATCTTAGACTTTAACAGAAAAAATATATGCAATTGGGTTGATGCTGAAAATTGTTTCTGGTTCGTTTCGCAAAGGCTTGACACTGATAAATACATGTGTAATCAGTTCACTGATCAAAAAGATAATTATATAAAAAAAGAGATTATTCTCCTATTGATTTAATGTAAACACTAACACCCTTGGAGGATTCGTAATAAGCACGGAAGATAATTTATGAGTGGCCTCGGTGGCTCAGTTGGATGCGCCGTCCGACTGGAGACCAGGAGGTCGACGGTTCAACCCCCGCCGATGTCGGCAACATTCTTCCGTGGAGATTGATCATGAAATATTTTCTACGGTCATTCTCTCCCTTCTGCTGATTCAAGAAGGGCAGTTGTAAGTTTCTTTCGAAAGAATGTGCACAATACTGGTTAACCGCTTAGAGGACTAAGCCTGCCCATTGAACGTGTGGCTAGGTAAACTGACCGCGCTCGACATGACCACATTGGGTTGACTGGGCCGTAAAACTTCAACTCAACATAATTTATGAGTATGTACTTAAAAAACAATGTTGTATTGATACTACTGTCAATGCAAACTCATTAACTAAAGAAGGTTTAACAATACAAAACAATAAATTAGAGGCAACGACATAAAACGTACTTTCGGACATATGTCCCCGGTGAAGATTAAGACAAGCCTGCGCATTCTAGCAGTCTGATCAGAATATTCACTGGGCGCATTTTGGATACCCGAGGATGCAGTTAGATTGTGCGGACAACGAATTCTCTGATCAGACTGCATGGATAGACAGGCTGGTTTGAGTTTGCAAAGGGCGCTCATGCCAGAAGATACGTTTTCTCACGTTGCGGCTCAAATGTGACTCGGCATGAGACTTACGCAATTGCTCTATGTCTTCAGGAAATTCGTTCACCCCTTTGAGAATCAACACATCCTGTAGATTATAGCGGCCGTCGCCGGCGCATATAGTATAAGAGTGGCTATCTCACGTTGAACATTCAATAATAAACATGGTTTGAAAACTAATGAATGGAGTTTGACATCCCGATAAGTCTTTCTGCGGTGTTGGCAGCTTTTCTTTTATATACGTATTTCTTTTAACGTGAGCGTGTGGTGTAAGAGTGGAAATTGTGTGTCGTTTACTAATGATTATGCGTTTTACCCGTTTATATTCTGGTCATTTGTCTAATTGAACTAATATGTTTGTATAATATTTACATACATCTATCAGGTCTCAACTTTAAATATGTTAAATTAATGAGTCCAATAAATTGATGATAAATACTTCCATTTTGAAAAAAAAAAATATTTCAGTTGGTTGCGGTTATTCAAAATATAAAAGTAATCTTTAGTAGTTAACGTTTAATCATTATCCTGTTGTTTGTAATGTCTCAATATTGAAGTGTTTTAAATATGCACATTAATAAGTGTGTTATGTACTGAAATGAGAGAGTTCTTATGCATTGCTGGTTGAATCTATTGATACTTATGTATATAAGGAATTGTTGAAGAATTATCATATCCGTGTTAACAATTTATTTCATGTGCCTTGAACATTGCTACTCTGAATTTGTTTGTAGACCTGAGTAGAGATATCATTATATTTCAATTTGGTCTTTGGCATAATTGAGTTAATAGTTGACATGTAAAAGGAAACAACAATACATTTAGCGATGAGTCTGAAGCCGAATTGTCTCAGTAACGTCCAGTGTAACTGCAGGTAAGTAGACTTGTATTGGTTGTAAACAATACAGAACTAAATATTCCTAGTTAATTATATTGTAGGCTGTGGTTTGGCAAAAACTGACCTTGTTATTATCCTTGATGCTTCTACAAGTGTAACGGAGGATAACTTCCAAAAGATGCGAGACTTTGTCAAAGACTTCCTGGGGAGTGCTGATATTAACTCCGGTTCTGTCAGAGTCGGAGTCCTTATATACAGTACTGAAGTCCAAGTGATCTTCCATTTGGATGAGTAAGTCATTCTGCTCTTTAAGAACGCAGTCTTAGAAAACAAATTCTAGCGCTTTATGATATTCCATATAATAACTTAGATAATTTCAGGAAGTCAGATTCACAGAACAGAACACACAAATGACACCAAGAGGATGAGCAAACGGACCATAACAAACAATAAACATGTCAAAAACCAATCAAAATCAAGGCAACAAGCTCCCTTATCCCAAGTAAAACGGTCGCAGTGCCAGACAGAATCCACCAAACACAATAATAAGACAAACAATAAGACAAAACATGACAAAAGGATAAGAGAAAAGTCCAGGGAGTGCAACAATCACAAGCCTTAGCCCTTCCAAGACACCAAGAGGAAGAGGAAACAGACAAAACCAAACAATCGCAATTCAAACAAATGTACGAAAAGCGCTAAGATTAGCTCTCTCTCCCCAAGCGAGGTAATCGCAATGCTAAAAGGACTGGAAAACACAAGAACAAAATATCACAAGGCAAGACTTAGAACAAATCGCTTCGTAGAGTAAACCACAAAGCAACAAAGAGTAAAGTTTCTTACGAAAGAATGTGCACGATACTGGTTAACCGCTTAGAGGACTAAGCCTGCCTAGTAAACGTGTGGTTAGGTAAACTGACCGCTCTCGACATGACCCCAATGGGTTGACTGGGCCGTAAAACCTCAACACGAATAAACAAACAAAGAGTAAGACTAACACTGGGACCACCGCCTTAGTACGGTCAGTAGAATAAACCACCGGTGTTTAAAGCACTTTTACAGACGGCCAACTTAACCCTGGGTCGATGCTACTCTTCATACAGAAATACATAAAAATTCGGTTCGCATAAAGGCTCCCAGCTCAGTCAATGCATCAAAGCGAAAACATAAAAATCAAATTTATCACAATGATAAACAAAGACGAGTACTTATGGCTAATTCTACTGTGTGACAGAGTAAATGAAAACCAAAATGCCCCGCAGCGAGCAGCCATAAGGCCTTACAAAGAACAAATAACAGCAGAACCACCACTTTTTCGAACGGTCAGTAATAAAACCTACGGAAGATTTGATTCTCTAACACATCCTTGTTAGACAAAGTATCACACAAAAAACAAAACAAATAAAAAAAAACAAACAAACAAAAAAAAAAAAAAAAAAAAAGAACGTGCAAACCGAAACAAATCATTGTGTTGAAAAACGGATAAGGGCTTGTAAGCAAACACCTCAGACACTGACAGCCAAAGCTTAAGAAACCAATACTTAAGTTTCGCATCTGAAGTTTTACAACGTACTCATATAATCCACATTACACTGAGGTAATAATATTTGTTTACGGCACGTGCTGTTACAAGATCACATCCATAACAACTCATTGGTCACTATGTCGAATGATGAAGAATGATATGCTGTACGATACGTGTTTAAGAATGCATATAAAATGTCTTAATCCTGATGTTGATTAATATTATTTCCCCACGTACATTGTATATCTTCGCTAAGGATAAAGAAACCAAACTGTTCTAGCCACTAATTATGTATACGTGGCAGTATATATAAATCTTTTATTATGGCATATCATAACCGCTTTTGATGATCAGGGCATAAAAGCACTGAAATCGGTTACATTGTTCGAGTATGTGCGGTAATTTGTAACATTTAGCCAGGTAAATATTTTCATCATTATTGGAGTTGTCACTGGTTTCTTGAGTTACCCACCCGGATTAGTTTTCAATTTTTCATGGGTGTGAGTTATCACTCCTTAGAGCATACAAGTGTACATTTTAACTCTAGGTGATATATAGTGACCCCTTTTTATTGTTATTTTCCTTTATCATAGGTACACGACCTCCGCAGACGTCAATACTGCAGTTGACAGCATCCCATATATCTATGGTAGTACGAATACTGCAGACAGTCTGAAAGCTATGAGAGAAGAAATATTTAACCCACTAAGAGGGGATAGACCGGACGCCCCAAACGTGGCTATTATTTTAACAGACGGTGTTTCTAATATTAATTCCCGAAGAACAATACCGGAAGCGGAAACGGCTAGAAAAGAGGTATCCACTTCTATGTCCAGTACATTTCTGTTCACTGCAGTAGCTGTTACAGAAACTCGTACACAAATACAATTATTTTTAGATTGTTATGCAGAAATAATGTCGTTCGATAGCTTGCACGACTGAAGGCGGCCATTTGTAATTTTGAACGCATTATTCTAATCGCTCCTCCGCCGAAAAGACTGCAATTATTTCCCCCACTCCTTGCAGGGACAATTCCAGCAATTTTTCTTGTGCATAGACGATACATACATACACTTACATGGGTGGAAGTGTTATACTTCCGGTTGGCAGTCGAGCCTTTACCTTTGTTTCAGTATAGTTTGGGAAGAAAATTAAAATATTGTTCTGTGTTGATTTACTTGATTCTGATTCAGTCCTGATCCCAGCTGACCGAACAATGATATGGATAGAATTGAATCAGAGTCAAGGGCGAAGATTTGATGACCTAGAAATCATCAAGACAAACATTTTGAGCAAGAATCATGATGATTGCTTGAAAAATGTGACCTCTAGACTGTTAACAATATTTTCCTTTGATTTGACCTGGTGACCTAGTTTTTTTTTATCCCAAGTGACCCAGTTTCGAACTTTCCCAAGATTTTATAGGGGTAAACATCAAGATTGGCTAAAAACTGTGGCCTCTACAGTGTTAACAAACTAATTGTTGACGACGGACGACGGACAGAGGGTGATCACAATAGCTCACCCTGAGCTTTGCTCAGGTAAGCTAAAAAAACCCACAATTATATGGTCGCCATACAAATAAATGTACTTATTTTCTTTCATTCTTCTTTTAATTCATTTCATATAGAATATCCATATCTACGCCATTGGTATCGGATTGACAGACACTAGGGAGTTGGATGGAATAGCATCGCAACCACCGTCAGCCAACAGCTTTAACGTCAAAGATTTTGATGAATTGAAAGGATTACCACAAAAAATTTTTAGCGGCGCTATTTGTCCAGGTACTCACATCTGCTATTTTCATTTTTTCATAATATTTACAAGCGTTATAATATTTCATGTCTTTTAGAGCTCCAAATGTTGCATGAAACAACTGGTATCATTGTGTGTGGATTATTTAATAGTCGGAGGATGTCCTTTGTTTGCGTATGCGTCTGTGTGTGTGCATGTGTGGGTTATAGTGCGTGTGTATGTGTGTGTGTATGTTTGGGGATGGCGTGGCGGGGTTATCGTGTGTTCGTGTGTTTATTTGTATGTGTGTGTTACCCATGTTGGGTGTGGTTCCTGTTCTTTCATACATTGCTACCTACATGTCCCGTCTGTCAGTAGTAATAATTTAATAATCCTGTATAAAATAACATGCTGCACTATATCAAACCGAATGTACCGCTCTACAATTTCTAAACTACTACCTTTGTACCATAAACAAATGTTATAGGACAGACTTCCACCGCCTTAACCTCTCAGCCAACCCCCACGCCGAGTCGGAGTACAGGTAATGTAATCTATGTAAACCGATCATTCAGGTATTGTATTTGGTAGTAATTTCAGCTCTCCGATTCAGTCTAGTGAACCCTTGTTTGTGCTGGATAAATCCGGCTGCCTGGAATGAAATTCTTCATTTGCGACTTTCCCGAAGAACAAGTGATCCCGTATGAGCCAGGACACAGCATTTCCGACAAGATTGCATGTGCGCAAAGCAAATACTAACATCATCTTGCGTTTCCGCGCAGGCTAGTCAGAATTTTCGCAGGCAAATATATGGGTACTTAAATTTCCAACGCTTCTTCACGCGGACAGCGAGACTCTGATCAAACTATGCGGATGCGCAGGATAATCGGAACCTTCCTTTGCCGTACATACAGCCCAGTAGGAGATGCTGTGCCCAAGCTCATATCCGCTAGATAGTTCTGTCTTTTCTTGTATTATCCATTTTGCTGCATGTTTGCCACCAACCTCGCGGGGCGATGCTTTACAGTTATATGTTTGGTAACTTTCACTGCCTTTATCAAGTTCTGGTATGATTTACACAGGCAAAGGTCAGCTACGTGGCATTCTAGGTAATCATAAATACACTAGGTGATAACAACTGGATATCTCCGCTGGCGCGAATAACCTTTAGCAACAGAATGCGTAAACGTGTTCAAATCATATTACAATGTATATTAATTCAAAGATCAGTACGTTGCTATTTGCTAGATAGGTATCGATTTGTTGTCTTAATTTTATTTGGCACATTGATCTATATTTGTCGCTAATTGTGCTGAAAATAAGTGCGGTAGACTAAAACAATAAAACGCAGAAAATCTCCATGACAGAAATGCGGTAACTAGAAATTGTGCCAGCCTAATTCAATTATAAATCACACTGCCATGTAAACAGTATAGGTGATGGAAGACATTTAGCATGCTGAATTTTGAAATGAAACAGACATTTAAGCCTTTCTTACTTTGACTTTAAACAAATAGCTTGTTATTACATTTTTCTTTGCATTTAAAAGATTTTCTTTTGAAAAGTGTTCCAAGTGACCTCTCCCTGAAACAAAACAAAACAAAACAACAACAAAAAAACAAACAAAAAACTCTTTGTCTGTCAATTTAGCCTACATCATGGTATAAACATCAATCATATTTTAATACCAGTATGTCTGAAACAGCTAAATGAATCTGTAACCCAAACGCTGCAGTGTGTTTAGATAAGCAAATCAACACTTATGTATTTCTGTCAGCTAAAACAATCCCAGCAAGAAGCGACAAGTCGGTTATTGCATGTTTTAAATTTCTCGCCTTACGGCTCGAAATTTAAAACTATGCAATAACCTATACTTATTATTATATCATTTACAAACGTCTGTGGTAGGTATATTTCATATGAAATAACGTTTTGAGGTATTTCAAAAACGTACATGCGTGGGTAGTCATAATTTATCAATAAAGAAAAACAAAAAGCAAAACTGCATTGCAGTACGCGTTCTTTCATGATTATCGAATACTGTCTTTCTAATTTTATATGCCTCTTCCATCCATCTTCCTACATTCCTCCCCATTCAGCAGAAGATTTGTTGCAATGTTCTTCTGTGATTGACAACAACATGACTGTTTCTATGCATCCTATTTATATATTTAGGGTAAGTGTAAGTAGATAAATGACTCGCTTGAATTCTCCACAATTTCTGTGTGGTTACTTAATTTATACAAGTGCTAGCATTATGCGGGTGATATCCACCATGTCGTTGTAAAATTAAAAATTGTGGCGTTCGATAGCGTCATGTTTGGATGCTTATATCACACCTTTTATGCATCATAAAGAAAACCAAACATTTAAAAATATTGGACTTTATTCACTAGGCAGATAAGTACCTTATAAATCACGGAATTCGCCTAAATAACTCCTACAAACACAAATGAGCCGTGTCGCAAGAAAAAGGTTCTTAGAGAGTTCCGTCCAATCTATCTTTCGGTGTGCATGCAGCCATAGCAAGGTCACGTGTCTAGTTCTTTGAATGAGGTTTCTCCATGGCCTAACGTTTACGTGAGTGAACATGAAGCGCAGGCTTGCCTGAACCTTTGCTGCTCGCGAATGATCTTTTCCCCATAGCGCTCCATAAACGATTCAAGTATTTGTGAGTCATAGTGAAGCCGATTTGAATATAAATGTGACTTGACTGTGTTAGTAGAGACTGTTATATATGTAGTGTGTTGCTTTTAGTTTTTTGGCCCGTTTTCTTATTACTGAGCTTTATACCATTAGAATCAAGTTTCTGCTTGTTTGTGTGTATGCTTCACAAAAATCATTATGTTTTGTTTGTAAACAGAATGTCCAGGCATCGTTCAGTTTACAAAACAAATTGTTGCGTTTGTTTAGTTTAATATGTACATTGAATCTAAAATGTTTCAAATAATACCCGTTGACAGAAAACACCATTCTGTTTATTCATTGCACCAGAAAAAAAAACGGTTTGGAAATTTCTAATATTTTCTTTCTCCTGCAAGTGTGTTTGTTTTACATTGTATTTATACAACAATACCAGCTTGTCGCTATTTGTGCAAAAAACGAATGTGGTAGACTAAAACAATAAAAAGCAGAAATGCGGCAACTAGAAACTGTGCAAGCCTAATTCAATTATAATGGACCTCCTGCAGTGATAAGTCACATTGAGGTGTAAACAGTATAGGTAATAGAAGACATTTAACATGCTGAATTTTAAAATGAAACAGGTATTTAAGTCTTTCTTTACTTTGACTTTAAACAAAGAGCTGGTATTTAATTTTTCTTTGCATTTAAAACATTTCTTTTGAAAAGTGTTCCAAGTGACCTCTCTCTTAAACAAAACAAAAAATCCTCTTTGTCTGGCAGTTTAGCCTACATCATGGTAAACGTCAATCATATTTTCGTACCAGTATGTCTGAAACAGCTAAATGGCCCTGTAACCCAAAAGCAGCAGTGTGTTTAGATAAGCAAATCAAAACTTGATTATTTGTGTCAGTTAAAACAATGCCAGCAAGAAGCGACAAGTCGGTTATTGCATGTTTTAAATTTCTCGCCTTATGGCTCGAAATGTAAAACCATGCAATAACCTATACATACGATCCTCGAAATATATACACTACGGGGTTGTACAACATATAGTGTGAGTATTGTAGCGATTTCGGTTTATACATGTGCATTAAAAACTACAATATATTGGTAGCCAATGATTTAGTTTGAATTCCGTTCATATTATGCAAAGTTCAGAAGCAAATTAATACATTATTAATTTTTCAGTTAATTTAGACATAACACCCACTGTTAAATATATTTATGCTGTGCAAAATAAAGATAAAAAAAAGAAAATTGAATTTAGCATTTAAAACGATCAACATCACGCAAATTATCATGATATTGTAAAACCTGAATACCTTGCTTCTTAAATTTGACTTGGCAAAAAGAGATTAAAAATCAGACAGACTTTTTCGAAGAAATTGATTTGTAAATGTAAAAATATTTTTCTTCAGTAAAATAAGTAAAATTGTATCAGTTCGTGTACTATTCTTGTCAGACATGATTGAACGTGGACGATACGGATTCAGAATATGTCATTATCCTATATCAATGTTTTTGTGCTTTTAATGCAGATGTAGAAATATACACCAGTTCTGACCATGCACTGTACACCCCTTTTGTAGTGGCTAGTTTGTGCAATAGCAAACTGGCCATTTTAATAGCGTTTGACTGCTCGTTTTGGTACAATGAAAAAAAGGAAACTATGCATCAATACATCAATATGTTTACTGGTGGTGTTGTGACGATGAACTCATTCTGAAAGTTGTTTGTGGTGTTTGTGCGCCGCTGCTTCCTGATATAAAAACGATTCCTGTGCTTGGCTGCGCTATAGCAAGCTTTTATCTGCTTGTTTGCTTGCCAACCAGCAATGCGAATCCACCAGATTACAAACTGTGTTAGCGGAAATCCAAGACGACAGTGTGTCTTCATTATACTCCTGTGAAAGACAAATGCTAAGATGAATCTTGACCTTCTTTATAATGTCTAATCCCCACGGACCCTCCTTTTTACTATATAAATTGTTAGCTAGCTTAGGGATTCGCCCCAATACTAAAACTTTCAATTTAATATAAAAATGTTTGCTTATAAGATTTTCCACTAAAATGAAACCTTCTAATGAGAGCGGTTTCAAAGCCGAAAGATCAAACTTCAACCTACAGGACATAAACCAGAGCAGCAATGGTCCTCACTACCGGATTTTTGTTGCAGCCGCAACTCCAAACATAACGTTTTTGAATTGAGCATAACAGTTATGGCCCTTGAAAATCTTCTAAGTTTATGTGTTTTTGTGGTATCTCTCAAGTGAGCGGTCCGTGGTCCTTATGTATTTTGCTTATTTGCGCTAAGGTCACTTGAGGCTGAACGCAACTAACATATAGATTTCCCAGGATGGATAATTGAATGAAGTGACGACTAGTCTTGGATATTCGCCGTTTGTATTTCGGATAAGTTGATCCTAGATGTGGCTTCCACAATTCCCTTTAAATAGCTTCAGGAATGCAAAGTGCATTTGTTATCCCGCTTTTCTTTAGGAGAATGGATACACTTTCATTGGAGACCACTCTGTCTCAGTTAGTTCTGCAATCCTCCCTAAACGGCGCCTACTATTGAAGAAAAGAGTAGTTCTCCCCATCCCCTTGTGAACAAATTCTTTCCTTTTAGAGTAGAAGGGACATTGTATACAGAACAAATACAATAAACAAAAGCTGTCTCCTTTGTAAAAATGGCAGAAAGTGTGTAAAGTGTATTCAGTCCCCTAAAACTCCTTGCTTGCAATTTCAGCTCCATGTGGCTTTAAAAATGTGGATGTTGTGTTTGCGTTTGATTCATCTACCAGTGTAACTCTAGAAAATTTCTCATTGCTAATAAATTTCGCTAAGGACATGATTAAAGACGCTGAAATAGACAGTGGCTCTGTGCGAGTAGGGGCACTTGTGTATAGTTCTGGTGCCGCTATACAATTTGATCTGCATATGTACTCTACGAAACAGGACATTATAGAAGCTTTTAATAGAATACCATATATACCTGGTCGAACAAACACGGCTGAGGCACTCCGAACGATAAGAACTAAAATGTTTAGATCCAAGAAGGGAGACAGACGTGAAGCCGAAAATGTGGCAATAATTGTAACTGATAGTCCATCGGATAGAAATGTTAGAAAAACTATTCCCGAAGCAAGAAAGCTATGGGCTAGAAAAGTGCACGTGTATGCGGTAGGAGTGGGACTTAGTGATACACGGGAGTTAGAAGGAATAGCAACACCCCCGGCATCTAAGAATAGCTTCACGGTTCGCAGATTTAATGAGCTTGTAACACTGCCTGCAAGAATATTAGAAGGAAGATGCGAAGGTAGCGGAATGGGTATATGAATAGATCACACTTGGTGTGGCTGTAGTTGCACTTCTGTATCATCACTAATACCACTAAACACATGTAATATATTTATATATCGTGCTAGAATATATAGAGAGAGATTCCAAAGAAGGCTTCAGTCTAATAATTTTATATTATATCTTTTAGTTCAAACATATACCAGATACTTGACTTTCGGACGTTTGTACGGCTGACTTATTAATTTCACAGTGGGCAAAATACTTGAAATATAATCTTATAATTTTAGTAAGTGTAGCCGTTTTGTGAAAAACGAAAGATATTAGTTCAGATGTTTTTCTTTTCTTTTTTATTTCTTTTCTTTTTTTTTTTTTCTTTTTTTTTTTTTTTTTTTTTTTTTTGCATTTCAAATAACAGTTTTGATAGCTCCGCTTGCCATCTGATTGCCATCGCTTCTTTTTTGCGGCAGTTCTCTACCTTTCCCTTCGATGTTAAGGAATTTGTGAGGATCTGATTGTATCGTTTCCTGAGTTTACTTATTTACTTTGAAACGACTTCAAACAATAACATGGCGGTCTAGAATGTATACGGGAAATGTGCAGTTAAAATTGCATCATATAAGTATGTGTAGCACTACGTCACTAGCCGTGCTTCAGATAAAGATGACTACTGCTGTCTAAAACCTATATCATTATTCCAACTGAGCCAACACATGAGAAAAGGGTACTTATTTCATAGGCGGCCAACAAAGGCTCAGGCGAGCCTGCGCATAAGCGCAGCCTCGCCAGAGCCTTTGTTGTTCGCAAACATGTAGTAGAGATCTTGAGGAAGCTTCAGGCAAAAATACATGTCTGTAGCCCAAATAGGGGACCGCGCATTGAGTGATTGAAGGGCCGCAAACCGGAAAACCACAATGTCCCTTGTTTCCTGTGCGGGTTCATTTGTTTAACATATCAATGTACTAGGCCTGTATCACTTGTATAATGTAGTTGGTGAAGGGTGTTAACATTTAAAAGTATTTTTTTATAAAATTATAAAAACGGCATATTAACATAGAATCGACCCGCACGGTATACTCTTCGGTTAGCCAAGGATCCAAAGCTTCTTCAAGCGGTCAGTGAAGAGTCTGATCAGCCTGTGCGGATGCTATCAGCCTGTGCGGGTGCTATCAGCCTGTGCGGATGCTATCAACCTGTGCGGATGCTCAGGCTGATCTAAGTATTCGCTGGGCGCCCATTCAGTTTTGCAGAAAATGCTGTGCCCCGACTAAATTACTCAACTTTTTGCCAATGTCCACGTGCGAAAGTAAAAGAGAAGTAGTCAAAATCATGCAATTATATAGAGGTTAACGCGCAGTTCTATAGAGATTAATGCACATTGAGTTTAAAATACAGAAAATATTTCCCGAGGCATTTGTAAATCCTATAAACAAACGAGTGCATAGCACGAGTTTGTTTATACGATTTGTAAGTCTCGAGGTAAATATTTCCTTATTTTAAACGCAGTGTGAATGAACGTATATATTACATATCATAAAAATGATTATTTTCTTCGGATTCTATTTTATGCTCTTTCAAATGACGGCAATACGTTTTGCGACGTTACGTCATCTACACTCGTCGCGCGGCGTAATAACGTTCTAAAGGAAATATTTCCTTCCGGGAATTATAACTTATATTCCCCGCAGATATTACTAAATATAGCTTCAGGTATGTAATATAAGAGTATTACTCAAAAGGTTAGTTTTTTAGTTGGTAACGGTTAATAAACTAACGTGCAATTAGACGTTTACATTGGTGATGAGCATGGTAGTTGTATTTAGATAGCGGCATATCTTACAATGTATTATTTCACTTATGTTCTTTATTTGCTCTTTATCTCTTATGTACGAGTACACCCACATACACACCCTCATTAACTTGGTAAGTCACCTTACTCGAGTTTCTGTATTTGAACGCCGCGAAACTTCAGTGAAACAGCGTCTGTTTCTTGTGCAGTAGATCGCAAGTTCGATTCTCGATCGAATCCTACCTGTTCTTTTCTAAGGCGTTCACTATACAGACAAATGCGTCCAGACACTCTCCTGATATGATTAAAATATTGTTGAACACGAATATAAACAATAGCTCATAAATAAGATTTTCGGCGATGCTCACCTTTTACAATAAAGAAGTTTTCCTGTAAAATCGTATGGTTATTGGCAAATATCAGAAGATAACAAATTAACTACTTACATATAGTACCAATAGGAGCAAATTTTTATTGGCTTAATATTTATGTGTTACTCAGCTTAAAGCTTAAAGACTCTAACTTGTTTAAATCACAGTAGAAAATATTTAAATTCCTGTAAACAGGTGAAGTGTTAATGAATATATTATCAATTGTCTTGTTTAAGAGTCGTTTTCGTCAAACCGTTATTCACATCTTACTAATATCATACATTTATCAGGTCACAGTGGTTGTTTGTAGCTTCTTTGTAACGTACATATGAGCCAGCAGATGAGAAAAGGTTAATCATTACATAGGCGACCAGCAAAGGCTCAGGCAAGCCTGCGCATAAGCAGTCACACCAGAACATTTGCTGTTCGCAGACATGTAGTTGAGACCTTGGGGAAGCTTCAAGCAAAAAAACAAAAAAACAAAAAAAAAAACAAAAAAACAAAAAAACACGCATGTCTTTAGTTCAAAGGACTGCACATGCGCATTTGAAGAACCACTAACCTTTCGTGTGCTGGCTCATATGAACTACATCCCAGTTAGCATTCTACGTAAATCTATATCGGGCCGTCATCGGCCCGTCAGGGTAGCTGACGGGCCGATGACGGCCCGATGTAGATTAACGTAGAATGCTAGCTGGGATATGTGTGTCTGTTTTGGATGCGTTCAATGCTAGCTTTGCTTGCAGATATTGTAGGTATGTATGTTGTTTGTTTCTTGCGCTTTCTTTGACTTGTCCACACAGTAAATTTATGAATAGTAGGATACTAGTAGTCTGTGAAGCTGCTATCTGTACTGTTTAAACGATAACTGAACAGTCACTGATAAGAGAGCAATTAGTATGGACAGCCATTCTAAGATCGTTTAAGGGAAATGGATACATTTAAAGGGAAATAACTCTGACATCGAAATATTCACCTCCCGTCCGATTGGGAGCTACTCTTATAGAAGGAATTTGCTCCCTTAAGGAGTAATTTCTTTCCTTAAGAATATTCGCGTAATTTAAAAGTTTTTTTTACAGTACTAACGAAGCAAATTATTGCCATCAAAATGGATCACCTTTGCAAAAAGGCGACACGATTTTTTTCTGTTCGTCCATACACCTTAACCTTTCCATTTCGTCAGCCCAATACAGATACCTTTGTAAACAGTGCAGATCTAGATGAGACAGCTCGTGATGAGCCGTCTCATCAGGATCTACACTGTTTGCCATTCTGTTATTAATTTTTGACTGAACGCTTAGTTTGCAACAGTGAATGCGTCCAAATTCAGAGATGGAAGAGTCCCTGTCAGAAACTTGGGGTGAAAGGGTTAACCATGCCGTTAATAAGTCCAAAACTATAGACAATAAAATCAATAGGGATGTCTATACGAATTATTCCACTTGAAAAATGTCTTAACCCTTTCAACCCCGGGTTTCTGACATAGACTCTTCCATCGCTGAGTTTGGACATCCGTTGTTGCAACTAGAGTTTTAAGTAAAAATCAATAACAGAATGGTAAACGGTACAGATCCTGATGAGACGGCTTATTACGAGCCGTCTCATCTTGATCTGCATTGTTTGCAAAGGTATATGTAATGGTTTGTAGGGATAAAAGGGTTAAAGTAATCAGTCAATCTATATTTTTAGCTGATTCTCATTTCGATATATTATATCTAAATTCATCTCATACTTATACGTGTTGGTTTCAACAAATTTATTCATTACTGTCATTACATATCGTACATTACAAGGAACTAAAGAACTTACATACCATTATTACATAAAATACATTGTAAGCAACTAAAGAACTAATACATGTTTAATTGTTCATGCACCGAGGTTATAAAAAGTTTTCATACTCAACTCAGCTGAGAATGAAATTTATCCTGCTGATAAATCTCATTTACTAACAATTGCAAATTCTTCATTAGCTAAACATAGCTGATCATGAAAGTTTCTCTGCTAATAACCATTGTTAGAATTTCCTTATTCATAAGCAGAGCAAATTTCATGCTAAGCTGAGTTGATCACGAAAAAAGTTTTATAACCTTGGGGCCAGACTTGGCAAAAAATTGTTATTGTTTCTTGTGTCTTTATTACTTTAGAGTCGACGACGACATCAACAACTACCACTACACCGACAACGACTACTACTCCAACGACAACAACAACAACTACAACAACACCTACGACAACAACCACGACTACAACTACAACAACTACTACACCTAGACGTAAGTTTGGAACGAAAAACTAAAGAGGCATAAAACAAAACATCACGAAATAAGCTCTTTAGAAAATGAAACTCTGAAACAGACATTGTTGAAAGCATGATCGGGACTACGCTTTACGTCCTTTTTATCAGAGCTGAAACTGCTATTCTTATATATATATACTAAACATCAGATTCAGTAGGTAGATTGGCCGGAACTAGCTAGCCTGGCACTAAAAACTTGACACTTTAGGTATTCACCGTTTTGTATGTGAGTTATTTTGTAGTGAGTTCAATACTCTCAAGGGTCATTTCTTTTAGAATGTATTTATTTTCACTATAACAGGCGTTAGTGCCGTGTGACTGCCATCAAACCTCCCCGTACTTAACTATAGTTTAGATTTCATTTTGGTCATTTGTGATCATTGACCCCACTCCGGTAAATTCAAAATATTATAAGAAAATCACTAATAAGACCTTATTACCCGAAATAGGCTAGTATTTTCCATAGACTTAATATCCTATATAGTTTCAGTTTTGGTTTTGTATTCTTTACTCACTATGGTCATTCCTTTTGAATACATGGTCACAACAACTGCTGTTCATGCCATGTGGCGGCGTATTGATGTCTTCCATTACTTCCCAATAGTGTAGATTATATTAGTGATCAATGAGCCCACTCCAGGATTTTCGAAAAATTATTGAGGATCACTGATGCGATCTAATTGGTTGAAATTAGTTAATCTACCCCAGAAAACTTGATACTTCAGATATTTTAGTTGTGCGTGTGTCTTTGTGTGTATGTATATGTATAAGTGAGTGCGCGCGCGTTGTGGTCATTACTTTCAGAATCTATTCAACAATAATAAATATACACATGCAGTTACGAACCCTAGTGCTACATTGTGTGAGGCGATTTTTCCCTTTTGAAAAGCGGTATATGCTCAAAATAAGAACCGTTTTAAATAGAAGATCCCTTGGTGGGGGGGCGGGGGGGGGGGTGGGGGCTTAGTGTGCAGAAAAGCATACAGGAAGTTACAAACGTTGTCGTCATTGTGCAAAATGGCAGAAAATCAAATACGGGTATCCAGTGCCCCGTAATGTATTTGAACCAGCATATGCGAAAAGAAAACTTATCACATAGGCGACCAGCAAAGGCTCAGGCGAGCTTGCGCGTAAACACGATCTCGTGAGAGGTTTTGCTGTTCTCAAACATAAAGTAGAGACCATGAGAAAGCTTCAGACCAACAACACATGTCCATAACCCAAACAGGGGACTGCACAGTTCGAAGAGATACAAACCGGTGTTTCATGTCCGGTGTTTCATGTACCGGCTCATTTCAGTTAAGTTTAAACTATCTTTATGTGCAGAAATGGGCAGCACCAATAGCTGCTTGAAATAACGGTACGAGAAAGAAATGAAGGATCTGAAAACGTCGGTTTATGTGATGCATAAAGCTATGATGTTTAGCATTAAAATTATTTTCATGTGATGACACAAATACGTTCCGCATATGCTGACAGCCATTGCGCAGACCAGATTGCGCATTCGTGACTTCTCTTCACGTTATTTGTTGCTAGCCTGTGGATCACTGGATACTGAAAAAATATATTGGTAGAGTAAGCTCTGACATATGTCATTAACCCTTGTGAAGTGGACTCTTCCATCTTTGCATATGACCAGAACCATTACTCCATATAGGGGAATCAGTAAAAAATTCAAACAGAATGACAACCTGTGTACATCCTGATTAGAGGTCCACATCACTGTTTGCAAAAACATCGTTTCGGTCTGAAAGGGATAAGGTAAAATTTCGCACGTTGTGTTAATATAACAAGCCAATATAATTCAAAGTTAGGGTAAACAGCTGTTATAGATTTGAAACATATATAACTTGCCTTCTGAAACGTGGGTGCATGCACCAAGCATTGACAATCTTATCGCTTCATTGTCTACGCCGACAATCTGAGAGTTGGCCATTGCTCCGGAAACACTTTATGAATGGTCATGGACTGGTCTACTGCCATTTCCATGGACTGTTCAACGTATTATAACCAAGTGTTAGAGTTAACAAGATGCTTGATCTACGCTTAGCACATATTGTCTGCTAAACATACACCAAGAGTTTTTGCGAACGTTAATACTCGTAAAATCTAAGCATGCATTTTCAGTGAAAGCAACTTTGTCGAAAGTGATTCTGTTCCCTTTTGAAAGCAGCTAGTCTAAACGGAAAAAGGGGAGTGAATTCTCTCATTTTAAGCTACATCATTTTTCGGGAGGCCATAAGTGAGTAGGAGAGCAAACATGAAATCACAAAAGTAAGCTCCCTTGTAAACACAGTGGCAAATCTCACTTGTGTATCAATACCTTTCCAACAAATAGACAGACCTGCAGCTGAGATCACTGACTTTAACGCATTTGTATCCCTTCACAAAGATGGGTGTTACTCTTTAATGAAATAATCTGCTTCCAAACGTTCTCCCTTACTTACTTGTTAAAATCACGCACCACTTAGATAATGGGTTTATTTAATCTTGATTTTATTTAGCTCCTAGAACTGACGGATATGACGTCATATTCATTCTTGACTCTTCTGTTACTCCATCTCGGTTCCGGTGGATGTTGAATTACGCACGTGCTGTCGTCAGAGAGATGAGTATTGATGACGAAGAGTTCCGAGTTGGATTTGTCACCTACAGTAATGGAGCCTACAGACAATTTTACCTAAATGATCGGCTCACAAAAGCAGAAGTTCTGTCTGGAATAAATGCGGTAAGACGAAAAATGGGCGTTTAAATTTAATGTTTCAATATTTCAGATACAGTTGAACCTCAATGGCTCGAACACGGATGGCTCGTTTACCATGGCTGATTCGAACTTGTTTTTGAGTCCCTACGAAATTCTTCCGATAGCTCCAGCAAACAAATATTTAAGAAAATTTTCATATTTATCATGTAATTGTATGTTGTGTGTACTCATTAGAATCGCCTCGTCGAGGCGATTCTAATAAATACACTCAACATACCATTATCAAATAGAAGATCGAAAAGATTTCTCTGAATTATCGCCATTTGTTTCTTGACCTGGCACCATGATTAACCCTCAGTGGCTCGAACTACCCATGTCTCGAACCATTTTCCATGGTCCCAAAGTTGTTCGAGCCATTGAACTTCGACTGTATAATTTTTACGTTATATTATTTTCCGTTATTTTTTTTATTTCAGTTAATGATTAGAAATATAAAATGAGCCTTCACATGAGAAAAGGGTACATATCACAAAGGCGACGGGCAAAAGCTCAGGCGAGCCTGTGCATAAGCGCAGTGTCACCAGAGCCTTTGCTGTTCGCAGTATGAGTAGAGACCTTAAGGAAACTTCAGGCCAAAAACTCATGTCTGTAGCCCAAATTAGGGATTGCGCATGCGCATTTGAAGAACTACAAACTGGAGAAACATACGGTTGTTTTTTCGTGTGCCAGCTCATATATGAAACTGTAACCAGTATAGTACGTCATTAGTGGTATCATATATATTATTTGTAAACAAGCATAGTACGGTGCAAAATTGGCCGCGTCAAGCGAAAAGGTACGTTCGAGCATGTACATAATGTGTGGCTTCACATCATCCTGAGCATGTGCAAGGTCTCATCCGGGCATTTGCTCTCCATCGCGCAGGCTGATCTGGGCCTTCGCTGTCCGCATATACCCGGACATGTTTTCTCATGGCGCGGCACATATGACATATTGATTTAGTTGTTAAAGTCTTCACTGGTTCCTGTTCTTTTATGCCCAAACTTTGAAAAACACGATAGTGTACAAGAATTGAACCATCAGTGAAAGGTATGGTTCCGCCCTCACCTTATTTAGGGCATATCTGTATTTAAAATTGGTATTTGGGAAGGTAATTTGGCAGTTTAACAGTTGGACATTTTGTCTTAAGGCGACGCGTTAACGCAATTTGGGACCGTTAACAGACAGTCTACCTCCCTGAATGACAGATTTATACGCAGTTCTCCCCATTCTAATGCATTTGTGTTGCTAGAATAATTGTATTGTTGGTACAAAGCGTAAAACGACCTGAGCAGAGTGCGTGGATGCGCAGGCTGATCTGAGTCTTTGCTGGGCGCACATGCAGTCTTCTAGGAAATTTTGTGCCCGGCTTAAATTTATTGGAGATACTTTTGAGTCCTCATCTTTGATTCATTATCGGCTTTATTTGTGATTTATTTGATTCCTGTAATGATTCACGCGGACCAAACATATATATATATATATATATATATATATATATATATATATATATATATATATATATATATATATATATATATATATATATATATATATATATATATATATATATATATATATATATATATATATTTCTTTTTACCACAATGGAAGCTGAGGGTGAGGGTTATGATCCCGTAAGGTTAGCTTAAGCCCAATTCCCCCACCCACCTTCCCCCCACAGGCACTTATTACTGACCGTTTCAAGGCGATACTTTCATTGTGGTACTTTTTGTTCAGTATATAACTTACAAATGTTTTTCTTTATAAAAAGGTAAGTTAAAGGCATAATCAGTTATGTTTGGCTAATAGAGTTGCCCCCTTTTATTTGGTGTGTGTGTGGGGGGTGGGGGGTGGTAAGGGGAAGGGCTGCTTACTTCGCTGACCGTCTATTCTTTTTGTGGCATATCTAATTGTATTTGTATGTCTTCCGTTTTATGTTGAAAACTTTATGCGGATCTTATTTACCAGCTCCTGAGTTCACTTATTTGTCGTAGTACTCTGCTTTTATTATCAGATCGGCTACAGACCGGGTAGTAAGAACACAGCTGCAGCGTTAAAGTATGTCCGGAAGCGAATGTTTATTCCACGTAATGGAGACAGAGACTTCGCCAAGAACTACGTCATAATGTTGACAGGTGATGGTCCAAGCACTGATCCCTTCGCTGCTGCAACAGAGGCTTGTCGACTGCAGGTAGGCACTCTGATCTGATCTTATGCTGCTTTCTGTGACGTCTGATTTGTATATACACTGTTTCCTCAGGCATATCTCACTCTGTCTCAAAGCTTAGGTATACACGGTATATCAAAGTGCTGACTCTGATACTTGATACAATATACTTCATATTTGTCTACGCCCTCGGGCAAAGATGACCTTAGAATTTACCATTGCTCCGGAACTACTTTATGAAAGGTCATGTACTGGTTCTGCGCTTATTTCCATATACTGCTCAAAGTTGGTTCCCTATACGTATTGTTCTTTACAAAATACATTAACTGCTTCAACATGTCCTTTGAATTGTTACTCTAAAACCAGTGATGATCATATTTTCATGTTTCACAAAATATCAGATTTAGTTCGAAAACTTTTATACTTAAACCTTTTAAAACCAGTAATGAACACATATTTATGTTTCACAAAATATAAGGTTTAGTTCCAAAACTTTTATACTTTAACATTTCCAGCCGTGTAGACCAAAATGATAATTTTGCAAACAAAGTAGATCCTGAATCTTATCTGGATCTGCACTATTTTTTCATTCTAATTTGGATTTTGGATTGATACCCCTATTTGGAAAATTATTCAGTTTAAATTCAGAGATGATAATTCACTTGACAAACTCAGAGATGAAAGAGTTAATGACTCTGTTGCCATCTAATATATTGCCTGGTTGTTTCAGGCGGATGGCGTTGGTATGTTTGCTGTTGGGTTCGGTGAAGTTTCTGACCTGAGAGAACTTGACGCCTACTCGTCTACACCGACGTCAGATTATGAAATATTAATCCGCAGTGAACGAGAGATGGGAGAGGTTCCCGGTCTGATGTTGTACAATCTCAAGAGAGGTTAATATAATGTCAATATGAACCGGCACTCAAAAAAGGGAAACTTATGGTTTTCAGTTTGTGGTTCTTCAAATGCGCATGCGCAGCTCTCGATTTGGGCTACAGACATGCGTTTTTTGCCTGACGCTTAGGAAGGTCTCTACTACATGTCTGCTAACAGCAATGACTCTGGCGAGACTGCGCTTATGCACAGGGTCGCCTGAGCCTTTGCTGGTCGCCTATGTGATAAGTACCCTTTACTCATGTGCTGGCTCATATTTTATCTGCATATTATCTAGATGCAATTACTCCATATGCACAGTCTGATCAGGATATATTCTTCTTTTTCTTCTTCTTCTTCTTCTTATTATTATTATTATTATCAGTATTATCACAAAATGTTGTATTACGTTTTATTCTTATTTTTTATCTTATATTTCAGTGCATTTTTTTTTTCATTTTTATCCCTGTTATTAATTATTTAAAAATTTAACGCATTTAATTTATTATTTTAATAACTTTGTTTTTCCCTTGTGCTGCTGGGTCAGGCAACTGGCTTGAAGTCGTCTGGCGTCAGGGATGCATTGAGGCATTTTACTGCGTCAAGTGATGTCAAATCATAACGTAGTGTTAACTATTTATTATGTTTGTTTTACAAACGCTAAGGACGTAAAGAGTATGGCCTGATTCCTCCTTCAAAAAGTCTTAAGCGGCCGACAATCCAAAAACATAGAGCACCAATTACATTAATCCAAAAATTGTTTTAGTCATATCCAAATAATGTATTTATAATTATTGTTAAGGCATCGGATCTCATCGAGAACCATCATCAAACTGTTACCATGCCTTGTTATGTCACGGGACATGTAAAGCTTATCACTAGACTGATTAGTAGCAAGTGGTAAACAAAGGCCTGTAGATGCAACTTAGGTTGTATTCCCCCTGGGCCCTGTTCATGACGTCTTGAGACTGACTGTTACTGATAGCTTCTTTAACTTGTCTGAGTCTCTTATTCTCTCTGTCAGCTACTTTTGGCTCATGGCAGTTGATGACATGGTTTGTCTTAGCGATACGATGTGTCACTGCGCTGTTATTAAAAACATGTTTCAGATGGCTTTCGATCTGACCTGGTGTATACCTGTGGTTAATATCTGGAATCTCTCTGATGTTCAGCGCTTAATCTATACATTCCGAACTAAATGTTAAGCCCTATTAGCGAACACCAAAGTATTACTATGTTTTCAAATGTTCTCTGCTGATATCTACATCAAACAGAATAATCATATGCTTATTTTAGGAAGACCACGAGCAACACCATGTCCCACAGAGCCGCCTACCACGACCACGACCCGTCGACCTGGACCAATCAGTAAGTTACGTTTGTTGCAATTAATATCATGACCCTAATCTGAGATAGCTCGTTTCAAATATGACGTGTACAATCAGTGCCGGTGCCACTGCCTCTGCTGAGTGTTCCTAATAGGGCTTATCCAGAAAATGCCAGTTTTTGAACATCGCTACCCTTGGAATTTCACACATTTTCTGGCCTTGATAAAACTAAGAAATGCTGACAAATTTAAATCCATTCCGAGATTTGTTTAATTTATATGAGGGTCACTGATGAGGCCTAATTAGCCGAAACTAGCTAGTTTGGTCTAGAAAATTTTACATGTCAACTGTTTACAGTTTTATGAGTGTATTTATTGTTCGAAAGGAGTGTTTCTTTTAGAATCTGTCGATACGTGTAACCAGTTCTGAGTTGAAACCGCTAAAAGCGTACCGATTAAATGAAAAAAAACTGCTAAAATCTGTTTTAGTATATTGACAATTTTACAAGTGCTGCAGCCACATATAATAATGGAAAATGCAACTCTGTCAGATTGCTTTGTCTCCCTTCTGAAAAGAGGTCTACTTTAAAAAGTAAGAATTTGATCCCCTTGTTAGACCACTTTACAGAAGGGGATTGGTGTACAGGAATGCAAACCGGAAATCACAAAAATTGTTTCCTTTTTCAAAACTGATGATACATCTACCGACTGTATCCATTTACCATAAACCGTATTATTTATTATTCAGAATGTACAGCCACTGGTGACGTCATATTTGTGCTTGACTCCTCTGGCTCTGTGGGTCAAGCAAACTTCTACAGAGTTTTGAACTTCACCTTATATACCGTTGATGGCCTTGACATTGATAGTGGTAACTTTAGGATCGGGATCACGACCTTTAGCGACCTTTCTAGATTAGAATTCAACTTGAATGATTACACAAAGAGAGCCGATATTGAGGAAGCGCTTCAGCAGGTACATATAGATATATAATGATCATGTTTTTCCTAGTAATGACTCAGATACACGTTACTTCCATTTTAATGACATCTCTTGAAACAAAGCCTCATCACAGAGCTATACGAATGTTGTCAAAGGGAAGTAAGGCGGTCCAAACGCAACGTCGCAGTAACGTCAACACAACGCCAGGACGTTGCACTGAAGGTATGCGACGTTGTATAAATGTTAACTATCCGCCTGGGTATATCATCCAGGACATTTGCGTAGGTCTAGATAAGACACATGTTTCAAACATGATTTTTTTTTTCGTATTGCTACATGAAAACATATTGTTGCGTTTAGAAGAAGCACTTTTCCGAGGCGCTGTAAATGAGTGCATACAGCATATGTTTTTCATAAAATAAATACGGATACATGTTTGTCTGAATAATTCTCTGAGCCCGAGCTAGCATACATGTACTACTGAAATCTATATCGGCCCGATATTGGGCCGACAGGAATCCTGTAGGGTCGATAACAGTCCAACATAGAGTTCATTTGCATATACTAGCTGGACATGTTTGTGTTTTGTAGATGTGTGCTAGTTACAGTAGTCACTATTTGCTACCCCTTATATATATATATATATATAAAAAACACGTTTGTGTTTTTGCAGATTTATGTTGCAGCAATTTGTAACATATGAGGTGTTGTCTAATTAGCCTTGAGTTACTGTCACAATCTTCAAACGCAATTAACAAAGTGTTAACACTTTCATCCCTGCAGACCAATACATATACCTTTGCCAACAGTGCAGACCCAGACGAGACGGCTGTTAATCAGCCGTCTCATCATGATCTATACTGTTTGCTAATCTGTTATTGATTTTTCACCCAAGCTTCTAGTTTCGTAGGTGGAAATGTCCAAATTTAAGAATGGAAGATTCCACTTCAGAAATTCGGGATGAAAGGGTTAAAATACAATAAATATTTGTATTGACATAAATATTAGACTTCCATTTGCGGGAGCATAATCTAGTCTCAAATGCATTTGTGTCAATTTTACATGAAACAGACAACCCTCTTTATGCCGACACTCGATACAACAAAATCCTTATAAAGACAATTTGACTGTCGCGAAACCTTCGCTTAGGAGGTAACAATTAGTCACAAATTATGCAAGAATATTGAATTTGATACTTTAAAAAAGCATATATTTTGGATATTTGTTAGAATCGCTTAGCGATTCTAAAAAAAATATCAAAAACATATATTCTGTGAGGAAATAAGCAGAAAAAAAACTTTATTACATATCAGTCTGCTTATTAAGTATTCTGTACAACAGCAAGTTCATTTTAATAACAAATGCTGTCGTTTTAACGAGGGTTCGCTGTGTTACTCTTTTAGTAAAGATACACTACTACGAGAGGCGCAGTAACAGCGTGATAAGAGTGTTTGAATGCAAGCCTGAAGGTTGCAGGTTCGCAGTCTAGCTCAGACCATCGTTTTGAAAATTATTTTCATTCAAAATTAAAAGGAGACCTTCGGGGGAATCGGGTGCGGGAAATATTAAATGCAGCGACAGGAGAGAGCTAGGTCCCTTATTTAATATCTGTGGCCCAAGACACGTTGGGTTTTAACTCCTACCGCCCTTGCGGCCGCAGTGCTATGGTGCTGTGGGACACGTATTTTATACCGCTAGAATGAGACGCTTTCAATGATTACATAGGCTGTAAATTAAGTTTGTTTCGCGTTTGAATAACTGTCCTGAGTTTTGAGCAGAAACATTTACTTCACAACGGCACTTGTTTACATGGAATGACTAATGCCATTTTATAGATTCCCCCTGGTCCACTGATCAAATTCTTCTTTAAATTATATCTGTAAAACATAACATTTTGTTTTATCTGTTTACAGCAGGTAAAGTATTTGTTGTTTTAGTTCCAATTTCAACTGCTGTCGCTTTATCTGAGAAACGCTTTGAATACCTACATATCTCATATGCGAACGGGAAACCCCTACTGGGGACCGATATTGGCAGAGTTGGAAATATGCACATAACTGTAGAAGGTTTGACGCCATGTAATCAGTAAGCAGATAGAGAGGCAGACTGTGGACTCGCATGTGAGATATGTATGGCTGTTCCAGAGTGTTGCTCATTTATGCTTGACCGTACGCTTGCATGCTTATATTATTGTTCCAGTACGAATGTGAGCCGGGACACAGAATTCCGTGCCCCCACTGGAGACTCACATCAGCCTGCGCGACCACATATTCTATGCAGAACCTCTATCATCTGTCTTAAGAAAGCGTGGATGTTTGGCTACCCATAGAGTGCAAATTAATGACTCGGACCAGACTGCGCATTTGCGCAGGCTGATCTGTGAATTTGCTTGACCCACATGCGATCTTGTTTGGAGTGCTGTATCCCGGTTCATGTGTTTAAGGAGAATGGATATACCTCCGCCCTCAAAGAGAGGCTTCGCTGTAACGGAAGAATTATCCCAAGTGAACCCCCAATTGAGAAGCGAAATAAATTACTTTCTGCTAGAGCAGTTAACACTTTGAAGGGTAGACATTTCCTTTGATCTTTACCACACTCTGTGCTAATTCAGCAGGCAACAAATCAATGAGACTTTTCCTTATTAATTTCCAGAAAACAGGATTTGACATTTCTGTTTTCTGGGTAAACTAAGAAAAATATTTCAAAATGTCGTCTGCTGAAAAATTTTAAGTGTTAAGGTACATGTAAGGTAAAGGGAAATAGTGGAAAATTTTCCGCTATTTTTAAAGGAAACAAACTTGTTTCCCTAGAATTTAAATCCTTGTTAATATGGTGGCAACTCTTAACTAAAGAATTTGTCACATAGAAAAATATTTCTATATCTGAGTTAATCCATTGGAGGTGTGTCCAGTCCCTTGAATTCGGCTGACTTCAAGCTGAGCTGGCAAAGACTGTATACTGGAAGGAAATATGCATTTTATTGCACAGTTCCTCAGGTTTTTTCGTGTTAAATTACTTAAACGGTGTTATTACAAAACGATAGGGTATATACGAGCTGAGCATGCCCTAACTCAGACAGAGCTGATGTGCAGTCTGCTCAGGGAATGCAGAGTCCGCCCAGATTAGAACATTTTAGCTTTGAAAACACCCTTCCTTCTCATACTCTGTTCGTATACGCCCAAAGATAGGTTTTGCTATAACATGATTCGACTATTCGTGTTCTTGTTCACGTTTTGTTAACGAAGTAGCTACACACATTGCATACTGATTGTATATGTCTGTGTTTTTGTCTGAAACAAAATGAGTAACCAAGTAGGTAAACAAACCTTCTGGTATGTGTGCCCAACGAAGATTGTAATCAGCCTGCATACCCGCGGATCTCAGAATCTTTGTTGTTCGCATGAAGGAAATTTGCATCTTGGCTGTTTAGAATGCGCCTAATGAAGATTCTGATCAGCGCAGGCTGATCTGAATCTTCGCTGGAAGCACATGTCCGAACGGTACGTTTTCTGATGTTGCGACCCAATGGTTCAAAAATTCATACGCTGTCTTGTAGTTAAGAAACTTTCTGTCTTTATATTATATCAGTTGAATGTAAAATAGTATGAGTTTGGTCCTGTTTGTGGTTTTCTTGTGTTCTGTGTTTTGATCGCCATCGAGGCCCTAGCTTTGTTTGTGATTATATGTGTTTGAGTCTGATGTTTCACTGATGATGTAATTAGGAGCTGCATCAGAATTACGGATAAGATTTCGCGCGAGTAACAGCTTTAGGACTGCCCACTCCTCACCCCACAGTAGGTTTCAACTGACCGTTCCTCGGCGGTTCCTCTGTTGCAGCTTTGTTCGTATGCCGGTGGTTTCATAAACAGTCGAACCTCGTTACGAATTGTCGCTTATCTCGAAGTGAAAATCTGGTCCCTGTTTTAACATGAAACTATGACAACAGGTAACAAAATAATGTGGAAAAGAGGAGAAATTGCTCCTCTTTTCCACATTCTCCTCTTTTCCACAATATTTTCAGTATATCTCTATTTTCAGGAGTCAAATTACATATTCATTTGTGAAATGTGGTTGTTTGATTTATCTTTTTTCCTCAATTCTGCAAATCTGATATGTCGAGATACGGATATCTGGAAGTATTTTAGAGAGTCCCTTGGACTTCGAGATAACGAGAGTCGACTGTATGATGTTTCATTTGTCATTGTTTGTTCCTCATCTCTCCCTCGTTTGGTGATTCGTGATGGCTGTGCTTCGTGCTTGTTGTATTTTGAATCCAGATCGGTGTATGACACAACGCAGGCACGCTATGGTGCAGCTCCCCAGTGTATCGGTTTTGGGCTGTGACTGTATTAATATGCCAATATATCGATAGTGCCTGAAACATTCTGTATCAGTATAATTCAATTAACAGTTAGTATGAAAGAAAATGTTTGCTTTGAAATATATATAATATATATACAGAGCTGAGCTTCGATTGATAGCATTTGTGAAAGGGCATGTTTATGGAAATAAGATAACTGTGTAGAAGGAATGTTGAAAATGGAGTAAAAATGCCTACCGACGTTTAAAAGTAATAAAAAGTGCAAATGCTAACCACAGATGTTTCTTCATACATTATAGTAATATATGTGTGGTTTCAAATATTCTCATTATGTATTTGTTTTGGATTCAAAACAATAGTTTCACTGTGTATTCGAAAAGCGGCGCATATACCAGACGTTTTTCTTACCTATCTTATTTGACTAATTCTCGTATTTCTTGTCTGATTTTTACAAGTCGTCAACACCAGGTCCATTTTCTCAAACACTTGACATTTAGAATGCACATAGTTCCAGTGCCAAGGAGGCGAAAGTAGTGTTAACATAACACAAGCTACTGTTCATGATCAAGCGGAATAAAACCGCGTCTGCTATTTTCATTTACTGTCCTTGATGTGTTGTGTGGCGGACGTGAAATGTCTTCCTATAGTTCACTGTAGTGTACGGTATATTTATCTGGGCCCAGTTGTTCAAAGCTAACGACATCGTTAGTTAACGATTCGTTAAAATTTACATCGAGTGATACGCAAATATGCTGAATTTTTTTGCTGAAAAAATGTGAGTAGCTTTTGCAGTGCAAAAGCTACTCACATTTTTTTCAGCAAAAAATATCAGAATATTGTATATTGAATCCGCTAAATCAGTTAATGAAATGACCCTTAACGAGCTCGTTAAGCTAACGACGCTTTGAACAAGTGGGCCCTGTTCTTTGGGAGCAAAAGCTGATTTGACGTCAGTTTAAAATAGAATATTACTCTATCATGGAAAGGGTGCGTGAGCAGTTAAACATTACACTACTGTTCATAAACAGACTCAATAAAACCGAGTCTGTTATTTCCTGTTATTTTCTGTTACGTAGTATGCTTCATGCTTCCAGGGGAGTCCTTTTCGAGAGAGCATTAACTTTTCCATCAAAACGTTTTGCATATTTGTATTATTGATGTGCTTTAAGGGTTTCTCCATATGCATCTGATATATAACATGAAACGTATATATTAAGCCTATGCAAATATATATCATTTGTGTTGTTGGAAGTCTTGTGTTATCTTCACGTTTGTACTTATACTGCATCGTATTAATCAAACGAAAGTAAATGTTCACAAATGTCAAGTTTACAGATGCACCCGTACATACATAGATATACTAATAAGTTATCCTTTATTGTTTCCGTTCCATTGTTCTACTAATATTGTTGTTAATTTTGTTAGGAGATTTGCCAGTCTTTGTTCTTGCAAACGGTTTCATAGTTCTAAAAGTGTTACTACTAATTCATGAGAGAGAAAAATGTTATACCGTTCACGTCAATGCAAAATGGCAGAAATGTCTAATGCAATCTAACAATATCTTAAAGCAAATAAACAAAATAGTGATTCTTAAATAATAATCAACTTCGTGATAATTACAATGTGGACATAACTGATAGATCGTTTTGTGTGTGTGTGTGTGTGTGTGTGTGTGTGTGTGTGTGTGTGTGTGTCTGTGTTATTATTATTATGCTGGTAAAACTGTAATCCATATGCTGTTTTCTATGCAAACTTATCATGCAGTGCAAAATATATCTGCAATTTAGTAAGCTTTGAATTTTTGCTAAACGTTGTCTAAAACGATAATATCTCAACGCACTAGGAGTACATTAAAAGTAAAAGTATCGACAACTTGTTCATACAAGTTGTCTTATACGTTCTACTTCTGTTGCAAAGTATAATAAACGTCAAAAAGATTCTGCATAGCATAGGAAATTGTACATGCAAAATGAGTCTCCATCACCTTTTTCAGTGCTCTTGGCAGTTAGGTCAAAGGAGACTATACCCTCATATTGGAGATCATGTCAGACAAAGCTAGTCAAAATGATAAAGGTTGCTTATTGTTTTTCATACTGTCTACAAGTGTTTTTGTTTTTGTTTTTATTAAATTATGGCTAAAATTGTCCGGTTTGTTCTTTAAAGCAGATGATGAAGATAATCTCTTTTTGCTGTGAGCGGTCGGTATAGATTTATGGTATCATTATATTGGTAAAATTGTATTTGATGTGCTGTTTTTTATAGTCACGTCAAATCCAATGATCTAAACATCTAAACGTTAAATGAATATCTTTATCAGGATGCTGTGAAAAGTTAAACGACAAACAAAACAACATTATTTCATAATACAGAGTTCAAAACCAAAATCAGTTACTGTTTCTCAGTTCGCAGTTGCAACAAAGAATCTTTCATAATGTATATAGCAATGCTATTCATGATTCGGACATTTTTATTTCTTGTGAATGATCCATTAAGGTTTTCATGTTGATAAAATCCAAGACCAAATTATGTTATATTCCAAGCAAAATTCATATCGTTTGTGTTTGTTTCTCTTTGGGCATAACGGAAGGAGGCTACGAGTAAAATGTACGTATATACTTTTTATAAAGCAGCATATTAAAACTTTTAATATAAAATTATTCGAATAGTTTTTATGTCCCCAACTTTGAACTTCAGTAGAGGAGCATATTGCTTTTTTCTTTGTCTGTCAATTTGTTCGGCACACTCTACCTTAAGTACAACATATCTGAGAAAGCGTTTGAGCTAAGGCTTTGATATTTGGTAGACTTGTTTTGGCTGAGGAATAAATCACCTGATTTACTTTTGAATAAAATAAGATTAATTTTAAGAGGTATTTTCCTTCTCAAAACAGGCTATTTGTAGGGACAAGAATATTATTGGGGGCATAGTGTGTTTCAAACATGTATTTCTAGTTTTTATTTGGCTTTTAAAAGTCTATGTATTATTTGTGTACTACAACTTTACAGTTTGCTTCTATACTGGGCAAAAGTAAAACCTATTCATGGCTGGTTCACGCCTGTCATCATTGTATATTGACAAGAAGTTGGGCCTAACTCTCATCATCAGATAAGCTTCTTCCTTAATAGTGCCTTTGTATTTAGATTATTACAGTTGATGTATAATGTATTAACACAGGCAAACGTTATCTTCCGTATCTTTTGTCAACGCAATAGCAACGACATATGCTGTGAAAGCCTACGACATATGCTGTTAACATATCCATAAACTACAGTAACCATCTAAATAAAAGTGTACTTATTCAATTATAATATAGATAAATAACAGAGTAATATTATGTTAAATATGGAAATTACTTTCCAACTATTCACGTCTCTACAATGTGTCTTTACTAGCGGTAATCAATAACTTACTAAACATATGCTGATTGTTTCGTCTTTTAGTTCAAATATTTGTCGACATATTTAGGTATTAGATCGGCAAGGAATATGAATTCCGAAGTGTGACGTCCACCAAAATTATAAATAAATAAAAACTTACCTGATCAGCTAATGACGCCGCACAATCTGATCAGCACCTTTGCTGTACGTCCATGTGTTACAGTATCTAATACTTATATCGGCAGACAGCGAAGGCCCCGATAAATCTATGTGGATAGCTGGCTGATCTGGAGTTTATCTGTTTGCCGTTGTCCTGAAGGCACTTGTTCTGATTGCGCGGCTCAAGTGAAGTGTATTTAGTACTTGTAGAGAATAAAAAAGCCATTTGATTGCAATATGCTTTGTTTGACATTGCCAAACTATAATTCAATATAGTTATTTGAAATTATTAAGGGGAATGGATACTCATTCAAGGGAAAGCGACTCTGTCAAAATTGATTTTCCTCATCTGAAAAGGTTCGTCTTTAAAAGGAAGGAAGGATTTTCTCCCCCTTTGGAGACAATTGGGACCAAGTTCAAACCTTTTGGAGCAGACACTTTTACAGAAGGGGCTTTAAATGCAAGAAAGCAAACAGGAAGTCACAAAAGTTGCCTCCCTTATGAAAAATGGCAAAAATTCTTTCAAGTGTATCCAGTCTCCTTAAACATACCTGTCACCCACAACTAACACAAGTCTTTTATCTCACGCCAGGTACGCTATGTGTATGGTAATACACACACAGCTCATGCGCTACGTAGAGTTAGAACTGAGATGTTCCTACCGTCGGCAGGAGACAGACCAGGTATCCTTCTTACGGGGAAGGCATACATTTTCAAGAGATACAAATCTGTCAAAGCTGTTGTCCTCCCTTTTCAAAAGGAGTCTCCTCTAAAATAAAAGAATTTTCTCTCGTGGGAGCAATTCTTTCCTTTTCGAGTAGACTCGTTTTCAGACGAGGTGCGTGTGCAGAAAAAACAAACAAACAGGAAATCGCCAGTTGGCAAAACCAATCTACCAAGTGTATCCAGTCCCATAATTATCATGTTTTCACATATTTTTGATACGTTTATATAATGGACACATGCAAAATGTAAAATGTTATTGTTGGTGATTTACTGAAAACAATGTTTTAGTTTTTATGTGTCATCTTAGTGATTATTCGAAGTCTTCATTTCCTTTTATATAAAAAGTAAATATGTCGAATATGTCTAAAGGAGAATGTTCCTATGACCTTTAACATATTAAAGGAATCAGTTGCGCTATTTAACTTTGTTACAAGAAGACCACATATGATATTTGGAATAACTTTTTTTCCATAAACAAAAATGTCATGTCTTTTCGCTCGCTCGATGAGAAAGCTGTCGAATTGTTTTAACGTTAATTTGACATACCGTTCTTGCATGCTTTAGGATTTCCCAGTAAATGCGAAAACGAATACGAAGTATTCTTTTTCGAGATATATGTGTGTGCCAAGAGATGTTTTGGAAATTGGTGAGGAACTCTACTTCAAGAATAAAAATAGAGAAAGCAGCCACTTTTGTCATGCAATATAAACAACCTCGTAGCCGGACAGTTTCCACATTATATAAGGTTTGCAGGTACCGGAAGTAATTGAGTAACAACGTGAAAAACGTACTTTGGGCATTCGCTCAGTCTGACCAGAATCTTCACTGGGCGCAGTTTGGATATCAAAGGATGTTAAGTTTCTACCTGCGGACAACGAATACTCTGATACGACTGCGTCGGTGCGCATGCTGATTTGAGTTTTCGTTGGAAATATATATCAGAAGGTACGTTTTCTCACGTTGCGGCTCAAATGTACTGATTAGAGCTTGTGCGTACAGTTTTTGCTGTTAGCAAATGCGCCATGGTCCTATTTATTAGATGGCCTTATACAAATTGAACATGTAATGTATCTCGTACTACAGATATACCTAATGTTGTCGTCATTATCACTGACGGACAGTCTAATGTCAACCACGAACTGACACTTCCTGAAGCTCGAGCTTTGAAGAATGACGGAGTCACTATTATAACTGTTGCCGTCGGGTTTACTTCGGAAACCGCAGAACTTGTCGGTTTGACGTCACCGCCAGTTAGCCAGAACCTGATCTATGTTGAAGATTACGAGTCCCTAGAAAAACTCAAAGACAAGCTGGTTGATCCACTTTGTACAGGTACGGAATTTTAATTGTTTCAGATTTTTTCTGTTTATTGGTATATTTCTGCTCCTTTTCTTGATTATTAAACGTTTACAGTAAAGATAAATACTACTTTAAATTTGTTTTTATAAATGTAGGAAGTTAAAGGTTGCCATTTTGCAAGCAGTAATGATCGACAACGTTTATGTATTATTCTAGCTTGAAAAGATTAGTAGTCATTTCTTTTTAATCATCTAGTAAGAATTAAAATGATTGGAGACACCCATCTCAAGAATTGCAATTCCAATGTCCTGACAGTGATCATTTTTTTCCTAGAATTCTGTCTCTACAACGAGACTAGAAGGGGATCTTTTCACAGCTGTGTATTCGAATACCAGCAGTATGAATTCTGGGCATGAAAGTGTAAACCTCACGCTATTTGCATTGTAACAACATCAGACACTAGAATTAAAGTCGATAAGTTATATCATATTCAAATATGCGTATGAATTTGCGCAATGAGAAAATCAAACTCCATGTAATTTCTTGCTCTGAAACACGGCAATGGATTTCTGGAGACTATACAGAGGTTTTAGCTGAATCAGAATCAGAACTATTTTACTGGTGATACATCAAATGACATTCTTTTACCAGGACCTGTGATATGGGAAATTAGTCTGTATTTCTCACCAAAAGCCGGCCTCGGTGGCTCAGTTGGATGCGCCGTCCGACCAGCCGACTGGAGACCAGGAGGTCGCGGGTTCAACCCCCGCCGAGGTCGGCAACATTCGTTCGTGGAGATTGATCATGAAATATTTTCTACGGTCATTCTCTCCCTTCCGCTGATTCAAGAAGGACAGTTGTCAGTTTCTGGCGAAAGAATGTGCACAATACTGGTTAACCGCTTAGAGGACTAATCCTGCCCAGTAAACGTGTGGTTAGGTAAACTGACCGCGCTCGACATGATCCCATTGGGTTGACTGTGCCGTAAAACCTCAACACAAACTAAATTTCTCACCAAAGAGGTAAACTTAGCCACACCATCCACATCACCTTCAATGGAGAACATAATCGAATCCGGAAGGGAAGGGCATTTCAATCTCTAATGATTTTAGGGAAGAATGATTCCTTTTAAATATCTGTTCTTGCAGTAGGGGTCTGAAATGTTAGGGAGGAAGGATAAGGTCATCTGTTGAAATGCTGGCAGCAACTTTAAACATTTTATAAGCTTTAAACATTGCAGTAGATTGGACGCCTATTGTCACATTCTGTTGCAATAAATTTTCTGATTATATTTTACTTTATGTCCGTCAATTAACTGAAGTTTTGAGGGACCATCGTACAAAAACAAATATAAAAGTATATTCATTTGATTGTTATTTCAATTCATGTAAAAATCTGATGTTTATGAAAGAGTTTTATATCTAATTTATTTGCTGGTTAATTTCAGATTCTGACTTGTGTCGTAACAACCCTTGTCAGAATGGTGGCATGTGCCTCGATGGTATCAGAAGTTTTACCTGCCTCTGCCCTACTGATTATTTCGGGGAAACGTGTAACAAACGTACGTTTCAGAAGTGATTTGCTATTTATTCAATATGTATCACCACCTTGCGAGAGATGTTTGCAGTATACATCACTGTGCGGATGATTTCTCTTCTGTATTTTCCAGACGCATATTTCATATTATGACATAAGAACATGTTTTAGTATCTCATAACAGTTCACGCAACAAATTTAGAAAGAAAAAAGCACTAGCATTACTATTGTGTCCTTGCAACATACAATAGTTTCATTTTAAATCGGTATATTGAGTAAACAGTGAGTGAATCATGCGAATCAGTTATGCAATTTACATATGTTATATCAAATTAAATGTGCTGGCCGCACGCACGTTTCTTTAGTTAACTTGGTCGGCAGAACTAGGCTTCAGTTGTTGTAAAAAACATTAATGAAGTGCATATATCGGCAACCAACAAATATCTCAAACCATACACTCATCAACACAACAGATCGGAGATGCATGCGCAGAGAACGCAAGAAGCAGGCACCCCTTTCGAACTCAGCTTACCTGCAGTGACTAGTAAGAGATGATAGTATGGTCCGAATAAATACTGGGCCTAGTTGTTCAAAACTAACAATGTCATTAGTTGACGTATCGTTCAAACTTTGATCATTAAATATGGCATATATGCTAATATTTTTGCTGAAAAAAATGTGAGTAGCTTTTGCTTTTGCAAGAGCTACTCACATTTTTATAGCAAATTTACCTGTGAATTAGATATTGTACTTACTAGAACAGTTAAGCTTTTGACCACTAACGAGCTCGTTAAGCTAACAATGCTTTGAATAACTGGGCCCTGATCTTTTACTCTTCACTCCTGTACATTTTAAATGTACATGTTGAACTGTCGATATAACATGTAGTCATTAAGCTAAAATGTCATTTATAAAGGGAAACATATTGAACTGTCGATATAACATGTAGTCATTAAGCTAAATGTCATTTACAAAGGGAAACATGTTGAACTGTCGATATTACATGTAGTCATTAAGCTAAAATATCAATTATAAAGGAAAACGAAAACATCACGAACGTGTATGTTTTTAAGTTTTCGGATCTTTATATTTTATGTCAGAGGTGCTTTCACTTATATCATTCAAATTATAACATAGGATGTGGTGAACCAGCCGACGTGGTTATTGTTCTTGATTCCTCGTCGACGGTCGGTGAATACAACTTTGGTCGGCTGAAAGAGTATGCAGAACACCTTGTTAGGGAGATGAACAAAGATGCTTGTGACATCAACCTCGGCTTTATGAAGTACAGCTCTGCTGCTATGCCACAGGTGACGCTAGGTAAATAAAATCCAGAAAATATAGCCCTTTTCGCATTAACGAACACTGAAGGACTAGATCAGCCTACTCGTTCGTGCAATCAAATCTAGGCCGCCAGTGCCCGTAATCGTAATCAATATATATTGTAGAGTATATTTTACTATTGACTAGTGAGGTATTGGATATGACGTGATATCCACCAGGAAATACCAATATTGACCGAGGCGATAGCCAAGGTCAATATTGGTATTGAGTGGTGGATATCAGCATCATATCTAATACCTGAGTAGTCAAGTATTGTTTCGTTATATAGTTTATCTTTTCTCTTGATAACTGTGGCAATAACAGTCAACAGCAGACCCCATCAATATAAACAGCACGCGTAGACGTCGGCAACGTCACTACGCTCTGAGCCAATGATAATCAATCTATTTATTACTTACATTATAACAACGGTGAGGTTACTTTGGGTGGAGGCTCATATGATATGGTATAAGGATCTTTAATCACGCTGAGCATCCGCCACCGATTTAAAGAGATTCATAGGATTGGGCAAATGTTTAAATTGTCACAGTCCTTTGCCCAAGATGTCTGTCATGCCCATATCCGGTAATATTCATCTAAATCTGCTTTTAAAATGTGTATTACTGTGTGGTTATAGTGTGTGTTTAGTCTTTGCAGATTCGTCCGATGTTGCATTGCATTCAGCCAATTTGTAACCTTATAGTAACGATGCCAGCTAGTACCTAGCTTTGAAGCGCTTTCGTCTATCAGTGCTGTCCAAATATCAGGCATAACACCGATTTACACTGTAATTACATCGATTAGTCACACCGGTTGTCACAAATGTTCTCACATGAACGCGCATACGTTTACACTGTGTCAGTTTAAGTCGGGATGTAGTAAAACACGCAACAACTCTCCTGGACAACAGATTGCCCACCTATACAAATGGTTCCTTACACTGTTCCCCCAAGGAACGTTACCGTTGACCATTTCAAGGCGCATTCATGCTGTTAATTCCGCTTTGTTTGCTTGTTCTCTTTTTGTTTGTTCGTTCTATTATTGACGAACTGTTATTAGGGCCACGCCATACGAAAACGTATCATCGGGCATACGCGGGCAGCGAAGGCCCATGTCAGCCTGCGCATCTGTGAAGTCTAATCGGGGTCTTCGCTGTCCGCTAACAGAAACATTGGATACTACAAATGTTTGAATGGAGAGCAGGTGATTCTTTGCGCATGCGCAGGATGATGTAAATTCTCACATTTTGCACATGCTCAAAAGCACTTTTTCTCTTGGCGTGGCCCATTTAAGGTTGCCACTTAGTGTAATTAAACCCTTATCCGTAACCTTGGGAAGACGGTGTTTCTTGATATTATTGCATAAAAAGCAGTGTCGCACGTTATTAACAGCCGTGCATTAACCGGCAATTCACGCGCTGTTAATGCACAGCTACGCAACGTTCAATATGATCGTACCAGGGCCACAAATTTGCTGCCGTTGCGAGATGTGTACTGCCCGCCCTAGAACAAGCATAGTCCTTGGACATTGCGTTCGCGAGACATCGGTGAAAAGGTGAAACAACATAGTGCTAGAAATAACGCGAAATGTAGCAAACGTTTTCAGTTTTTATGCAATAATACTCGTAGCAATCGAACATGTTTTTTTCAATACATTAACATTCGCCAGGTTCCTACGGAGGTGTTGAAAACCGCGGCCTCCGGCCTTGGTTTTCAACACCTCCCTCGGGACTTGGCGAATGTTAATGCATGAAAAACCATGTTTGATCCCTATACATTTCCTTGGTATCTCCTTACCTACTGCTTTCATGGTCTTTCTCATTGACTTTAGCCATGTGATCTACATTGTGACACATATAAAGATTGTGATATTTCCTTGGTAGCTCCATAATTACTTCTCCATTGAGTGTCTCATTGACTTTAGCCACGCGGACTACATTGCTTATAAAGAACCTAAACTCTTTCGTCCGTGTGATTCTGAAATGGACTCATCCATCCTTAAATTTGGACATATCCATTAATGGACCCAGGGGTTTCAATCTAAACATAAAACAGAATGGCAAATGTGTAGATCCTGATGAGACAGCTCGTCAGGATTTACGCTGTTTGCACAGGTGTCTATTAAGGTCTACCAGGCTGAAAGGGGAATAAAATTCAGATTTTTCTTCTTGTATGTTTTCTTTGTTTCCAACGACAGCCTTTATAGATTTTGTATATAAGAGCTTTAAAAATCATAGATTTACAAGTCAATTCACTGATGGTTATGGCAAGTTTATAAACTAACAATGAAGTAATGACGAATCACCCTATGTCTGTATGTTTGTCTAAGTAATTTTTCGAGTCATATTAAAACAGTCCACATAGTCCACATGGGTTTCAATCCTGACTTTTAACCGCAACTCAGAATCGAATTAAAATGTAGGAACAATCACTGCTTAAATATTACATCAGTTATGTTTGTTACAGGAATGCACTCCGATGCAGAGACTAACATCCGGGCCCTTGATAGTATTTCCTACAGCCGAGGAAGAGCAAATATGGCCGCCGCATTTAGATCTTTAAGAACCGAATTCTTCAATGGTCATAATGGAGACAGGCCTAATGCCAGAAATATAGCATATTTCCTTACTGATGGCACAAACGATGTAAACGCTGCGATGGCGGAAACAGAAGCAGAACTCACCATTAGTTCCGGTGTCCGGGTCATTCCAATTGGTATACATATGCGCATGCGCTATGAGTTGGAGAATATTGCACAGCTGCAAGGAATTGATCTAATAGAGATAAATGACGAACCGGGCTTGATGGAAAATACTGACGTCATATTGAATCCTATTTATGAAGGTATGTTTAAGATAAAAATATATATAGGAATATAACTTGAAATAATTACGAGCTCTTATTATTTTCCAAGTTTTTGGAGGGACTCTCTCTTTTATCTGGGTCATCGGAAAAAAATATTTCTATAACATTTTATGTGATCAACAACATGGCTTATAATGTTTTCTTCTGCGGAAGTAAGCAGAGGCCCTCCGAAAATTTGGAAAATAATAAGAGCTAGTAATTATTCAAGTTATATGTATTGATATTTCTTTGGATAAATAACCACACATGTATATAGGAATATATATTTGCTTTGCTTTCGAAATCTTTAAGAAAGTCATTGTTTGTCTGGCGCTTTACACAGAACAAGTAAAATTGCCAACTTTTGTCGATTCTACTAATTTGATTTTAAGAGATAGAATATTTTCATTTTACGCGATAATAAAAATGGCTGCAAATTATTCAGAAATCGGTAGGTTAGGTAAATTAGAGGCAGCTTTTCAACAAGTTCCACTCGTTCATTTTTTTTTAAGTTTTCGCAATACTGTCATGAAGCATCAATCATTCAAAACCAGGAAAGGAATGTAAAAATATTTTCTTAGATAAAAATTCCAAAATGTACTTTACTATAGAAACTGTACAGGCCGATGTAGTTTTGGCTGTAAAGTTGAATAAAGGGTAAATGTTTGAGACCCAAACAAAAAAAAAAAAAAAAAAAAAAAAAAAAAAAAAAACGAAACAAAATGGTTTCTGATAAGATATGGTCAATCAGAACAAAATACGTATTAAAGTGTTAATTAAAATGCCAAGTAAAAAACGCCTTTCCAATCGATGTCAAAAGTACATCAGGTTGGCAGTCTGATCAGGGCCGTCCGCCAACAGATTCTTTGGATACTACAAAATGTAGAAATGGAGAGTATAGGCCCGGTGATACTTTGCGCATGCGCAGGATGATGTGTATCCTCACTTTTGGGCATGCTCGAAGGCACTTTATCGCTTGACGTGGCACATGTTGATTCCTACAAGTTAGTGTCATAACGTTTTGCTGCTGAAAAAAGTGTACATATGTTATCAAAGAGTAGACAAACGGTCACTCTTAGAGCGTTGATCGATGAATTTGTATTGAAATAGGAAGTATATGTCATTTCTTTTTATTGTACAGACATTTTTATTTAATTCAAACGAAACTTCCCTTTGAGTGGTTTCGCTCACTGGTTTTCAGAGCCTTGCACGAAAACATGCCTGTCGAATACGGTCACTGTTCTTGTTTTCTACGGCTTATTTCAGGCAATGACTTCTGTGCAGAAAATCCTTGTAGAAATGGTGGTTCCTGTGTAAATGAACCGTTTGGGTACTCATGTGATTGCGCCATTGGTTATACTGGCGATAACTGTGAGAAACGTAAGTAGCCAGATATGTTTCTAAGAATTAGTCACAACTTGAGATAAGGACGAGGGTTTGGATCCCATAAAGCTAGCTTAAGTCACCTCCCCTCTCCCTCCCCCCACACCCACACGTTCCCCAGTAATTTATTACTGACTGTTACAAGGTGGTACCTCTTTGTGGTACTTGTTAAATGTTTTGTAGTGTTTCACTTACAAATGTTTTTCTTTTAAAAAAATATGTAAGTTAAGTTTGGGAAAACAGAGTCTCCACTTTTTTAGGAAAGGGCTGCAAACTCTGCTTGCCATCTGTTCTTTTTGTGACTGTTTAATTGTATTGGTCTTATCCTTTGATGTTAAGCACTAGATTTCGATGAGATTGCATTCACTTATTTATTTTATGACATGTGCATCCATCGAACACAAGAGGTGTTTGCTAGGTCCTTTGTAGATAGCCAATGGTCCTAGCCTCATTTAGACAAACATTAAAGGGGTCTGGTAGGTCTTTTGCAAACAGTGTAGATCCAGATCTGATCTGTATCTGTACTGTTTGTTATTAAGTATGTGAATTTGCATCAACAACCTGGATCAAGTAATCTGATTGGCTGAACATTAGAAGTGGGTGTGGCATCTTAATTTAATCAGCATAGCAAGGGTAAATGGCCAGACAGATAAATCTACGGATCACATTAAGTCATTGTAGCCTCGCAGTCGTATACTGTGGAATGCATGCATCGACTTCAAAGATCGTGGTTACGATTATCCTGATTTGGAGTTCGGTGTTCAAACACTGAGCCAGGCATAGCATTTCCTACTATTTTACATGTGCGCCCATCGGAGACTCAGATCAGCCTGCGCATCCGCGCAGTCTGATTAGAGTATTCGCTGTGCGTTCTGTGACTAGCTAAGGACTGTAACTATCTTTATTCTGCCAGCGAAGACTCTGATCAGACTGCATGGATGTGCAGATTGATCTGAGTCTTCACTGAGCGCACATAGGAAATGCTGTGCCCCGGCTCAATTATGTACAGTCGACTCTCGTTATCTCGAATTCCAAGGGACTCTTTGAAACACTTCGTGATATCCGTATTTCGAAATATCAGAGTTGCAGAAGTGAGGAAAACAATAAATTGAACAACCACATTTAACAAATGAATATGTAATTTGACTCCTGAAGTTAGAGACATCTTGAAAATATTGTGGAAAAGAGGAGAAATTGCTGCTTAGGAGCAATTTCTCCTCTTTTCCACAATATTTTGTTACCTGTTCTTAGATTTCCATGTTAAAACAGGGACCAGAATTTCACTTCGAGATAAGCGGTTATTCCAGATAAGCGAGTTCGAGATAACGAGAGTCAACTGTATTTTGGCGTGGTGTCAGTTATGTCAACTGTTAAGCCTAAAAACGCAAAAATATATGGAGTACTATCAGTTTGCCTTTTTGACACTTTGCATCTACTATAGTTTATTTGTAGGAAACCCCTGCCATTTGTTTCCAGCCTAGGGTCGTTTTGACTGGTAAACCTATAGGTATTCCAAAAGATATCATGTTTCTTTAGGACCTACGCGTATGGCACATATCCAAATCAGCCACCGAAGCCGCAAAGTTTGGTAGGGGCCATTGCTATACATCGATTAACTGAAAATACCGAACTGAAACCGCAAATAACGGTAGTGACAAAGACTTTCTGTTACTACCACAACTGGTACATATCATATATATCTGTCCTGCCCTGGGGCTCGTTTTATGTATACATTCATGAAAAACTCTCCTTAAAACGAAAGCAGATTTTTTGTCCGAAACTAACGAGAATCATAGAAGTGTCAAAATATTTCTTTTACAATCAAACTATGCACTTGGGATGTTGTCTTTCACTGTCCTGGCGTAATATGTATGTATAAAATCATAAATAAAATTTAAAGTGATTTTCCGAAACTTATGATAATATGATCAAATTGATAAAAGCTCTTAGTTACTTTACAGGTTTGTCCCTCGGGTATTATCTTCGCCTACTCCCGGGGTCTATGCAAGTATACAGTTATGAGACAGTCCTCAAAATATCAACGTAGAAAGTGATTTTTTTTAACTTACAACAAAGATTAAGGTATCGAAAGCTGTATGTTGATATCAAATGTCTGTCACTTTGGTGTCTAAAGTCATGAAAAAATGATCCCCTTTAAATCAGAATCTTAAGTGATTTGCTCTTAAACATACATCAATGGAGAAGGTGGCGAAAGCTTTCTTGTACTAACTAATGTTGTCTGCTCCTAACCCGGTGCTCTTTACAGTGTGACAAAATCAATATAAAATCAGACACGGAAGTGATTTTCTGAATTTTTCTATAAATTATTGTAGTGCCCAAAATGTTGTCCATCAGGTGTTTTCTGGGGCTATGTACATGTATAAAATCATGAAATCAGAACCGAGTCAAACGTCCAGAGATTTTTGTAAACTATATGATCATGAAAAATCCGCATTTAAATCAGATCTTGGAGGAACATACAGGCTTCAATTTAATAAACATAATCAGTCACAACGCGTATATGTCACAATCCTGGATTTCTTGGTATTTGGATATTGATACCTTGGTGCTTAGTTTAGCCATTCAGACCCACTTATTCCTCTTGTCTATTTTAGGTGATATACTAATACATAGTAATGATACAGGCAACGCGACAGATTTTGGTAACATTTTCAATAACCCGTACACATTTAGAAAAATAAGTTTAGCAATCCAGGAGAATATGTTTGTGTTGGAACATTATGCTGTTTGCCTTCGCCGTTGCCTGAGTTTCTGAAGTGGGCTCTTCCGGCTATGAAATTGAATGTATCCATTATCACAATAAGGGATGTCACGAAAACAAAATTGTAAGACAAATAGCAAACAGAATATTAACAAAATAGTAAAAAAGGCAAACAGTGTAGATCCTGATGAGATGGCTCGTATGAGCCATCTCATCTGGATCTACACTGTTTGTAAAACTTTTTTCTGATCTGTGGAGTTGAAAGAGTTAATTTCTCAGAAGATCGCATAAAGATGCTCAATTCAATCCTTTCTAAAGTGGACTCGTCCATCCTTGAAGTTGGATATGTCTTTTGAGCCAAAAAGGGGTTAATTCTAAACTCAAAAACAGAATGGCAAACACTATAGATGCTGATGAGACGGTTCAGTACGAGCCATCTCATCTAGATCTACATTGTTTGCAAAAGTATCTCTTTTGGTCAGCCGGGCTGAACGGGTAAAATTCGTCGTAGGCATCTAGTCAAAATGTCCGTAAACGTAAAAATGTCCGTATTAACGTAATGTCGATGCCGCGTTACACATTTCCCTCCGTTTCTGCACTAGTGAAAAATCTTCCTAGTTGTTAATGCGAAGCCAGCTGTTTCGGTAAGAGCTATTTTGAAGATGATAACCTAAATTTTCTAAAAAGATCAACAAAGCTCAACATACAACATTACATAAAACTTAATACTTTAAAGCTTTAATCACTACAGACCAATACAGATACATTTGCAGCATTGCAGATCCAGACGAGGTGTAACGAGCCGTCTTATCAGGTTCTACACGGTTTGCCATTATGCTTTTGACTTTAGACTAAAATCCCTATTTTCATCAATGGACTTGGCCAAATTAAGGGACGGAATAGTCCATTTCAAAACCTCAAGAGTGAAAGTCTTAAAATCTTTAGAGCTGTTGACGGCTTACACTACATGTCGCATATGTCAGCCGCCTTGTTCATTGCCACGGTCGACAATCAGTTTTAACATCTTGAAACACTTTTATCTTTAGAGTAGCAGCTCAGCTCACTGACGTAGCACTTCACTGCCCAGCTGGCATATGACGTTAATGCAACGTCGCCTGAACGTCGATGCAACGTCGCCTGCTGGATATATCTGTCATAACTGATTGCTAAACTTGTTTGTTTTTTTCTCTGAATAAATAATAACTGCATCTGTTGACAGCTTAATTAGTTCAACTTAATTAGCCCGTATGATTTGAAACAGAAATACGTGTAATTAAATGCCATACCTTATTAGTCTTGTTTTCGTAGTTTTATAGTCCTTTGCTCCTTAGAAGTTTCAACTTAAGGTATGGTTTTGCCTTCTTTTATTTCATACATATTTAATTTTGTCATATGTTTGTATTGTAGGCAGTCTTCTGAATAGGTTGAATTTAAGCCATCAAAATAGTTTTTCTTCGTATGCCTGTAAATGCTAGACCCGAAGTGGGGTATGCATGAATAGATATGCATGCGACCTCATACATTACTTGTCAAATGACTACAAACTGGTTTGTAGTGTATGTAATTTTGTCCTAGAACAACACAATCATTTTTCTTAATGCATTTCAAGTACTTACTGTTGCAATATATATATATATATATATATATATATATATATATATATATATATATATATATATATATATATATATATATATATATATATATATATATATATTAACATTGCGAAACGCTACTTTGTGAGTGGATGAATAATAAAATACATGCTCTTCTGTAGTCATATACCTTCTGGTTAGCTGGCCAAAACAAAAAAAAAAGTGGTACAAATGTCACATTTCTGTGTATATGTATATTCCAATAATTCCGGTCCACAAACGTTATAATAGTTTGCAGAAATTATATATATTCATAAATAGTTCGTTAACAGAGCAGAGCCAGAATTATGAGAAGTCCAATTTACTAAAATCATGCATGCATACTGCATTTCCTGTTGCCGAAGTGATGTTAATAAAATAGAAAGGTTGAATATGAAAAATGATACAACACCATATTTTATTAGATACTGTGCAAAACTCAACTGTGTGTATTGCATATATGTTTAGCTAATCTGAGCACGAAGTGCTCAAGTTGAGCTATTGTGATCGTTCAATGTCCATCGTCCTTCGTCGGTCGTGCGTCGTCAAGAATTTGATTTAGAAGCCTATTCCTTCAACATCCCTGAGCCAACTGACTCGAAGCTTGGTAGGAAGCATTGAGGCAACTTATAAAAATAGGTAAAATTGTTCCGATCGGAAATCCAAGATGGGCGCCATCTTGAAAATCTATCTTGCGCTTGTTGTCCTCAACCGAAAAGTCAACTGACTCGAAACTTGGTAGGAAGCATAGGGGTGACTTGTAGATAAAAAAAAGCTGAAATCGTTTGGATCGAAAATCCAAAATGCCTGCCATGGTCGCCATCTTAAAAATCTATTTTGCGCTTCATCTCCTGGATTGAAAGACAAAGTAACTCGAAACTTGATAGGAAGCATCAGGGTGGTTTGTAGGTCAAAAATAGCTAAAGTCGTTCCGATTGGATATCCCAGATTGCCGCCATGAGCGCCATCTTGAAAATATATTTTGCGCTTCTACACCTGAACCGAAAGGCCAACTGACTCGAAACTTGATAGGAAGTATTTGGGTAACTTGGAGATAAACAACAGCTAAAATCGTTCTAATCAAAAATCCAACATGGCTGCCACCTCCGCCATCTTGAAAATTTATTTTGCGCCTCTTTTCCTGAACTGAAAGGCCAAATGACTCAAAACTTGGTAGGAAGTTGGGATGACTTGTAGATCAAAAGTAGCTAACGCCATCTTGAAAGTCCTTTTTTTTTTTTTGGTGCTTTTTCTCCTGAACCGAAAGTCCAACTGACTCGAAACTTAAAAGGAAGTATCGGGGCGACTTGTAGATCAAAAGTAGCTAAGTAGATTGGATCGGAAATCCAAGATGGCTGCCAAAGCCGCAATCCTGAAAATCTGTTTTGTGTTTCTCCTGATGTGAAAGGCCATTTGACTCGAAACTTGAAAGGATGTATCGGGCAACTTGTAGATCTAAATAGTTAAAATTATTCCAATCGGAAATCCAAGATGGCCACCATGGCCGCCATCTTGAAAATCTACTTTGTGCTTCTTCTCCTGAATTGAAAGGCCAATCGACTCGAAACTCGGTAGGAAATATAGGGATGATTTATGGATAAAAAATAGCTAAAATCGTTCCAATTGGAAATACAAGATGGCTGCCATGACCGTCATCTTAAAAATCTATTTTGAAGTACTTGGCCTTAATGAAAAGGCCAATTGAATCGAAATTTAATAGGAAATGTCGGGATGACTTGTAGAGCAAAAACAAATGCTAAAATAGTTCCGAGTGAAATAAAACCAAGCTGGCCGTCATGGTTGCCAGCTTGATACACTATTCTGAACCTCTTCTCCTGAACCGAAAGGCCAAATGACTCAAAAGTTCATTATACGTATCAAGCTGGCTGGTTCAAGTTACAGCCCTGGGGTAAAAAATGGACCCACTCAGGGCTAAATTGTCCGGTACTCACGTGAGCGATACAGAGCCATCTTGGCATTTTTTTTTTATTTTTTGTATACGTATTCAAATGTTATCTACGTTATTTGCAAGCATCGTAATTTGATATAATAGGTATTAATCCACTAAATACGATATTTGTCTGCTCCCGTTGGGCACCCAATATTGATACAACGTCGCATAAATGTTGATACAACGTCATGACGTTGCATCGACATTGATACGACGTTGTATAAGCGTCATGTGCCCGCTGAGCTCGTTGTAGAATTGAATATTATGCAATTTCCTGATGTATCATCTTCGATAAGATACCTTTGCTCAATGCAGCTAAATGACCTTGAGGCATTTACATGCAACGAAATTTCAGATCAGCATTCGCATTTGCGTGGTGTAGTCAAGGCCGTCGGTACCCGTTTACAGAATTATTGATACAAGGAACATAATAGGTCTTTATCAGACTACCCAGGATTATCTGGGACTACTCTATTCGTACATAACATAACGGGTATCATATTGGCCGCGCCAAGCGAAAATGTGTCTACGAACGTGCACAATATGCACAGATGCAATTCATTCCGCGCATGAGTAATCTTATCCGTTCATTTGCTCCGCATTGATGCATACTATAGTGTCCAATGACTCTGTTAGCGCACACGGTGAAGGTCCTGAGCAGACTGCACGAATGCACAGGCTGATCTGGGCTTCTGCTGTCCGCATATGTCCGAAGACACGTTTTCGCATGGCGCGGCCCAATTGATGATCTAAAATGCTTTTAGTAGTTTATAATATTATATGGCAAGTACATTTACAGTAAATTTGATTTTAATACATTTCAGGGTGCATGGCGAAGGGCGATGTAGTGTTCGCCGTGGACACGTCTCGCTATGTGACACGTCAAGAACTGAAGAAAGTGAGGCGGTTCTTACGATCAATTGTCAAAAGAATGAGGTTCAAGCGGGGTGCATTCAGTGTGGGTTTGGTACAGTTTTCTGACTGGTCTAGAGTTGTAATGGACTTTGATCAAGGCAATGACAAGAGAAAGGCGAAAGCTGGTATATCTACTTTAAGGTATAACTATATATTAAAATGACACTTTAAATGGGCCGCGACAAGCAAAAATGTACTTTTGAGCATGCGCAAAATGTGCGGATTTACATCATCTTGCACATGCGCAAAGTCTCATCCGGACTTTTCCTCTGCATTGAAACTTTTTATAGAAGCCAATGATTCTGTTTGCGAACAGTAAAGGCCCTGAACAGACTGCGCAGATGGGCAGGCTGATCTGGGCTTTCGCATATGCCCAAAGACACAATTTCGCATGGCGCGGCCGATATACGTATTGCTTTGAATGGGGAATCCAATCTGAGCACACTTTTTAGTTGTTATCATATATTTACCATCGCCATTGTTCATTAAGACAGTCAACCATTCCTTTTAACTTTAATGTTTGTCAGGCAGTTTCTTCTTACAGATTTTTTTTTTAAATTTTCTTCATATTTATTGAACCATTGACAATTGTTAAGTCCGAAAAATACTTATAAAAAGTTAATGATTTATTTACTGGCCCATGCAAATCAGATAGTGGTAGGGTAAATCAGATAGTGGAATTAGGTAGATCTTTACGCTATGTGGCGTATACAGACTCGCAAATTACACTGCTGTATATGAAGAGACTTAATAAAACCGAGTCTGCGATTCTCCTTCTTTTGTATGTTCTTTGTTTCCAAAGGCATCCTTTTAGATTTTCATTTTACTTCACTGCAGCTGGTGTAAAGCGCCTTAAGGCGGACGTTAAACGTCTCTCCGTACTTCATCACTGCGCAGATTGTATTTTTATTTCGCCTGGGATCATTGAGCTTATTCTGGTTTAAGTCGAAATCCGCTTAAGCCTGTGCTTGGGGGGAGGGTTCCGAAGAGGTAAACAGCCAAACAAACTACATTGTTGTATATGAAAGACTTATAAAACCGAGTTGTTCGATTTCCATTCTTATATATTCCCTTTGTTTCCTTGAGCAAACTTTTAGATTTTCATTTACCGCATTAGCACCGATCCTACGTGTCGGACCTTTAATCTCAAGCAGACGCTTTGGTTATTTTCTGTATATATTGTAAAATAATGGTATATGTTAGTATATACATTATATTACCTTTAAGTTATTAGTTTGCAACAAAGATGGATGAATTAAGGGAACTGATACACTGTCAGGGCGACAATTCTGTCAATATTGGTTTCGTTCTCTTCTGAAAAGGGTTCTACTCTATAAGGAAATAATTCGTTCACAGAGAGAGGATATTATTGCCTTATAGAGTAGACCCCTTCTTTTTAGAAAGGCTTGGCGTGCTGTAAAGCAAACAGGAGCACATATAATTTGTCTCCCTTGTCGAAATGGCGTCCGATCTACGTTGTGTATCAAGCCACTTTAGGTTATGTCTCTAATAGGTCAAACTTTTATTACCTGATTATGCTCTGATTTAAACAAATTAAGTGTTAATACAGGTATTCTTTGCATGCGAATATTTTTTATTCTTTAGATATGCGAGGACTGAAAGGGATTACAATAACAATGTTTTCAATAGGGCCGCTTCAAGCGAAAAAGTGCCTTCGAACAAGCGCAATATGGGCAGATTCAGATTAACCTGCGCATGCGTCAAGTATGATACGGGCATTTGTTCTCCGTTCATACATTCTCTAGTATGCACTGGTTCTGTTTGCGAAAAAATACCTTCGAACATGTACAAAATGTGCGGATTCACATCATGTTACGCATGTGCAAAATATTATCCGGCCCTTTGCTCTCCATTGAAACATTTTTTAGTATCCAATGATTCTATTTGCGGAAAACGAAGTTCTGATCAGACTATGCGGATAAGCAGGCTGATCTGGGCTTTTGCTGTCCGCATATGCCCGAAAACACGTTTTTGCATGGTACTGTCTAACTATTGTCTTTGTATGCTAAAATATAATTGCTGCTAGGGGCAGCCCTCGAAGACTTGTGTAGACACTCGTATACACATTAATGTATTTCATTTATATAGAGTCCACGGCGGTGATCCGGACCCAGCCCAAGCTCTCGCTAAAGCTAATTATAGAATATTTAAAGGCCGTGGAGCGGACAGGGAGAGGCCTGACTACCTCATCCTTATCACAAAGAGCATGCGCAATGAATTGCAATTGCTCGAGGAAGCCAATAAGCTGAAGGTCAGAGGAACAAGAATCCTTGGAATAGGTATGATTTAATCCTTAATCCTTTAACACCTACATTTTCTTGAGTTGATTCTTCCCACTATGAATTTGGACATGTCCACTGTTGCAAATAGGCGTGCCAGTCAAAAACCCGAAACAGCTTGGCAAACAGTGTAGATCCTGGTGATAATTCGTTACAAGCCGTCTCATCGGGATCGACGCTGTTTGCAAAGGTATCGGGCTAAAAGAAAGGGTTAATGCGCTAATCACAACTGCAGATGACATTTTGTCTTTTTTATTTTGTGTTTGTCAGAGTAAATAAGGCTGGATATTTCATTTGAATTGTTTGCTTCTTGAGCTATGGCAGAATTTACTGGGGACTTGCAAAACGAGTTTGAATTACCCACGACAAAGGAGCCATCGGTGTTCGAGTCCTTGAATTTTTACTGTATCTTATGTTGAAGTACAGAATGTTCTTGAAGATAAAATACCAAATGAGCCAAGTGCCTGGTTTGACTGTGTGGATGCGTAGACTGATCTGGACATTCGATCTCTGGAAATACCCAAAGACAGGCTTGATGTGTCGCACGTAAAATCGTAGATGATCTTTGAAATTACTGTATTTATGCTCTGAAAACAGGTATCCCTCCCTCCCCATCAAACTGTGTTTGTGTGTGTGTGTGGGGGGGGTATACTGTTTCACTTTGTCCGTCCGTTTGTCCGTCCGTCCGTCCATCTGTCCGCACAACTCAGCTGGACAGATTTATTCCATATTAGGGAGTGTTATGTGAGGGGTCATATAAAAAAGAGTAGCATAGCTATCAGCTCTACTTACAAAAAGTCACATAATGCCCATTTCGTCCGGTCGCTACGTTTCGGTCCTTGCGGGGTGTCCAATAAGCACTGTTTATTGGCAATTTCCTGTTGAGTCTGTGAATGATAACACGAGAAATGTATTAAACTGTGGTCCATTTCGCCGACACTGATTTGTAATCTTCTGTCCTCGATGCTGTCACTAAGATACATATCCTTGTGTTGCAGGTATTGGGTTGACAGAATCTGAAGAGGATTATATGAAATCAGCCGTCTCTATACCATTCAGCGATACAGCCATGATAGCCAAATCTGCCGATGACCTCAAGAGAATTGCTGACAAAGTGGTTGGGTATATGTGTGAAGGTATGTTTACACTGAAGTCTATAGAAGAAACAGCACAGCTTCCAGTTCAGCTGGAGTTGTGTTCTAAATACATATTTATTCCAAACCTGCAGTTTTAACCCTTTCACCACCCTGAGTTTCTGAAGTTGTCTCTCTTCCATCTTTGAATTTGGACAGTTCCATTAATGAAAATAGGAGTTTCAGTCTAAACTGAAACCCAAGATGGCTTATAGTGTAGAACCTGATGAGACGGCTCGTTACGAGCCGTCTCATCTGGATCTGCACTGTTTGCATAAGCATCTATATTGGTCTACAGGCTTGAAAGGGTAAGGTACAACGGTACACTCAGCAGATTTGGAGCCAGATGTTACAACTTTCGTGACCTTCTGGTTGCTTTCGTGCACAACAAGCTTAACTGAAAAGGGGTCTTTTCTAAAGGTAAGAATATGTCTCCTACGGGGTGCAACATTATTCAAGTTAGAGTAGACCAGAACGGAGGCAAAACTAATTTTGACATTTTTCTCACTTGAAAGTATATGTGTTTCACTGAATTCTCCGTAAGTCACACGGGATTACACAATAAATATTTATATGTGCCAGAAATGCAAGAAGAAAACTGCAATGTGTAAAGCGGCTAGCTTACGCTACACGAGACGAAGTATGCTGTGATACGCAAATATCAGTCTATTGGTATACGCATGGTATAAAAATGCTTTCAAAATTCACTTTTAAAGCATATCTACTAAATACATATTTAGTCAAAACAAGATGATTTAGAAAAACTCATTTGGAAAAACTGGCAAGAAAGTGATAGGAATCAAGCAAACTCGCTAACGGGCACGGAAGGACTATGGCACCTCAAATCCTATTCGTTCGTTCATGTGACAAATGCGTTATGCAGTGTCTGAATACCGTTCCGTCTAAACAATGATACACAATTATACATGCGTAATAATATAATCCGGAACGTAAGAAAACGTACATTCTGGCTTATTCTCCCATCGAAGACTCAGATTAGCCTGCGCATCCACGCAATCTGATCAGAGTCTTCGTTGACCGGTTGAAGAAACGTTGTATCCTTGGCTATCCAAACTGCGCCCATGGAAGATTCTGCTCAGACAGCGAATGCGCCCGTTGATCTGAATCTTCGCAGGGCGCACATGTACGGAGGTACGTTGTCTTACATTGTGGCTCATATCGTGTCCATTCACATGATTTGCTGTCCTTTGCTGTATACAGGTTCCATTAATGCGCTGGTAAAATAACACCAAATTCGTGATAGAACGTAACTTTATAATCACGTGATAAAACGAAACTTATATTCATTGTCACTTTATAAAAGTCACTTATAAAAATCATTAAAAAGTTCATAAATTGCGATTGTTAAGACTAGCAAAATAAACAAAATTCAACACTTTTCTTCTGTTTGATATGACAGGAATACGCGGATAGGATATTTTCTTCATGATTTCGTTTTTCAGACGAAAATCTTTGTGCAACGAACCCCTGCAAGAACGGTGGTACATGCCAGCGGCTCGGTGGTGACTTCTACTGTGAATGTAGCTCAGGATATGCGGGCAAATACTGCGAAAATAGTGAGTAAACTGTGTTTACATCTGTGTCATTGAGGATCTTACATGAGTGGTCATTTCATATGAAATTTATGAAATGAGCCTTCGGTGAGTTTTCATAAATTTCATACGAAATGACCATGAATGTAAAATTCTGTTTATCATTATGAATTTTAAATTGTATTTTATGGCCGTAGCAGTTCAACCATTTTTCATCAGAAAACATAGCGTTGTCACGGACGGCATGATGACTTAACATCCAGTAATCAAGCGTTATGTAACGTGGTCATATCATTTTTGGTTTAAACATATTTTATTTCATATATTTCTCAATATATCAATACATCTACATAGACATTACATGGGTATGTTAAATATATAAAAGGGATTCGAAAAACGCTATATAGCTTATGTGAATTCGTTTCCCATATCATTTTTAACACATGATGTTATCCACTGAATAATAAGTGCGTCCAACCTTTCGGCGTGCAGATGCAGTACTATAGACTAACTATGTGACCAGTGATGTGTGTGACCACAAAAAAATGTACTGGTCCAACAAACGCTTGGGTGGTTTGGTCCTTATCCTGAAAAACAATAAGCGTTCCGTGATTTGGCAGAGACTATTGACACGGCGGCCGTGTCGACAATAGCAACAAAACAGCAAATAACGCCAAGTATTCCAATTGCAGGGGGTTAGGGGGTGGGGTTTGGATCACGAGACTCATGACGTCAGCCTACAAAATTTGTGATCGCCGCCATTTTGAATTTTGGTCTCCACTTCGAATTTTATTTCTATCCATTCTCAGTCTCTTTATATGTTAAGCATGATTCGTTTTGTGCATAAGGTACACTTTGATGTAGATATTTTGATAACACTTAGACTGTACGCTCTTTTCACGTGATAAATCTGAAATATTTCGACACAATAATTTGTTCGACCGGTTTGTAAATCATGTAAATTGTTATTTTTATGTTTTTTTTTTTTTTGTTTTTTTTTTATTGTTTTTGTTTTTTTTTCTGCTTTTCATAATGTATAGACTCGCAGAAAAAGGACAAAAAAGAAACAAAGACAAAAACGCACAAACGGTCAAAAGTCTTTAGGAAAAATCCTGAAGCAGTAAAATGGATTTAAAGTAGCGAACGATAGTGTATGTCGTTGTGCCTATTACCGGCATACACTAGTTTTCGGAAGGCATGGCCCCCGCCCATCGGGGCAAGCGAAATAGATGGGTTGCCTAAAGTCTCCATGGCAGAGCTGCTAGTAACTAAGCAGGACCCGGATTCATGTGATCAGGTCGGGTAAATGTCCCACAAATTTGGAGGCAATGTCTCTAAACTACTGAAATATTGTTGACTTGGACGTCATATAGCAATTCATGATGTGGATTCAAAAGTCAAGCGTGGTCTGAAAATTCAGTCAGATCTGGCCAACCCACCTATGAAGTATGTGATGATAATTTGGGCGCACGGATATAGATAGCGCCTATAAAATTCATATTAGCAACGTCATATGACAAGGACAGATGGCGGTTACAGTTTCAAACTAAGCGATGCTTATGCTGTTTGTTTTGTCAAACATGCCTTTGAAATGTGCTCTTAAACGTCTACACATTTGTACAACTATATGACTTGTAAACATATGAAACGAAACCCTTGGTCTCAAGGGTCATTTCTTTTAGAATCTATTTACCTTTACTACAGCTGGTGTTAGTGCCGTATGGCGGTCGTTAAAAGTACTTCAATATAATATAGTTTATATTGCCTGGTCCGTTGTGATCATTGAGCCCATTCCGAAATTTTTTGAAAATATGTATGAGGCTCAGTGATGCGGCCTAATCGGCCGAAACTAGCTTGTCTGGCCAGAAAAACTTGAAAATTCAGGGCACAGTTGTTCAAAGCTAACGATGTCGTTAGTTAACGATTCGTTAAAATTTATATCAAGTAATACACAAATATGCTGAAATTTTTTTCTGAAAAAAATGTGAGTAGCTTTTGCACTACAAAAGCTACTCACATTTTTTCAGCAAAAACTATCAGAATATTGTATATTGAATCCGCTAAAACAGTTAACGAGATTACCCTTTACGAGCTCGTTAAGCTAACGACGCTTTGAACAACTGGGCCCAGCTGTTTTGTTTTCAATTTTGTGAGTGTGTTCGTTCCTCTCAAGGATCTTTCCTTTTATAATCTATAACGGAATGCAATTTAACTATTTAGACATGTTTCTGTACATATGATAATGCTTTAATAATTTTACTTCCTAGGATGTGATGCACGAGCTGATGTCGTATTTCTCTTGGATTCTTCCGGCAGTGTTGGTCATGCGGACTTCCGGCGTGTCAAACAGTTCGCTGCTGACATGGTGGCTGAACTAAGTATTGGACGTGATCACACGAGAGTAGGTTTGGCTACTTACAGCTCCAGAAGCAGGTACGGATTGCATTACCTATCAAACAACTCTTGTTTCGCAAACAAAAAAATAACCAGTGTTTGATGAGCTTAACACGTATTGTTTCGCAATAAATAAACCAGTGTTTGATAGCCTAAACAATTTTTGTTTCGCAATAAATTAGCTAGTGTTCGATAACCTAAACACTTATTGTTCGGCAATAAAGTAGTCAGTGTTTGATAACCTAAAAAACGGCTGTTTCGCAATACAGTAACCAGAGCGTTTGATAACCTTAAGATATAAAACAACTATTGTTTCGCAAAAATAATAACCAGTGTTTGATAATCAAGGTATCAAACAACTAATTTTTGCAAAAAATTAGTCAATGATGATAACCTAAACAGCAATTGTTTGCAACAAATTAGTCAGTGTTTGATTAAATGTTGATTCCAAAGGTTATCAAGCACTGAATAACCATTTGGTCATCAAACACTGACTGACTTATTGCAAAACAAAGTTTATCTCCAAAGGTTATCAAACACTGACTACTTTATTGCGAAACAATGGTTGTTTCCAAAGGTTATTAGACACTGACTACTTAATTTGCAAAACAATGGTTGTTACCAAAAGTTATAAAACACAGAATAATTTATTGCAAAACAATAGTTGTTACAGAAAGTCTTGACACTCGATTCTGGTGGACTACATGTGTATTGAACAACGGTTGTAACCGTCATTTCCAATGTTTTATGGATGTTGAAATTAGACGAATTTACACAAACCAAATTGACCTGTCGCTTTGACCTTTTGATTATAATATTATAAGTATAGGTTTACTTCTTAAACAGGCATTACCTGCACATGAGAGTGAGTACATGTCATACGCGGAATGCGGGATTTTCTGACTACCATGCCTAAATTGAACAGTGGACGTATCCTTATGAACATTAACCCACTGAAGACTGAATTAACTCCCCACACAATATATTGGAAAATTCTAATATCAGTTTAGGTATATCAGGCTATGTGATTTAGATATTCCTGAGAAAAATGGTTGAACTATTTGCAAACGGTGGAGACCCTGATCAGACGCCGCGTTCTGCGGCGTCTGATCTGGGTCTGCACTGTTTGCCAATTAAATTTTAGGGGTCTCCAGACTACAATGGGTTAAATGTAAGAACCAAAGCGTCACTCAATACTTAACAAACAAACCACCTTCAAAGTATCTAGGAATAATGTTAACATCAATCAACAATGGCATTTCTTATTTAATTTATAATAAATATATGACCGGATTATTTTCTATGTCAAATTTTACAAGAGCGAGAATGTCAAATAAAGCATTTCAATAAGTTGAACGTTCTCCAATATGAACAAGTCGTCAAGTTCAAACATTGACTCTGCAAGGTTATGTCACAAGAACTGGTCTTACTTTCTTAAAGGACTTTATAGAATAAATAATGCAGTTAATTTAGTATTTCAGGCGACTTCCGTTATCTCAAACACTGATACCGTAAACTACTGCTTACGTCAAACTAAATAAATGACAATATCGGTTGAGTTTGTTATATGCTCCATATATTTCTACTCCTGTTATCTCAAGCTACTAATATATCAAATCAAAATTTCTGGTCTCTTTGAATTCGAGATAGCCAGAGTCGACTGTATGAGGAAACATTACCCAGATGGTGACAAAAATAATTTTTGATATATTTGTCTCCCCTGAGATTTTATCAGTTTCTTTGTTGTTGCTTTTTTTTTTTTTTTTTTTTTTTTTTTTGTAAAAGCTTGATTTCCACTGATTTCAATTTACAGACATGGTTTCTTCATGAGCGAATACTTCGACCTGTTCGATCTCCAGAATGCTATAGCAGGTATTAGCTACGAGTACGGAAACACGAACGCAGCCGCAGGTCTCCGACTGGTGCGAGAACACTACTTTAATGGCGGACACGGCGATAGGCTAGAAATACAAAATTTCTGTGAGTATATGAATTGTGTGTTTTATGTGTACGCGTGGGTGGGGTTGGGAGCAATGTGATCTTACCTCTATACGAGAAGTCTATTATTACAGTATATAATACGAATAATGCACAGGCGCATCAATTAATATGTCAGTGGCTTTTTAACGGGAAAGGTGCATTTATCCACTTTTTTTTTTTTTTTTTTTTTTTGATTTGGGTTTTACGGCCCTTTCAAGAATATTTCACTTATATCGAGCCGATCGTTCATCGAAGGTGGGCGAAAACCGGAGTACCTGGAGAAAAATCACCTGACCATCCGTAAGCAGTCCACTTTGTTTAGCTTAAGAAAACAAACAAGTAATGCACAGGTGAAACAGATGAAATGTGTGTGCCTTTTTAACGGGAGGAGCATTTTATCCACTGTATTTATCTTTAATTCGTGCAGAATTGATCGAAATCGGTTGAGAAATAAGAAAGGTATTGATAACTAAACTTTATATGAGTTAGCATGGGATACAAAAAAGATTCCTGTTCACAGGAATATACTGCTAATATACTGTTAGTTTATAGTATATATGCAAATGAAAACACATTTACAGGTATATAGTAATAATTTCTTGCAGATATGATTTATTTGCTTTTTGCATATTAAATGATTTGGTTATGGCGACACTAACTCGCAAATATTGGGGCTTCCATGACAGCGTTTCTCTATGTTCAAGGTCTAATAACTTTCTTATTTATCAACCGATTTTCACCAAATTTTCACCAAAATACTCAGCTGAACAGGAGCTTTATTTTCGTGGTATTCAGTTGGTGTGCATTTTATGTTAACCGTTAGCACTCTCTGGGGTAATTCAGCAGATGACAAATCGGAGATAGATTTAGTAGTTTTCCAGAAAACAGGATTTGACATTTCATTGAGACAATTTGCATGAACGTCAAATCCTGTTTTCTGGACAAAAATAAGAAAAATATTTCAAAATGTCTTCTGCCGAAAATTGTACCCAGAGTGCTAATGGTTAATGTTTACTAGTGGATCTGACATGGTTAATTGCATAGAAATGACAGATTATTTTTGCTATTACAGTAATGCAATTTTCTTTCAGTGATTGTTATAACGGACGGTGTATCGAACGTTCTCCCCGACCAAACTTTAGTAGAGGCAGACCTGTTGAAGAAGCAAGGTGTACATATCTACTCCATTGGCATAGGGCAATTTGACTCCTTTGAGATCAATGCCATAGCCAGCGAACCGTCTTCAGAAAATGCATTTGTTCTCAAGGACTATTCCTCATTGAAAGATATATCCAGCAATATTGTTAAAGCGACGTGCAGAGGTTAGTTGACATGCATTCAGACCTAGTGCATTAATTATACTTTACCCTTGCCATGCTAAGTAAATTAAGATACCATGCCCACCTAATTTTCAGCCTATAAGATTACTTGATCCAGGTTGTTGATACAAATGCACATACTGACTGCCAATCAGTGCAGATCAAGAGCAGTTAGCTTCTTCAGAAGCCAGCTGATCTAAATCTACACTGTTTGCAAAGGCAGGGCATATCCGGTTTCTGCGGAACCCGGGTTAACATATACAACGTATTTCTCTGTTTTCTGAAGCATGATACGACAAACACAAAAGTACTGATGGGCAGTGCCAAACAAACCAGGATTTTGTATGAACTGTTCCAAACTTTACCACCTTCTGAACTAATGTAGCATACGCCAAACTGATAATATTTTCTTATTTGTCCCAGAAAATAGGCTGTGTCGTTCCATGCAAATATATCGCAATTAGGACCATTTGAAAGTGCAAAACAAAATAGTAAAACAAAATACCCACGAAGGGCCACAAGCACAGAGCTTAGCCTACCAATGACACCAAAGTATGTACAGTAGCCAAACTATGACAGTTAATATGTACGTAGCAGAACAGCACAAAAAAAGCATAGTAACCAGCGCTACCTTCCCCAACGAAGGCCCTCGTTGAGACAGGCCTCACCAAACACACCAAGACATAAAACAGGGCCTAACACGAAGACAACATTCGTAGTGAGCAGCCACAAAGCTCCAGTAAGAATGGACAACACAAGAACCAATAAAAAACAACAGTAAATAGGAAACTTCTTGTCTACATAACGAAGATAAAAGAACACCGAAGAGCAAAGCTAATGCTTCTAATTCTGCTATTAACAACTATGTCCTGTCGTATTTTATTACACTAGATCCGTCGGTGTGTGATGAGAACCCGTGTAGAAACGGAGCTGTGTGTATCCCAGGCATCAATGGTCCATTCTGTGAATGCCCATCTGGTTTCCGTGGTGAATTCTGTCAACAATGTAAGTAGTTACACGATACATACAGTCTTTCCTAAAGGAACTTGAAACACGTTGTAGATTTTTCACCATTTTTCAAAGGGAGACAAATTTTGTGACTTTCTGTTTGCTTTCCGGTACACCAAGCCCTTTTGAAAAGGAGTTTACTTTAAAAGGGACAAATTTGACAAGAGCCGCCTCCCTTGAAAGTTATCTATTCACCCAATGAACATCTACTATGGAACAAAAGCAATACTGTATATTTGAACAAACATATATGTGAAGACACCCTGAAAATGTCAAAAGCGCGAAACATAGCCCTCTCGAGGCATTACATAAGAATGAGACGTCACATATGAAACAACCTACGAACAAAGAAGAACTAAAACAGAAAACCCGCCTTAGAACGATCAGTAGAAAAACTGCAACAGAGAAACCGCCTTAGAACGTCTGTAGTAAACCCCACAAGACATTACGAAAACAAGCCTATTCAAATATACTGAAAATTTTACCACCAAAAAATGAAAATTTTCAGATAAAAATTCAGAAATTTATCGTATTTCTGCTCAAAACGTAGATTGTGAGTATTAGTTAGAACCGCCTTGGCACGGCGGTTCTAACGAGTACCCACAATCTATATTTTTATGAGCCGAAATAAGAAAAATAATGTATACCCCCTGTAAACCCCAGTTTTAAAATATTAAAGTGGGATTTAAGAGGGTCAACATTATATAGGCATGTTTTCATGATGATGTAAATGAAGATACCCAGAAAATTCTTCGTATGCAGCAAAGCCTCCCGGAGGTACCAAAAAAAATTAGGAAAAATAAGAAAAAAATAATGACAAAACAAACGCCACGTATGAATCCGAGAAATCGTACCTTTTGACATGTGCGCCTAACAAATAAAAGTCAAACTGATTGCCTTTGGAAACAAAGAACACACTATGGATTAGAAAATGGGAGTCTCGGTTTTATTGAGACTCAAATCAGCCTGCGCATTTGATCAGTCTGATCAGAGTCTTCGTTGTCCGCATACAGAAACTCTGCATCCTTGGCTATCCACAAAGCGCAAAATGCGCAGGCTGCTCTGATTTGTCGCAGGGCGGACATGTCCGAAGGTATGTTTTCTGACGTTACGGCTCATATGAATAGCAACGTGAGGGATTGTAACTTATGAAATGTGTCGTCAACTAAGATTGGAGCGTTTGTCGGGCACTCTGTGGTTAGCTATGGTTCCCAAACTTGTTCCAACGGTCAACGACTGATCACACTGCGCCAGACTATACATGCTGATCTAAGTGCTCCCAGCGCTATATGTCAGTAGGTACTGTTTCTCACATTGTTGTTCACACATTATTTGAGCAGCGTCATGCAAAAATTGCCTTCGGAACCCATCCGGACAGCGAAGGCCCAGATCCGCTTACTGAATCATTGGACATTGTGTTACGAGCCAGGCGTAACGAGAAAGAAATGAAAGTGAAACCAGCAACAAGCTTTAAATTATTAACAATATTTATTCACAAAAAAATAAGATATAATTCAAAACAAAAGAATGTAAGTTAACAGTACCTTTCAAGTTTATGTCACAAAGTCCCTCGAAAATAATCCACAAGAATTTATAAAACAAATCCTTTGAATATCAGTTTCTGATCCCACAATTTAAAGTTCCTGAATTCAGAATTTAAGTCCAGAATGAATAAAATATTAAAGTAATCCAGTATAGAATAATTTCCAGTGAAAGTATACAAAGATGCCCAGATGAAAATCTTTTCTCTTTATATAATATCAAAGAAGGTTCTAGAAAAAGAATTTACTACAAGCATCTCTTATTTTCCAGTTCCAATCAAGAAACTTCTAAATCTTCCATGACATTCCAAAAACAACTCAGTCCAGAATCAAGGACGTAAACATCATGTTATTGTAAACATGTTGTTCTAGAAAGTTATTTTTGGAAACATAGTAAATAAAGCTATTTATGGAAACATAGTAAACATGTTGTTTAAAACAATTGAACACCCGGTTATATAACAATTGTAGAATATATGGATCCTTATATGGTTGTGCGGTTTTGCTGGCTGATCTGGATCTTTACTGTTCCCATATGACTCGAAGATTATAAGAATTCATCATGAGCGTCCAAGATAGGGAAGTCTATTCCGAGGGATAGGATGTCCCTCGGGTGAGATGTCCCTAAAAGCCTCGTCCCTGGTTGAAACTCCTACCGCTCGGGTAAGATTTTCCTATCCTGCATGGACTGGCTTATGATGGATTCTTTTTCTCCCACCTTTAAGTGGATTGTTGGACCTTTAAGTGAAAGCAGTCACATGGTCATGTGAAATAAAGTTTCTCACATGGGCAAAAAAAGCCTTCCTCATATAGGCAAAAATGGGAGAAACATTGTATTCTTGGCGCGACCCATTTAGTAATTTTGACAATATCTGAAACATTAAAAGTTTGTTTTTTTTTTTGTTTTTTTTTCTTACAGCTTGTGTAACGACAAAGGACATCATGTTCCTGCTGGACAGTTCTGGTTCTGTTGGTGAAACAAACTACAAAGAAGCCCTAAGATTTATCAACGCGATAATAGAGGAGTTCTCTGCTAAAGATTCCTATAATCGGTTTGCTCTCATAACATTCAGTGATGATGTGCAGATTGTGTTTAGTCTCGGGCGTTACGAGGACCTTAAGATAATAAAGAATGCTGTTAAGTATACGAGATATAGACCAGGATCCACAAATACGGCTGATGCGTTACGCGTTGTTGAGGAGATATCTACACCAGCTTTAGGTGATCGATATGATGCAGAAAACATAGTGTACTTGATTACTGACGGCATATCAGATGTTAAAGAACATGACACAATACCTGCAGCAGAAGCTGTTAAAGCTACAGGTGCTCGAATAATAACTATAGGAGTTAACTTAAATAACGTAACTGAGATTGAAAGAATTGCTTCTAGTGAAAATGATGTGTACAGAGTAGGGGCATTTAGTAATATCATGGATATTAAAGAGGATCTGTTAGCAAGATCTTGTAGTAATGGCGAAGAATTAGAAGAAACTGCAGGAAAATAAATGAGAGAATTTCAAGTATTCTATTAGATAATAGTTGTCATTTTGGAATTACCATTAACATTTGATATACCTAGAGCCAGTTTGTAAGGCATACCAGAATATGTAAGACCACAATTCTAGCTTAATTGCATATGTTATACAACATTTGTCAGAAGAAAGTTTGAGTTGGACGGCAAAATTAATCATGATTAACATTACGTAGCTGTCGAAAAATGATTCCAGTAGGCAAACTAAGTATAATCCATATGGAAAAAATGCAAGTACAGAGCGACATGCTACATCAATAAAGAACACTGACGGAATGTGTGCTTTGGTATGGAAGTAGGTACGTGTTCTGAAATAACATGCTAATTTACAGAAATAGAGACATGTACAAAACTAACGTGCTCTTTTACAGAATAGATACATGTACAGAACGATCATGTTAATATTCAGAAATAGATAGATGTACATGCTAATCTATAGAATAGATCGTGCTAATTTACAGGAATAGATACATGTACAAAATGATCATGGTAAGTTACAGAAATAGACACAGGTACAAAACGATTATGCTAATTTACAGAAATAGATACATGCACTAATCGATAATGCTAATTTACAGGAATAGATAAATATACAAAACGATTTAGGTTAATTTTCAAACTGTTCTGCTGTACAGTAGCGTATGATGTCAAACAGACAAATGTTTGTTGTAACAAGTTTCTATTTTGATTTACAATAAACATCGAACTACATCGACAATTCAGCAACAAAACATGCATGTTAAATACACGTTTGCATATTGAAATCGGACAAATACATCTGACTTACTTATATGCTTATCGGTAGATCTCTAAATTAATATTTACTCATCTCTGTGTGCAGTCATGTATGCTGATATATGTATTTAAGGTTTTATACTGGTATAATGGTATGTATATTTGAAGTTTTAGTTAGATAATACTGTATACATGCGCCTCACATCTTATCGTATTTGTATACTAGTAATAGCGTTTCAAATATCTAGTTTGAAATCGGCTTATATGAATACAAGTAACTTGGCCATATGTTTGGCTGTTTGTTTTTATGTCTGTCGTAAATGTGTTTGTACCAGGTTATTCATCTCATCGTTTGTCTGCCACCTAAAAGAGTTCTTCGTAAGTAAGCTTCCTAAACGAGGTCCCAGTAGTCTGTGTGAACAAAATCGCAATGTCGCCGGACAATAAAAATGAAAATGAACACAAACAATAAAATAACAAAAGATGTTATCTTCTAGACTATATTACAGTAAAACCTCGATGACTCAAACAGGGATGGCTCATTTACCTTTGATGATTCGCACTCGTTTTTGAATCCCTACGAAATTCTTCCGATAGCTCAAGAAAACAAATACATACTTAGGGAATCTTTCTTATCTTATCATAAATTGTATGTTGTGCGTACTTATTAGAATCGCCTCGTCGATGAGACTGTAATTACACTCAACATACCATTATTGTGCAGTAGATCGAAAAGATATCCATATACCATTCCTATTTGTCTCCTAATCTGGCGCTATGGTTAACCCTCAGTAGCTCAAACTATCATCTAGAACAAATTTCCATAGTCCCAAAGAAATTCGAGCCATTGAGGTTCGTCTCTATTTGGATTTAAATTAAAACCGTACTAAAAATACTTTTCTCAGTCTTAGTCAGTCTTTTTTTTTTTTCTTTACATCTGAATTATATAAATGTCATCGATATAATATAGATTTCAATATAATTTAGATTTCAATCAAACTTCCAGTATAATAATTATGTTGATACCATATGCCACCGGTGCTTTGAATTTCTTTTTTTCTTTCTGAGATCTTTTACAATACGACAATGAGAGAACTGTTTTTTCTTAGATTATACGTCACATTTATGTACTAGAACTGCAAGTATCAAACCAAGATTATACCTAAATACAGAATTAGACATGTATTGCACTTTTGCATTACAGAGCGTCACAAGCCACATTAATTGGTTAATCATAATGCTTTCTCGGCACGTTCAACTCAGTCACAGTATCACTCAATCAATGTGTTAGGCATTTGTCCTCATAAAACATCCAGCAATGTCCCAATGTAAAATGAGCCGGGCATAATGTCTCTCAGACACATTAAACATCGTGCCCCAAAGTCATATTTATTGGTATGTAGGGTGTAGTGCCTCTTAGACACGTTAGGCACAGTGTCCCAGAATCACATTATTGTGTTCGGCATAGTGCGGAATGCAGCTTAGCCACGTTAACAGTGATCCACAGTCACATTAGTGCCGTGCACATTATCTCCCAGACACCTTAAGCACAGTGTCCTACATTCACGCTAGTATGCCAGGCATTAAACACAGTGTCACTCAGACACAATGGCGTCGTGGGTACATGGTCCTTAGACAAATTATTTCTTATGACTTGTGATTTGCCCTCCGACATGGTCAAACGTTAGTCACGGTGTTCCTCAAAGCGTCTGAATTCACGGTTTTCCGAACAGTCAACATTTGGGCCATGCCATGCCAATTAAAAATGTGTCTTCGGGCATCAGCGGACAACAAAGGTTCAGATCAGACAAAACAGCCGTAAAGGCTCTGATAGATCTCCGCGAATAGCCAAGATGTTGTGAATCTGCACATAGTACGTATGTGTATAGGCACATCGTCGCTTCGCGGGGCCCAAATGTTAACTTCAATGACTTCTGATGGCAGTAAACGATGATATCACTGCTTAAGAAGAATGGTGGATCTAGGTTCCCGTTGAGTATATGAGCCATAGTACGATACTATAACTACAGTAGAACTACAGTCGAACCTCGTTATCTCGAACTCGCTTATTTCGAATTAACGCTTATCTCGAAGTGAAAATCTGGTCCCTGTTTTAGCATGAACTATGACAACATGTAAAAAAATAATGTGGAAAAGAGGAGAAATTGCTCCTCTTTTCCACATTATTTTATATATACATTTCTAACTTCAGGAGTCAAATTACATATTCATTTGTTAAATGTGGTTGTTCAATTTATTGTTTTCCTCACTCTCTCAACTCTGATATGTCGAGGTACGGATATCTCGAAGTGTTTCAGTGAGTCCCTTGGAATTCGAGATAACGAGAGTCGACTGTATATATGCGCCGCGTCAAGCGAAAATGTACCTTCATTTTGCGCAAAATGTGTGAATTTACACCCTCCTATGCATGTGCAAGGTCTTATCCAGGCCTTTGCTCTCCAATGATACATTCTATAGTATCCAATGTTTCTGTTAGCGGACAGTGAAAGCCCGATCTGACTGCGTGGATGCGCAGTCTGGTCTGGACTTTCGTTGTCCGCATATACCCAAAGACACGTTTTCGCATGGGCGGCCCATATCTTGTAGGCTGGGTGTTTCTAGAATAACTCAGTATGATAGAACGTGATTTTTGCAACAGTTTGTAAGCTATATTGTATGAGAGCAGTTGAACTGCAGACATTCTGTAGCGTATCAGCTATTAGACAACGCATTACCCAACACGGAAACTATACCAAGAAGTGCAGTTTCCAGAAGTCTGCAATGTATACTTACTTGTCCAATGGCCAATCGCAGCGAGTTATCTCCGCGGAATAATGGGGTTTGGAGATTACCTATTATTCCCGTAGACGAGACTTGATGTTAAATCAAATAAATTATATCAATAATAATTGATTTTATGTAGAAACAAATAAATAATATCAGCGCTATAAACATTCCCATATGTTTTTTACAAACAAGCATACATTAACTTTATTCGCGTAGGCGCCATCTTTGTTGTGCCAAAAGACACCTTGAGAATAGTTTGTTGATGTTCGCTACCGTTCGCTACCCTCGACCGAAAACTATCGCAACTGAACGGAAAGTTTGCTTTTGTTTTGTGAGTAACCCGCGAACGTTTCGATTAACCGAACGCAACCCAGGTTTATATAATGTCCTTCATTTTGATCGAAGTCGGGTTATGTCGTTAAAGTACAGCGCGTTTTTTTTTTTTTTTTTTTTCTGAAAAAAAAAAGACATTTTCAGCCTACATTGTATATTCTTGAAACAAAATGAAATTTGGTGCTTCTCTTGTAACGTAAGAATTTAGATTTGTAAACAAATGAAAGAAAAAGTATTTAAAAATTATTGAAATTTAACTTTGAACACATGTACTCTTCTATGTAATTCGTATCGTAAACCATTGTTAATATCTAACTAGGACCGTTGTTTCTATACGGGTCTTCTAGCGATAAGCAAGAGAAGATGAGCAGTTAACTCGCTGCGAGTCCCCATTCTCAGAACATGGCCTATTCTATGTAGCTTCTATTATAATGCGGATTAAATGATTCTCAACGTGAGTAAACCCACCTTCGAACTGTGCGTCCAGCAAAGATTCAGCGATTCATCAAGGATGCTAAGTTTCTTCATGCAAACAACGAAGACTCTGATCAGACAGCACGGATGCGCAGGCTTATTTGAGTCTTCGATGGGCTCACATGTCTAAAGGTACGTTTTCTCAAGTTGCGGAATAAACACGTTGTTTTTAGAAATCCATCAGTTCAAATGTACAGAGCATCTACAGGTAATATTCAAAACCTTGTCGTGCTGAATAAATTAAGATGTCACGCCCACTTCTAATTGTCAGCCAGTCAGATTAATTTGTCTTGGTTGCTGATACAAGTTCACATATTGAATGACAAACAGTGCAGATCCAGATCAGTTGGCTTCTCAGAGACCAACTGATCTGGATCTACACTGTTTGCAAAGGCAGGGCATATCCGGGTTCAGCAGAACCAGGGTTAAGATACTCCTGTGAAATATGACAGAGGCATATATAGCCGTCGCTTAGCACTTCTGTCGTTGTTAATTATTGTTTTGTAATGCACCTGTCTATGTTATCCCCAAGAGGGGAATGGTGTGGGGGACTTGCCCCGGGAAATTAGATGAATTTCAGATTTTAGGTCAAATACCCCTCACTTGAGTCATTATTACGAGTTAAAAATCCCCTGGATGCAGTGGATGAGCATTTAACTAATTTGGTCTTGAATAAAATGATCAATTCATTAAGTAGATTTTTAACACTGCTAGGCAGCCGGGTCACACAGAGACAGCGCCAGACAAATCTGGATTAGTTTTGCCTGGACAATGGCTTAAAACGACCTCTGCGCATAATTCATGCGCAGAGACACCTCTCCGACGGACCGAATGCTAGGGACCTGGCCTGTAAGTTTTAGAATTTAGAGCGTCAGTCAAAAAAAAAAAAGAGCTTCAATACTTCTGTATTACCAAAGCACAATGAAATCTCACACTTGGTCAATCGTTCTACCAGACCGTGAGAGCTCGTAAAAGGAAACCAAAAAGAACCAACCTTTAAATCCGGTTTAGGGCACCTCCTCCTCTTCGTCATCCACCAGCAGCAAGCAGCATATACAGTCGACTCTCATTATCTCGAACTCCAAGGGACTCTCTTAAATACTTCGAGATATCCGTACTTCGACATATCAGATTTGCAGACGAGGAAAAAATAAATCGAACAAACGCATTTAACAAATGTATATGTAATTGGACTCTTGAAGTTAGACATATGTTAAAAATATAGTGGAAAAGAGGAGAAATTGCTCCTTAGGAGCAATTTCTCCTCTTTTCCACAATATTTTATTACCTGTTATTAGATTTTCATTTTTAAGCAGAGACCAGTTTTCACTTCGAGATAAGCGTTTATTCGAGATAAGCGAGGTCGAGATAACGAGAGTCAACTGTAGTTATTCCTTGTTGGATCCTGACGGCTTCTGTTAGGGTCATCAAGCCACGGATCTTCCGGAGACTCGTTGCTGGTTATTGGCGTAGTCTCCTTCCACCGACCCGCTGGACGCCCAGCGAGTCCGTGGCTGATTTGTCGGTATTTCACCCCGTCTTGGCCGCCATCTTTGTCGGATGTCGTTGCCGCCACATCACTACGCAGAGGTGTGCCGTCCAATAGTTTGCTGCGGAATAGCATGATCAATCAATCAATCAGTGGGTTTTTTAACGTTGCCGGGCACCATAGGCACATTGTAACTCTGTATTAGTTTTACCTACTCCATCGGCTTGGAAAAATGCTTGTACATAATTCATGTACAAGACAGTTCGCCCAGACAGGTGGTATGGAGTCGGTCTGTAAGTTACAGAATTTTGAGTAATCACAAAAAGGAGCTTTAATCCGAGTATTCTACTAGTGCACAATGTAGTAATACTCCGCTTATTCGTGCCGCCAGCCCTGAAAAGGGCCAGGCTACTGCTTGTTTAGGATCGTGGAGGCGTTGTCTTGAAGAAGAAAACCAGCATGTGGGAGCTATAGTCTTCCTCCCATCCTTCATACCACTTCAGTGTTTAGACCTCCCCACCCCACCGCCACCCCCACCCCCCACATCTCGGCAGAGTCCCTGTCTTCTTGATTCATTGTAATCGTTGTAGTACTTACTGGTGGGTCCATTGACCAAGATCAGGCGAAATGATGAGGATAGAATTTCTGGACGATACAGACTGAATCATACAGGCCGGCGGGTCTTTATTATTTCTTTTGCCACTCTTCGGCTTTCGTTGTAGTTACAGGACTGTAAAGTCCCTGTTATTTGCAAAGAGATCAAGGTAGTAGCATCCCGTCACCCTATACGTCTTCATAGTCTACAGTGGTCGTCGTGGTAATACTTCCGTAACTATTGAAGGTCCTTCCTCTAGTGGCGGATCTCTTGAAGTACTGGACTCGTAAGCGAGGTTTGTTAATCTACAAATGTTGATTGTAGTTGTAGGCTTCAAGATCACCAGTGTTGACGAGCGGAGTAGCTTCTTCCTATGTCTCTTCCTTGGAGGTTAGAGAAGTTGGTTGTTGAACCGGTATTTCTTCACTGACAGCTTCCGTAGTAGATGGCGGTGTTGTCGACATCCGGGGTAGCTTCTTCTTCGGTGTGACGACTTTCCATTCCTCCATAGGAGGATGGTCTGTCGTCTCCCCTGTAGTTGTTGGCATGCTAGGCCCCGGCGGTAGCGTCATAGCAGGCTCAGGCTGTCTTGTTGTGGTCGACATCTGTGTGTCCGCCATTTTGGATACCGGTGTGGGTTCCGCGATCTTGAATTCCGCGATCTTGGATACCGTCTTGTCGCCACCATTAACCCCAGCAGCTTGTAAGCGACGTCTGATCTGGACCGTCACTGTTTGTTAGGGCCCGGTTTTGATTATATTATTTCATGTCTTCTTTTAAGAGGTTATGGCTATGCTATCTAAGGTCCTATATATACCTATAAGGTACGATATCTAAGTTGTTTTTTTGTTTTTTTCGGTTTTTTTTTTTTTTTTTTTTTTTTTTTTTTTTCAAATTCCTGAGGGCCGAGCTTGTTTGGATATCTAATCCCTAGGATATGCCCGCCACCCCTTCTCTGGGGGGAAAACAATGATAGGTGCATAAGTTTTTGAAAGAATCTATGTTTGGTACAAAGATTTTATTTCAGATTATTTGATATTATTAGCGAATGCCGCTTGATCTAATATTATCCCTGCCAATATATTTTCTATACTAAAATGAACAGCTTAGGTTCAATAAAATTTTGTAGATATGTGGTGTTACTTTTCTTTCACCTCCTGTCATAACACTTAGCATGCTTGGTAAACTTTCAGCGGACAGCATTTTAATTAATTTTCTTATTATACGCCCCCACCCCCCGCAAACTTTGTTGTGGGGGGGGGGGTATACTATTTTCACGTTGTCCGTCCGTCCGTCCGTCCGTGTGTCCGTCGGTGTGTCCTTCCGGGACGCTGTTTTTTTCTTTCCTAATATCTTGAAAACGCAGTGATGGATATTCAGCAATTTCTGCAGATACATTGATAACAATAAAGTGTACCTACATAAGAGAAAGTAAGGGCTAGAGGCCAATTCTCTTAGCGTTATTGCCCTTTGTAATCTTTTTTTCTTAATGCAGTAAAATGTTTGTGTGCACACTATTTCTTTAACCAATGGCTGGAATTTGACCAAACTAGCACAGATACATCATCAGGATGGGGCAAAGAAATGATTAGATTTTGGTGACCTTCGCCTTATTTTCAAGGTCACTATATTATAAATACTCAAAAGGTGAGCCTTGTTAATGCAGTAAAAAGTTTGTGTGGAATTTGACCAAACTAGCAGAGATACATTCTAAGATGGGGGAAAGATTGATTAGATGTTGGTGACTTTGACCTTATTTTCAAGGTCACTACATTATAAATATTTTTCTTAATGCAGCAAAACGTTTGTGTGAACACTATCTCTTTAACCAAGAGCTGGAATTTGACCAAACTTGCACAAAAACATCATCAGGATAGGGCAAAGAAGTAATTAGTTTTTGGCGACTTTCACTTGAATTTCAAGGTCACCACATTATAAATACTCAAAAAGTTAGCCTTGTTAATGCAGTAAAAAGTTTGCACCCACACTATCTCTTTAACCAATGGCTGGAATTTGACCAATCTAGCACAGATACATCATAAGGATAGGGGAAAGAAGTGATTACATTTTGGTGACCTTGACCTTATTTTCAATGTCACTACGTTATAAATACTCAAAAAGTGAGTCTTAATAAAGTAAAAAGTTTGTGTGCACATTGTCTCTTTAACCCATGGCTGGAATTTGACTAAACTAGCACAGATACATTCTAAGGATTGGGGGGGAGAGGGAGGGGGGAAGAATTGATTAGATTTTGGTGACCCTGACCTTATTTTCAAGGTCACTACCTTTTAAATACACAAAAAGTGAGCCTTGTGTGCACTCTATCTCATGAATCAATGGATGGAATTTGACAAATTAGCACAGATACATCATTGAGATTTGGAAAAGAGGTGAATATATTTCAGTGACCTTTTGACCTTGGCCTCATTTTCAAGGTCACTACGTTATAAAGACTCCAAAAATGAGCATTGTAAAAAGTTTGTGTGCACACTATTTCTTTAACCAATGGTTTGATTTCGAACAACCTAGCACAGATACATCATCTGGATGGGGGAAAGAAGTGATTTGATTTTGGTGGCCTTGACCTTATTTTCAAGGTCACTACATTATAAATACTCAATAAGTGAGTCTTGTGTGCACTCTATCTCATGAATCAATAGATGGAATTGGACCAAACTAATACAGATATATCATTGGGATTGGGGAAAGAAGTGGTTAGAGTTCGGTGACCTTTATCTTTTTTCAAGGTCACACTGGCACTTTGAAACTCAAGTTTTGATAGAATAAAAGGTTGTGTGCACACTATACCTTGAACCAATTGCTGGAATTTTAACAAACTAGCACAGATACATTGTTAGGACATAGGAAAAAAGTGATTGGATTTTTGTGACCCTGGCCTCGTTTTCAAGGTCACTACATTATAAAGACTCTAAAAATGATCCTTGTGTGCACATTATCTCATGAATCATTAGATGGAATTTGTTCAAGCTAGCACAGATACTTCACTGGGATAAGGAAAAGAAGTGATTAGATTTTGATTACCTGGACCTCATTTTCAAGGTCACACTGACGCTTTGAAACTCAGATTTTATAGAAAAAGCTTATGTGACACATTTGTATCAATAAGGTGTACCTACATAAGAGAAAGTATGGGCTAGGGGCCCATTCTCTTGGAGTTATTGCCCTTTGTAAAATTTCTTAATGCAGTAAAAAAATTTGTGTGCACACTATCTCTTCAATCAATGGCTGGAATTTGACCAAACTAGCACAGATACATCATCAGGATAGGAGAACGAAGTGATTAGATTTTGGTGGCCTTGACCTTATTTTCATTGTCACTACATTATAAATACTCGAAAAGTGAGCCTTGTGTGCACTCTATCTTTTTTCCTGCATATCTTTATTAATCCTAATAATTAGGAATCTTAACATATTTTACATAAATGTTCATATTCATCATTTGTTGCTGCTACAGAAAAAAAAAAATGTCAAGGGGTCAATACTCTTATAGTTATTCCCCTTTGTATTTCTTTAATGTCCGTAACACTTTTGTTTTTTCCTGCGCATCTTGCTTATTATTTTTTTAGGAATCTTGTAATATTTTGCATGAATGTTGATATTTATAAGTTGTTGTTGCTGTGGATTTTTTTTTTTTTATTATTATTATTATTCCTGTCTAACTTGCTTAATAATTTTTATTAGATTTTGGTGACCTTGACTTTATTTCAAGGTCACGCCGGCACTTTGAAACTTAAATTTTGTTAGGAAAAGGTTATATGCTTTATGCGGGGAGGGGGGGTAGGGTAGGGGGGGTGAGGGGTATCGAATAATCGTTGCTTATTGACAATTTTCATTTTTCCTAGAAATAAGGACTTGACATTTCAAGCAAATTGTCCTTTGGAGACAAATTGTATGAAGTGTAGATCCTTTTTCTAGGAAAAATAAGAAAAAATATCATTGATTTGTCGTTTACTGAATGAGAAAATGAAGAAAATGTGGAACAATAGGTATAGATAAATTCATACCTTACTGTTTTTGTTGCAATATAAATTTATTTCAACGGACAATAAAAATAAGGTATTAATCTTAATTTTGTTTGCTGTTCAGAAGTGTTGCCTTTTTTTTTTTTTTTATTTCTTTCGTCACTATATACCGACTCAATAAAAAAAATGTCGTCTTGAAATTCAGATTGTGTACATGTAAAATGAAACGATTTCTACGGACACGACGTTTACCATCACGTGCGCAAATACAAAGCGATTGTTTGTTGATAATGTTAAAGTAGAAAGCTAAACAAATATTTCAAAACATACTTCAATTCACTAAAAATCCAAATATTCAAGAAATCTATTATTGTTACATAGGCGACGATTCTTTTTTGGGTCAGTATATAATAAAAAATCAAGGTATGTGCCTACAAAATTAGGTATCCTGAACGAACAGTGTACGAGTGTACCTCGATCATACATGCGGTGTCAGAGCCTTTTGGTATTTGCCTTATTATTGTACCAGACACTCCGGAACGATTCCAGGAGGTGCTCGAAAAAAAATGTCACAGGAAAAAAAAGTTACAGAAAAAAAAATCACACAAAATATGCAAATAAAGGAGGGAGTTTGTATATAGTTCACTGTCATTTAGAGGTGGTCTGCAGCTAATTTGTCTTATGAATATAACCGTGACTGACACAGAGGTGTTTGTGCTGAGGTTTTACCGCACAATCAACCCAGTGGGGTCATATCGAGCGCGGTCAGTTTACCTAACCACACTTTTACTGGGGAGGCTTAGTCCTCTAAGCGGTTCACCATTATTGTGCACATTTTTGCCCTTCTTGAATCAGGGAGAGAATGACCGTAGAAGATATTTGATGATCAACCTCCACAAAATAATGTTGTCGACCCGGCGGGAGTCGAACCCGCCACCTCCTGATCACCAGTAGGACGCGCATCCAACTGAGCCACCAAGGCCGGTCCCAGAGGTGAGGCCGGCCCCAGTGATGTGAAAAACTGCAAAATAAAAATTTAAAAACTCATAAATTTGTTGTTCTTTGCAAAATTATGCACTATTATATCGTTACTATGAATAAGCAAGATTAAAGCATTCAAAATGTTTAGTGCCTTTTTTTTTTCACCCAAGTCTTTGAATTTTTTTCGCGACATTTTTTTACCTGTGAACAAACACGTGGGGCCTGATTAGGGCCTTCTCGCATTTTTTCCTAATTATTGTGACAGACATTTCTAAGCAAACAGTATTGACCCATATTGATACATGCGGCGTCTGAACAGGGTCCTTCCGTATTTACCCTAATTATTGGGACAGACACTCCTGAACAAACAGTGTAGACCCAGATTATACTGATAGGGTCTTCTCGAATTTACCCTAATTTTTGGGTCAGGCACTCTTGAGAAAACAGTGTAGGCCCAGATTATACATGCGACCTCTGAACAGAGCCTCCTCGTATTTACCCTAATTATTGGATCAGGCACTCTTGAGTAAACAGTGTAGGCCCAGATTATACATGCGACCTCTGAACAGAGCCTTCTCGTATTTACCCTAATTATTGGGTCAGACACTCCTGAACAAACAGTGTAGACCCAAAACATGCGGCATCTGATCAGGGCCTTTTCTAATTTACCCTAATTATTGGAACAAACACTCCTGAACAAACAGTGTAGACCCAGTTTATATATGCGGCATCGAATCAGGGCCTTCTCTAGTTTACCCTTATTATTTGAACAGATACTCCTGAACAAACACTGTAGACCCAGATGATACATGCGGCATCGGAACAGGGCCTTCTCGTGTTGACCCTAAGTATTAGGACAGGTACTTCTGAACAAACAGTGTAGACCCAGATGATACATGCGGCGTCTGTTTAGGTCCTTCTCGTATTTACGCTTACTATTCTGAACAAACTGTATAGACCCAGATGATACATGCGACGTCTGATCATGCCATTCACTATTGGAACAAACACTTCTGAACAAACAGTGCAGACCCAGATAATACATGAGGCGTCTGTTCAGGTCCTTCTCGTATTTACTTAACTTTTGGGACAAACAATTCTAAACAGACCGTGTAGACCCAGATAATGCATGCGGCGTCTGTTTAGGTCCTTTTCGTATTTACCATAACTATTGGGATAGTCACTTCTGAACAAACTGTGTAGACCCACACGATACATACGGTGTTTGATCAGGGCCTTTTCGTCTATACCCTAACTATTGGGATAGGCATATCTGAACAAACTGTGTAGAACATGATGATACATGCGGTGTCTGATCAGGGCCTTCTCGTGTTTACCCAAACTATTGGGACATGCACTTCTGTGCAAGTAGTGTAGACCCAGATGATACATTTGGAGCTTGATCAGGTCCCTCTCGTATTTACCCTAACTATTGGGACAAACACTTCCGAGAAAATAGTGTAGACCCTGATGATACATTTGGCGTCTGATGAGGTCCTTCCCGTATTTACCCTAACCATTGGGTCATGCACTTCTGAGCAAAAAGTGTAGACCCCAGATGATACATTTGGAGCCTGATCAGGTCATTCTCCTATTTACCCCATCACGAAAACATGCCTATATATTATTGATCCCCTTAAACCCCACTTTTATATAGTAAAACTGGTGTTTACAGGGGTATACTTTATTTTTCTTATTTCTGCTCAAAAACATAGATTATGGGTACTCGTTAGAACCGCCTCGCTGAGGTGGTTCTAACGAGTACCTACAATCTATGTTTTGAGCAGAAATATGAAAAACATCAGAGTTTTTTATCTGAAATTTTACAGTTTTGGGAGGTGATTTTTTCTATATATATGAATAGGCGTGTTTTCGTAATGCTAACTATCGGGAAGGGCACGTCTGAGCAGACAGTGTAGACCCAGATGATACATTTGGCGTCTGATGAGGTATTTTTCTTATTTACCCTAACTATTTGGACAGACACTCCTAAACAAACAGTGTAGACCCAGATGACATTACGAAAACGCGCCTATTCAAATATATCGAAAATTTCACCATCAAAAACTAAAAATTTTTAGATAAAAAAACTCAAAAACATGCCTATATAATTTTGACCCCCTTAAACCCCATTTTTATATAGTAAAACTGGGGTTTATATGGGTATACATTATTTTTCATATTTCTGCTCAAAACATATTGTGGGTGCTCGTAAGAACCGCCTTAGCAAGGCGGTTCTAACGAATACCCTAACTATTGGGACAGGCACTTCTCAGCAAACAGTGTAGACCAAGATAATACAGGCGGTATCTGCACAGGGTCTTCCCGTATTTGGCCTAATTACTAGGAGAAAATCCTGAGCAGACAGTGAAGACCCAGATGATACATGCGGCGTCTGAACAGGTCCTTCTCGTGCTTACCCTAATTATTGGGACAGACACTCCAGAACAAACAGTGTAGACCTAGATTATACTGATCAGGGCCTTCTCGAATTTACCCGAATTATTGGAACACACACTCCTGAACAAACAGTGTAGACCCAGATGATGCATGCAGCGTCAGATCAGGGCCTTCTCGTTTTTATCCTAACTTTTGGGACAGGCACTTCTGAGCAAACAGTGTAGACCCAGATAATACAGGTGGTGTCTGATCGGGGCCTTCGGGTAGTTACCCTGGAACAATCACTTCTGAGCAAACAGTGTAGACCCAGATGATACATGCAGCGTCTGATCAGGGCCTTCTCGTATTTACCCTAACTATTTCGACAAACACTTCTGAACAAACAGTGCAGGCCCAGATAATACATGCCGCGTCTGTTTAGGTCCTTCTCATATATACTCTAACTTTTTTGACAAACACTTCTGAACAAACTGTGTAGACCTAGATTATATATGCGGCGTGTGTTTAGGTCCTTCTCGTATTTACCATAACTATTGGGATAGTCACTTCTGAGCAAACATGTAGACCCGCACGATACATGCGGCCTCTGATCAGGACCTTCCCGTATTTACCCTAACCATTGGGACATGCATTTCTGAACAAACAGTGTAGACCCAGATGATACATGCGACGTCTGATCAGGGCCTTCTCGAATTTACCCTAACTATTAGGGCAGCCACTTCTGAGCAAACAGTGAAGACCGGGATGATACATGTGGCGTCTGATCATGGCCTTCTCGCATTTACCCTTACTTTTTGGACAGAGACTCCTGAGCAAATAGTGTAGGCTCAGATAATACATGTGGCGTCTGTTTAGGTCCTTCTCGTATTTCCCTAACTATTGGGACAGGCAATCCTGAACAAACAGTGTAGACCCAGATGATACATGTGGCGTCCGATTAGGTGACCTTCTCGTTTTTACCCTAACTATTGGGACAGTCAATCCTGAACAAACAGTGTAGACCCAGATGGTACGTGCGGTGTCTGATCAGAGCCTTCTCGTATTTACCCTTATTATTGGGACAGACACTCCTGAACAAACAGTGTTCACCCAGATGTTGCATGCGTTATCTGTTTAGATCCTTCTCTTTTTACCCCTAACTATTGGGACTCGCACTTCTGAACAAACTGTGTAGACCAGATGATATATGCGACGTCAGATCAGGGTCTTCTCGTGCTTACCCGAACCATTTAGACAGCAACTTCTGAATAAGCACTGTAGACCCAGATAATACATGCGGCTTCTTTTCAGGGCCATCTTGTATTTACTCTAATTAATGGGACAAACCCTTTTGAACAAACTGTGTAGACCCAGATGATACATGCGGCGTCTGATCAGGTCTTTTTTCATGTGACGTCTGATCAGGTCCTTCTCGTGTTTACGCTAACCATTGGGACAGACACTCTTGAGCAAACAGTGTAGACCTAGATGATACATGTGACGTCTGATCAGGTCCATCTCGTGTTTACGCTAAACATTGGGACAGACACTCCTGAACAAACAGTGTAGACCCAGATGATACATGTGACGTCTGATCAGGACCTTCTCGTGTTTATGCTAACCATTGGGACAGACACTCTTGAGCAAACAGTGTAGACCTAGATGATACATGTGACGTCTGATCAGGTCCATCTCGTGTTTACGCTAAACATTGGGACAGATACTCCTGAACAAACAGTGTAGACCCAGATGATACATGTGACGTCTGATCAGGTCATTCTCGTGTTTACGCTAACCATTGGGACAGAGACTCCTGAACAAACAGTGTACACCCAGATGATACAAGTGACGTCTGATCAGGTCCTTCTCGTGTTTACGCTAACCATTGGGACAGAGACTCCTGAACAAACAGTGTAGACCCAGATGATACATGTGACGTCTGATCAGGTCCTTCTCGTGTTTACGAAAACCATTGGGACAGACACTCTTTAGCAAACAGTGTAGACCTAGATGATACATGTGACGTCTGATCAGGTCCTTCTCGTGTTTACGCTAACCATTGGGACAGACACTCTTGAACAAACAGTGTAGACCCAGTTAATACATGCGGTGTCTGATCAGGGCCTCCTCGTGTGTACCCTAACTATTGGAACAGGCACTTCTGAACAAACAATGTAGACCCAGTTGATACAGGCGGTCTCTGATCAGGGCCTTCTCGTTTTTACCCTAACTAATGGGACAGGAAAATCTGAGCAAACAGTGTAGACCCAGATGATACGTGCGGTGTCTGATCAGGGCCTTCTCGTGTTTACCCTAACTATTGGGACAGGAACATCTGAGCAAACAGTGTAGACCCCGATGATACGTGGGGCGTCTGATCAGGGCCTTCCCGTGTTTACCCTAACTATTGGGACAGGAACATCTGAGCAAACAGCGTAGACCTAGATGATACATGGGGCGTCTGATCAGGGCCTTCTCGTGTTTACCCTAACTATTGGGACAGGAACATCTGAGCAAACAGTGTAGACCCCGATGATACGTGGGGCGTCTGATCATGGCCTTCCCGTGTTTACCTTTACTATTGGGACAGCCCTTTTTGAGCAAACAGTGTAGACCCGGATGATACATGCGGCATCTGATCGGGGCCTTCTCGTGTTTACCCTAACTATTAGGACAGCCATTTCTGAGCAAACAGTGTAGACCCAGATGATACATGTGACGTTTGATCAGGTCCTTCTCGTATTTACCCTAACTATTGGGACAGGCAATTCTGAACAAACAGTGTAGATCCAGATGATACATGCGACATACATACATCCTTCTCGTATTTACCCTAACTATTGGGACAGGCTCTTCTGAGCAATCAGAGTAGACCCAGATGATATGTGTGGCGTCTGGTCACGTCCCTCTTGTATTAGGACAGACACTTCTGAGCAAAGAGTGTTGACCCTGATGATGCATGCGGCTTCTGGTAAGGTCCTTCTCGTATTTACCCTATTGGGACAGACACTTCAGAGCAAACAGTGTTGACCCTGATGATGCATGCGGCTTCTGGTAAGGTCCTTCTCGTATATACCCTATTGGGACAGACACTTCAGAGCAAACAGTGTTGACCCTGATGATGCATGCGGCTTCTGGTAAGGTCCTTCTCGTATTTACCCTATTGGGACAGACACTTCAGAGCAAACAGTGTTGACCCTGATGATGCATGCGGCTTCTGGTAAGGTCCTTCTCGTATTTACCCTATTGGGACAGACACTTCAGAGCAAACAGTGTTGACCCTGATGATGCATGCGGCTTCTGGTAAGGTCCTTCTCGTATTTACCCTATTGGGACAGACACTTCTGAGCAAACAGTGCAGACGCAGATAATACATGCGGCTTCTGATCAGGTCCTTCTCTTACTTACCCTAACTATTGGGACAGACTCTTCTGAGCAAACAAAGTAGACCCAGTTATTACAGGCGGCGTCTGATTAGGGCCTTTTCTTATTTAACCTTATTATTGTGACAGACACTCCTGAACAAACAGTGTAGACCGGGATGATACATGCGGTGTCTGATTAGGGCCTTCTCGTATTAACTCTAATTATTTGGACAGATACTCCAGAATAAGTGTAGACCCAGATAATACATGCGGCGTCTGATCAAGTCTTTCTCGTATTTAGCCTTATTATTTGGACAGGTACTCCTGAATAAACAGTGTAGACCCAGAATATGCATGCGGTGTCTGATCAGATCCTTCTCGTTCTTACCCTACCTGTTGGGACAGGCACTTCTGAGCAAACAATGTAGACCCAGATAATGCAGGCGGCGTCTGATCAAGGCCTTCTCGTATTTACCCTTATTATTGGGACAGACTCTATTTAGCAAACAGTGTAGACACAGATAATACAGGCGGTGTCTGTTCACGGTTCTCTTTTGTTTACCCTAACTATTAGGACAGGAACTTCTGAGCAAACAGTTTAGACCTAGATAATATTTGCGGCGTCTGAAAAGGTCCTTCTCGTGAATGTAGGAAAGAAAGAATCGGGAAAAAAATGTACCAGTTTCATTTAAAGAGGCTATATAAGGCTATGTTAATGATATAAAAATTGATTTATGGAGAACTTAGTATTTTTAAATTTTTTCCGTATATATAAATAAGTATTTATGATACATGCATTTGTTGATTTTTTTTTTTTTATATTTATCTTTTTGATTTATTCTGTTTCTGGTCAATATTTTTTTCCAAAATTGATTATTATACCCCGCTTTACGAAATTATACCCCGCTTTACGTACGAAGTAAAACGGGTTGGGGGGATGGCTATATAGGATTCACGTCCGTCGCCAGGTCACGTCACGTCACGTCACGTCACGTCACGTCACGTCAGGTCATGTCACGTCACGTCACGTCACGTCACGTCACGTCACGTCACGTCACGTCACGTCACACATATTTTTTATCATAGTACTTTTCTCAAAAACTATAAAAGGTATTGTTTTGAAAAACATTGTTGGGAAAGGAGATATAGCTAATGATGAACAATTCCTCTATCCGCTCTTTTTTGAGAATGTAACATAGATGACACAGAAAATATGGATATTACAAAAACATTGAGGGAAAAGGAGAAACAGCTCATAATGAGCAATTTCTCTTTTTACCATACTGATTTGTATATATAATACAGAAGACAAAGAACATTTGGACTTTAAGATTTTAATGAAATATACTTCACCACCAAATCTATGATATTGCTTGTTTTGATATATTACAATGCTTGATTAAAAATATATTTTTCACACATGTCTTTATTTCGTGATTGAAATTATTGTAACATCAGAACCGCATTTAGATAAAACTGATACTTTTTTTCCTGATACTTTCTTTCCCATAACTCCTTCTCGTATTTACCCTATCTATTGGGACAGGCACTTCTGAGCAAACAGTGTAGACCCAGATAATACTTGCGGCGTCTGATCACAGTCTACTCGTATTTACCCTTACTATTTGGACAGAGACTCCAGAACAAACAGTACAGACCCAGATTATACATGCGCAGTCTGATCAGGTCCTTCTCGGATTTACCCTAACTATTGAGATAGGCACTTCTGAGCAAACAGTGTAGACGCAGATGATACATGCGGTGTCTAATCAGGTCCTTCTAGGGACAGGCACTTCTGAGCAAACAGTGTAGACCAGATGATACATGCGGCGTCTGATCAGGTCCTCCTCGGATTTACCCTAACTATTAGGACAGGCACTTCTGAGCAAACAGTGTAGACGCAGATGATACATGCGGTGTCTAATCAGGTCCTTCTAGGGACAGGCACTTCTGAGCAATCAGTGTAGACCAGATGATATATGCGGCGTCTGATCAGGTCCTCCTCGGATTTACTCTAACTATTAGGACAGGCACTTCTGAGCTAACATTAAAAATCATTGATGGGGGTTTTGTCCCGGTTTCAAATTTGGCAGGGAGGGCAATAGCCCACTGCTTATCAAAAAGTTCTCAAAAATCATATTTTGAACATTTTCGTGAGAAAGTACCTACTTGGGATTTAAAATCCAACCAATATGTTACTATTTTCACCTTCGTTGTCCTAGTAGGCTAATGTCCTACACTCTATTAAACCTTATTATTGTAATAGACACTCCTGAACAAACCGTGTAAACCCAGATCATACCTATTGACTTTTTTCCTGTGACTTTTTAAACTTAATTTTGAACAAACAGTGTAGTCACAGAGCATACATGCGGTGTCTGATCAGGGCATTCCCTTTTTAACTCTTATTGTAATCGACACTCCTGAACAAATAGTATAGACCCAGCCATACATACCGCGTCTGGTCAGAGCCTTCTCGTATTTACCCTAATTGTACGGGCAGACACACTTCTGGGCAAACAGTACATATCCAAATCATACATACGGCGTCTTATCAGAACCTTCCCTTTTAAACCATTATTTTTGTAACAGACACTCCTGAACTAACAGTATAGGCACAGATTAGGAGCCTCTCGTACCGTATTTACTGGGACAGGCAATTCTAAGCTAACAGTAGTGTTGTTTCTATGTATGCATGCGTAGGCTGGTCTGGGATTTTGCTGGCATTTATGACACATGTCCCTTTCGCAAGACTAATTTAGTGTTGGTTTTTTTTTGTTTGTTTTTTTGGTTTATTTTCGTCTTTCTCTTTGTACGTGCGTGCGTGCGTACAAAGAGTGTTTGAGTAAGGTCAGGGTTGCGCAAAATAATGCGAATAAACGGAAGTGTCATTATTAAGTCGTTTCACGGAATATCGCGTAATCGGGGATTAGACAATAAACAAGAGCGCGCGCCCCGGGATGTATCCTTTCTTGCCAATAACCAATGTATTTGGCTCCAGAACAGACACTACCTCCGTGAACTCGGTGACACTTCCAGTGAATACGCTGAAAATAAGAGAGAAACTTATTTAAACTGTAAGTATTAATTAAGCTTTTGTATGTACGTTACTTATTGGGACAAACACACACACCTGAGTGAACAGCGTAGACCCAGATCACATATGCGCCGTCTGATCGGGACCTTCCGTCTTTGCCTAAGTTATTGGGACAGACACCCATAGGCTAACAGCGTCGACCCACATCATATATATTGTGACTGATAGGGACCTTCCCGTATTTGCCTTAATTAATGGGACAGACTCACCCTGAGCGAACAGTGTAGACCTAGATCTCATATGCGGCGTCTGATCGCGACCCTCCTGTCTTTAGACGAATACGAATGTACCCATCCTGACTTTTACTCTCAATATCCGATATTGTTTTTTTGTTTGTTTTTTTTTCAGTTTCATTATATTTGCCTTGTTTATTATTATTATTAGTATTAGTAGTAGTATTATTATTGAAATACATTCGTAATTTGTAGATGGCTTTTGAGGAATGCATGCCAGTCTTAAAGAATTTTGTATTTCACATATTCTTTGGGTCGAACTACCGAAAACTCGTTATCATGCTTTTAAACTAACTAGTAAGTTTGAATAAGTGTTGATAATATTGTATAATGATAAAGAAAAAAACAACAACACTGATTGCTATTTACGATTTATGAAAAAAAATTATCAAAGCAAACTTACTAACTGCTAACTGTCGGTTTTGAAATTGAAAATCATTTCATTTTTATCTTTCCATCTTTGATACAAGGTCAATTTCAGCTTTCATCTTTGATACAAAGTCATTTCAGCTTATACTATCGAATATATACAAAATCATTTTTAGCCGGCATTTTTACTCTTAAACAGGAATAAATGAATGAAATCTTTGCATTTTAGGACAGTGTTACCAAAATATATTTTGGGGAGCGTAAATGTCCTCGGAACCAGTGAATTAATACAGATAAGGTCAGTGGGGTGCGGATATTTACCCACCCATCTTAACCTAAAAGAGAACATTAACCCACCCAAAAATATTTTTGGAACTATGTCCTTAAGCAAAAGATATTTTAGAAGTGATCTTTAATTTGCCAGATATATTTTTTCATTAATTATAATTATTATTATTATTATTATTATTTGTAAAATCGACTTTATATTCATTCGACAGTTAAAGCTGAAAATGATTTTGTATCAAGCATTCCGGATCGTTTCGGCCTGATTTTTTCGAAGTCCATCTAGGTTAGTTGTGGTAGGTTAAACAATAATTTGGTTGTTTGATGAAAAGTCTAGTAGTGTCATAGGTCGTGGTTGATAGGGCATAGCTTTTTTTTCTATTAAGTCTGTTTTGTCTGAGATATCCAATATCATTTATCAAGCATTAAAATCATCTTTCAAGAGAAAATAAGGCTTGATATTCCATGTCAATCGGCTGTCTAGCAGACGATTCACTCGAAATGTCAAGCTTTAGAAGCGCTTTACACAAATAAATGTGCAACACAGTCTGATTGGAGTTTGATAACAGTATCCATCAATTCCGTATGCTGTACCTTTTTAGGACTTGTCCGTCTGCCATTTGCCGACAGTCAAACGTCAAACAAACCATATTTAATTAATATGCACGAACCAATTAATTCATTACTGCCTGGATTATCACTATGGATTAAAGACAAACCACAACTGGCCCGAGTTTTCTCACCTTGATAAATCGATTGCCAAGATTCAAAACAAATATGTACATCAATAACGATTACCGCTTTTCATTAATATTTTAATCAATTAAATCAAGGATGAAAGAGACTGTCTATCTATCTATCTATCTATCTATCTATCTATCTATCTATCTATCTATCTATCTATCTATCTGTCTGTCTGTCTGTCTGTCTGTCTGTCTGTCTGTCTGTCTGTCTGTTTGTCTGTCTGTCTTTCACTCTTTGTATGTATGCGTGCGTGCGTGCGTGCGTGCGTGCGTGCGTGCGTGCGTGCGTGCGTGTATGTATGTATGTATGTACGTACGTACGTACGTATGTATGTATGTATCCTAGCATCATCCTGCCATCTGTCATTCTGTCCATCATGACATCCTACCATATTAAAATTGGGCCGAAACGACAGGAGCGAAACAACCCAGAGCAGAACCGACCCGCATACCGAGGCCAAAACGACCCACCCACAAAACTGGCCCGAAATTACACAGGCCGAAACGACCAAGAACCGTTTCAGCGATGAAAGCTGAAGCTTTTGTACCAAAGATGCACGTATAAAACCCCGAAATAAATTTCATATTTTCAAAAGTGACAATGCAATTTTTTAAGTAAATTTTCGTTGATATATACTGAACTAACACTGAAGTCCCGATCATACATACCGTGTTTGATCAGGGCCTTCTCATAGATATCCTAATTATTGGGACAGAGACTCCTGAGCAAACAGCATAGATCCAGGTCATACATGCGGTGTTTGATCAGGGCCTTCTCATAGATATCCTAATTATTGGGACAGAGACTCCTGAGCAAACAGCATAGATCCAGGTCATACATGCGGTGTTTGATCAGGACCTTCTCGTAGCCATCCTAGTTATTGGGACAGAGACTCCTGAGCAAACAGCATAGATCCGGGTCATACATGCAGCGTGTGATCAGGACCTTCTCGTAGCCATCCTAGTTATTGGGACAGTGTAGCCCCCAGATCATACATGCGGCGTCTTATTAGAGCCTTTTCGTATGTATCCTGATTATTGGGAAAACGATCTGGAACAAATACTGAAGACCCAGATCATTCACGCGGCGATTGCTCAGGTCATTCTCATAGTTATCCTATTTATCGTGAACAAACAGTGTAGACCCCCAGATCATACATGCGGTGTCTGAACAGGTCCATCTCGTAATTACCATTATTATAATTGGGACAGGCACTTCTGAACAAACAGTGTAGACCCCCAGATCATACCTGCTGTGTCTGATCAGACTCTTCTCGTACTCGTAATTAACATTATTATAACTGGGACAGACATTTTTGAACAAATCACGTAGACAACCAGATCAAGCGATGTCTATTCAGGTCCTTCTCGTAATTACCTTTAGTATAATTGGGACAGGCACTTCTGAACAAACAGTGTAGACCCCCAGATCATACCTGCTGTGTCTGAACAGGCCTTCCCGTAATTAACATTATTATTATAATTGGGACAGACATTTTTTAACAAACAGTGTAGACCCCCAAATCATGCGGTGTCTAGCCAGGTCCTTCTCGTAATTACCTTTATGTTATTGGGACATTTACTTCTGAACAAACAGTGTAGCTCTCAGCTCATACATGCGGTGTCTGAACAGGTCCTTCTCGTAATTATCCTTATTATTACTGAGACAGACACTTCTGAACAAACAGTGTTGTCACGGATTATACATGCGGTGTCTGTACAATTCCTTCTCGTAATTATCCTTATTATAATTGGGACAGGCACTTCTGAACAAACAGTATAGTCACAGATCATACATGCGATGTCTTAACATTAAATGTCTAATCCTATTTTCCGGGAAAAATAACAAAAAATATTTCTTTATTCTTCTTTCTTCTTTCTTTCCCAGCAGTTCAATGTGTAATAATAATGCCCTTCTGCTTTTAGTAAATAATGATTGATTATTGAAAGAACTGGAAAATAATGCAAAAAAAAAAAAAAAAAAAATAGAAAAACTATCAAAAAGTAAATGAACTTCAAGTGATACAACACAAATCAACAGATTACACGCAAAATTTGCAAATGAATTTTTTTGGTTCTAAAGTAATATATTGAATTCTTCTCAATTATATAAATAACCCCTTATAGGGCTCCACCTAATGGGACAATATCCTTATAATGACCACATAATCACTTAGATAAGACGAGCCTTTGACGTGCGCTCTGTTATCAGGACTGTATACTAGGGCTGAGCATGAGAGGGGTGGGCGGGGGGGAGGGGGGGGGGGGTCTAGCCAAAGAAGGAAAAAATGTGTCTTTAAAGGATACATTTTATTCCTTCTTTGGCTAGACCCGCCACCCCCCACGACACTCCCTACTCTCATGATCAGCTCTAATATACAGTCCTGATAACAGAGCGCACATCAAATGGTTATCTTATCTTAGTAATTATGAGGTAATTATAAGGATGTAAGTCTCCCTAGGTTGGACCCTATAATTCATATGATTAAGAAATATTCAATATGTTACTTTAGCACTTTCATTTGCAAATTTTGCATTTAATTTGTTGATTTGTATTAAATCATTTTATGTTTATTCATTTTTTGATACCGTAGGTTTTCCAAAATACAAAAAAGTATTGTTATTTTCTTGCACTGTGAAAAAAAAAAAATACAAACAAACTGAAATAGAAATATAAAATTGAAAGTTTAATTATGTTTATTTATTTTCTAAAGTAAATAAGCACAGTAAACAATTATCCCATAGCTGCCTCAAAACTAATTATTTTAACTTCAATAAAACAGCACATTATGGAATATGTCAGAACGTTCTTAGACAATTTAGAATATGTATTTTATGCTTAAAAGCTTTTCTTTTTCAATAAATAAATAAATAAATAAATTAGTAAATAAATCAATCAATCGATAAATAAATTCAAGAGCTTATTAGTCTTATACATGTATGCTACTTGATAAAATACTATATCTTACCAAATATCTGTATTTGATCCAAAGAAGCAGATAAAGACGATATTTGATGATAAATTAGCATAATAGTATAAGTATCCGTATACATAAACCTAGATAGAAACAACAGAGTATGTAACAATTGTAATTTAAAATTGGTAGAAAACGAATACCATTTTCTCCTTATTTGTCCAATATATTTGGACCATAATTCTGAATATTTTCCTTATTTGTCCAAAATATTCAGAATTAAGGTCCAAATATATTAAACGTTATTATTATACGTGGCCAACTGTACAGAAAATTTCCAATTTGATGTCAGTAAACTCGAAAGTAACTGTAAGAAATTTATCCAAATTCATCTATTTCGCTAGCTTAAGAAGAAAATAGCGAATGTTGTTTTTTAAAAATTCACTTAGGTGATATGCTCTTTTGTAAATCCACGTTTTTTGCTTGCTGTTATATAACTTAGTTGCTTTAAGCATACTTGTATGTTTTATGCAAAAAAAATGTTGTATTGTTGTATTATATTGTATTGTATTTCTCTATAAAACATGTTGTATTCATGAGAATTGCCTTTATGAGGCCATTCCGATGAATACCAACCAGACATATTTTATTGAATAAAGAAAAAAATATCAAATCATAACCAAATTACCCATCTTATCTGTTTCCCTGTGTTCATCATAAACTTTGCCGATACCTATTCTAATTACCCCTTATCAGGCCACTATCTGTAAGGGTGGCCAAAGTCTCCAAGAATTTCTGATCTTAATCTGATAAGAGTCATTATGGTGTCATGCAATCCAAATTGTGTCTTAAAATTAGTTTCACTCCCGCTAATTCTCATCCTTTAATTAGATCAGTTTTACTACCTGTGAATGGGTCTAAATTGCTGGATGAGTGGCAAGCAAAATATTTAATCTTAATTAACTTATACACTACCCATCTTTTTTCCTTAAATCAAACTTGGAGACTTTTATAGAATTTGACAGAACCGATGGCATAACAGAATAGCGCGTTGTTAAGAAGAAGACGAAGAGTTTATTTAAACTTCCAGTAGGCACAAATGCCCATGAGGATACAAAACATGTACATAGTGGCTTAAATGACAGTGTTGTGGGTAATTACTGCATCCAAAATTAATAAAACTGATAATAATTTGACAAATGACCGAGAAATGTTATTGGTCTAACGTTTAAGAGCGGAGAAGGTGTATAAAATAATCATCAGATGAAAACTCCAGTATTTACATGAATATGTATCCATCTAATTGCTCCTGGTCCTGCACCAAACACCTTTTATTTACAAGAAAGTAAAGGTGTGCCGGTACAACAAAGAACGACACCATATATGTGTAACACTCACCTCCACAAACAGTGTTCTTACCGAAACGAAACACAAGGACGTTGACAGGAAGCTGAGTGTTAAGTAAAATATGCTTTAAAATGCAACATACAAAATAACATGTCATTCAAAGATTACCATAAAGACGTAATTCACAAAATAATTGAAGGTAAAATATACACTATTCTTTCGTTGTACATGTATAAGAAATCAAAAGTTATATATTGATCCTTGCCCCCCCCCACCACCTCCCTCCCCCCTCCCCCCCCCCCCCACTCCCTCAACCCTCACCTCGGCCACGCGGTACAGAAATCAGTCCCAAAACGGCACCGCCAAGCCCAGAGGACGTGTGGCGGATTCCAATGTCCAAACAACATGTCCCCTGAGCCGAGAACAGTGCGTGTCGAAAAGTCCACCGTGTAGTCGATCCAAAGAAACCTCACAGAACTATAGAAAAGTGATAATATTGAGTATGTGTCAACGTTCAGTGAATTCAATAATATTACGCAAATAGCACTTCGTTTGTACATGATAATTAAATGTACCCAGATTTCACAAATAATTGATATTAGAGGGAATTACCTTAAAAAGTCAGTCATCATTCGATCACACAAAACATTTGCTTTATTACAAAGATATAAAAAATACGGTGTATGCACATAATGACATATAGGCTACAAAATCAGATCATACCCGTCTAGATAATAATTCAGATCGTAGTTTAAAAGCATGAAATACAAAAGTACTTAATTTACGAATACGATTTTCATTATTAAAATTGACCAGTTCAACAAATTTATGCATGTTTGGTCTTTTCTAATAATATTTCGAAATATATTTTTTTTTTCTCTCAGATCCAGATACATATTCCATTCAAGAACAAAATGATATTCATCTTCTAGAAACTACAGAAAAGGCATTTTCTTTCATCGAATGGGGGGTGCTGTTTGGTCTAACCCATCTACCCGACTCTACTTCTAATCTATGTAAGGACATTTTTAATCTGCTAAATGCCTGACAAAGTTTGCGGACATTTACTATATCTAAATATGGTTGAAATTGAAATTTGGCGTCAGACCAGTAAAAATAGCTCTTGTAGACGTTTCTATTCGCATTTTCGGTATTCAGTGTCAAAATTCACACGTAAATTGTAGCATCATAATTATAATGTCCTTTTCGGTACCCGATAGCCTTTTTTTTCGGTGAAAAACGTCCTTTCCGGGTTTAGTAGGACCACGGCTCAGGTTACACTTTTTACCAAACGCTGTAGATTTGGCGCGGTTTACGGGCGTCATCGTATTCGTCCGCCAAAATTACACTCAATATGATTAAAATCTTATTTCTTCAAAAGTTTGAAATTTTCTTTGGATTTGTTTATTTAGTTTTTACTACTAAGCATCATAGAGTATAAGGCTAATACGTTTGAATGCAGAATTTAAAGATGACATTGTTAGAAGGGAACAATTTGTTAGATAGTAATTAAGTTTGTAGTAACAGGAAAACGGATTGTTAGTGGTATGTTACATCTGGTGGCGGTTTAACAACCGCCCCAATAGTAATACTGACCGCAGATCATGCGCGTAAATGTGCAGGTCTAGGCAAGCATTGTTTGCATTCGCGTTTTATAAAGCGGCCCAATAAACGGGTACCAAATTTATCCTAAATGGTCAGTCACGTTAACTCCTAACATACCTATCCGAACTTTTGAATAACTCCATTTAAACATTTGTTCTAAAAGGGATAAATGTTTCACAATGGAAGAAAAGGGTCTTTGTGTCATAAGCGAATAATTAAGGCCCGGATCAGCCTGCGCATACGCGCAGGCTGATCAGAGTCTTATCTCTTCGTTGATATAATCTATATTGTTCGTTGCTTCTTTTAGCTTGCAAAGATAGCCCAGATCAGACTGCGTGAATGCACAGGCTGATATGGGCGCTGCCCAGAAACGCTATAAAGGCTTTATTCTGGCGTTGTGCGTCAAATGAGAGGTAAACAGTGTAGACCCTGATCAGATGCACTGTTATGCGGCGTCTGATCTGGGTCTAAACTGTTGCCCAAGATACGTCTATATGTAGGACTGAGCTGCATAGCGCAGTCGGTAGCGTATTTGACTGTAGGTCCAGGGGTTCGGACATTCAAATCCCAGCTGGGCTATATGGTTTTCTATGGTCAATTACTCTTCCGTTGATTCAAGAAGGCAGTTGTCAGTTATTTGCGGAAGTAAGTGCACAAGTACTGGTGAACCGCTTGAAGGACTAAGCCTGTCCAGATAAAGAGTCGATGAACTAGTCGGGTCCACATGGCCTTAAAAGTGCTGACTTGGGTATAAAGGTCAAACTCAAACAAACTAAAAAAAAAAAAATATGTACTAGGTGTATGCTTTGATTACAGGTAGACGTGATACTAAAACTACAGTACTTGAATACAACAACTGCTTCAAACAAGTCCTAAAATTCCAGATTTCACGTGTTTGTCTTCAACAAGACAAGATTGTTAGGATGGAGAAAGGCTTAAGAAAAGCAGGAAGAAAGGTTGTCAGCTGTACAGTTTGCAACAAACAATTTACACACACGGGACACTTAAAATCTCATATGCTTATACACACAGGGGAAAAACCCTTCGAGTGTGAGTTTTGTAAGAAGCGGTTTACACAGTCGGGGCATCTCAAGACGCACCAGATTTTACATACAGGAGAAAACTATCATGGTTGTGGAATCTGTAACCAGCAGTTTACACAGGCCGGGAATTTAAGAAGACACATGCTTAGACATACAGCGGGGATGTCATACACATGTGATATTTGTGGCAAAGAGACTCCTCGTGCGGACAAGCTCAAACAACACATGCTTTTACACACGCGAAAATCCCCTCATATTTGTGAAAGATGTGGCAAGCGGTTTACACAGGCGTGGGATCTGAAGAGGCACTTGCTTATACACAACGGAGAAAAGCCTTACAAATGCGACGCGTGCAATAAAAGATTTACACAGTCAGGTGATCTCACGGTGCACAGAAACATACACAGCGGTGAGAAGTCCCACAAATGTGAAGTTTGTAGAAAATCATTTACACAGAAAAGCGTTCTTACGAGACACATGGTTATACATACAAGATAAGGGCTTCACTGCTCTGACATTTCTAATGAAGCATCTACACTGTCTTGAAACCTAAGAAGGCACCTGAAAGCACATGCTCAACGCTAAGCATGCTGGGTAAAAATTCAGCAGACAACATTTTGAAATATTTTTTTTTCTAATTTTCTCGATAAAATAGGATTTGACATTTCCTATGTCAAATCCTATTTTCTGGGAAAAATAAGAAAAAAATAGTATCAATTTGTCGTATGCTGAATTTCTCCATAGCACTGTAAGTGTTAAGTAGAGTAGATACAACTGGTGGGTATTCCGACATTTTGTACAAGAAAGCACCCTCCGACGAGAAAGGAGCAAATTCTCTCTTGTTAGAAATTACCCTTTTCCAGAAACATCACGAAAACATAACTATATAAATTTGACCCCCTTAAACTCCACTTTTATTTAGTAAAACTGGGGTTGACAGGGGTATACATTATTTTTCTTATTTCTGCTCAAAAACATAGATTGTGAGTACTCAAGAGACCGCCTTGCCGAGGCGGTTCGAACGAGTACCCACAATCTATGTGTTGAGGAGAAATATGAAAAATATCGGAGCTTTTCATCTGAAAATTTTCAGTTTTCGGTGGTAAAATTTTCATAATATTTGAATAGACATGTTTTCGTAATGAGGGAGGTAAACCAATATGGACAGATTTGCCCTCCCTTGAAAGTATATCAGTTCCCGTTAAAACTTACTCTTACCTTATGAGTGTATCTGTCCTAACTACAGTCAAACTTCAATGGCTCGATCATCTTCGGGGCCATAGAAAATTGTCCGAGATATGAGTAGTTCGAGCCACTGATGGTTAATTGTGGCGCCAGGTCAGGAAGCAAATAGCGGTGATTTTGGGAAATCTTCTCGATTTCCTACACACTAATTGTATATTAAGTGTACTCATTAGAATCGCCTCGATGAGGCGATTCTAATGAGTACACACAACATACAATGTCATGATAAAATAAGAAAATATCCATAAATGTTTCTATTCTTAAGTTACAGGAAGAATTTCGTGGGACTTAAAAACGATTTCGAATTAACCATGGTAAACGAGCCATCGGTGTTCGAGCTATTGAGGTTCGACTATATTCGGACATTTAAGTCTTAGAAAACAGTGTCGACTCAGATGAGACCCTGCACAACGAGACTTCTGGTGTTCATCATCAGGGAAGTAAAAATGGGATATTTATTTCACTTGTCATTCAGCCAGCTTTCCTGCAGATACTTCACCAGGAGGTCGAGTCAGAAAGTCGAATTAATCTTCATATACTTGGGCTTAATATAGCTCTATGATACCAACTCCCTATTTTTACATACATTCACAAAATTTGTTGTTTTAATGAAAAGTTATTTTTATTCCCCCACCATTTTCAATGGGGGTGGGGGATATAGTTTCACCGCTGACCGTGCGTACGTCCGTCCCGTCCGTTCTGTCCATCCCGTGCGTCCCTTGCGTAACTCAAATGGTTTCCGTGCGATATCTTTTGAAAATATTGGTGTATTGAATTGAAATTTTATACACAGGTATATAATCATAAACTGTAGCTCAAGTTCTATTTAGGGTAAAATTCACCAATTATTTTGGGAGTTATGGCCCTTTTTCAACATTGAAAATTTTCAACTTTCAACTTTGAAAAATGGTTTCCGTTCCCTTTTTCTTTTGAAAAGATTAGTGTACTGGATTCAAACTTTATGCACATGTATATAATCATAAAATAAGTTCGATTTAGGGTAAAATCCACCAACTATTTTGGGAGTTATGACCCTTTTTCAACTTTGATAAATGGTTTCCGTTCCATAACTTTTGAAAAGATTAGTGTATTGGATTCATCTTTTATACATGAGCATGTAATTATAAGATATAGACCTTTTTTATGTTGTTGTTTTCATCCGGGGCACTGATCACGTGATTACAATGTTATGTCACGTGACAAAAAATTGTGGATTGCAAAAACATTTCCGATTCCATTGATACCAACTGATTCAAGCCAAATTTTACCTGGACAATAAGTCACATTTGGTTAATATTTATTCGTAAATTTTATCTAGTGTTTTAAAATACAGCTTTAAGAAGCAATCCGACTGTTTTTCCTAAAACAAATACATTTGTTTCAATGATATTTTTCCGATTTCAGTAGGCACGCGCGCAAACACAATATTGCTTTATGATGACCATTTTTTACACCTAGTTTTAGCTACTATAAAGCCAAAATATTTGTGGTTATGACATTTAAATGTTCAGTCGATGAGATTCTCTTCTGTAAATGTTTACTCGATGAGAATCTCTTCTGTAAAGAAACTTTTGATGAATGAAAATGTTTTATTTTTCTGGATAAACATCGGCAATTATACTGTCCGGTAAACGTAAACAACAACTTTCTGCCATCCGATAGAAACGAGGATAGATCGTACTCTGCGTTAAAGACTGAGAGGTTTCGAATCATGTTTATTGTGTGACGTAGTGTTTAAAAAGGTCTATAGGTCAAGTTCGATTTAGGGTAAAATCCATCAATTATTTTTGGAGTTACGGCCTTTTTTCAACGTTGAAAAATGGTTTCCATTCGATATCTTTTATAAAGATTAGTGTATTGGATTCAAATTTTATACACAGGTATATAATCATAATTTGTAGGTAAAGTTTGATTTAGGATAAAATCCACTAATTATTTTGGGAGTTATGGCCCTTTTTTCAACTTTGAAAAATGGTTTCCGTTCCATAACTTTTGAAAAGATCAGTGAATTTGATTCATATTTCATACACGAGCATATAATTATGAAAATATAGGTTAAGTTTGATTTAGGGTAAAATCCACCAATTATTTTTGGAGATATGGCCCTTTTTTCAACGTTGAAAAAAAGTTTCCGTTTGATATCTTTTGAAAACATTGGTGTATTGAATTCATATTTAATACACAGGTATATATTCATAAAATGGAGGTCAGGTTCAATTTAGGGTAAATTCTATCCATTATTATGGTAGTTAATGCCCTTTTTCACCTTCAAAAAATGTTTTCCTTTCGATATTTTTTAAAAGGATTGGTGTTCATATTTTATACACAGGTGTATAATCATCAAATATAGGTCAAGTTCGATTTATGCTAAAATCTGCCAATTATTATGAGAGTTATGGCCCTTTTTTCAACCATTTTTTTTTTTTTTTTTTTTTTTTTTTTTGCAAAATGCCTGCGTGTGGATGTGGATGTCCCTGGGCGGGGGCATCTGTATCATATTGACACATTTCTAGTTCTTTCGGCTGTCTTAAAAGATTTTTGACAAAATTTGTAACAGTTTGATGACAAAGTTGGAATTTAAAGGAATAAATTTTTATTTTTGTGGATTTAACTCCGGCGAATCACTCACAAATGTCAGGTTTTATCATCAGTTTATGAGTGATATGCTGGAATTTACACAACCCAAAAAAGACAAAAAAAAAATATTACTATGACATAAGAGGGATTTCCAGACAAATATATGGTTTACATTTTCTCCGCGAAACAAAACGTTGTTGGTATTTATGGGAAGCGTCTTTGAGATAACACGCATTTCTTGAGCAACATGAAAAAGTACAGAATGCTTGAAAAAGTGCACTTATGCAGGCCGTTCACTTTAACACTTTTCGCCCTGAGTTTATTAAATGGACTTATCTATCACTGAATTTGGCAATGTCCGATGTTGCAAATAGGGATGTCGATAAAAATCAGAATAGAATGGTAAACAAAGTAGATTCTGATCAGCCGGCTCTTAAAGTCAGGATCTACACAGTTTGCACAGGTATCTGGTTTGATCTGCATGGTTCAAACAATTATGGCATACGTTCCTGGTATATTTACGTAAAGTGTCTTTAAACAAGACTTATTTAAGGAAAATAGGTACACGGCAGACGACTCTACCAAAGTTTTTTGTTTCCCGCTGGTAGCTAATTCTTTCCTTTAAGAGTGTAATCTTGATCGATTACGAGAAATGATTCATTAGTGTTCTAAGGCTTGCGCGTAAAAAAATGAGTGAGCGAAGCGAAAGAGCTTTTTTACAAGCAAACCTTAGAACGAGTGAATTATTTCTCCGTAATCTATCAGCTTTGAAAACAACCAAATAGACTGTTTATTACATTTTTATCCATGTTTCACCTTTAATAATTCCAGTCAGTGCATGAATTTCAAGAGGCGTGGTTTAATTTAAAAAACAGTCGCCATCTTGTTTTCGCTTTAATGCAAAAATCATCCTGTGCTTGAAATACAAACACAAAAATGTCACGAAAGTTGAACTGGATTACCAAGAAAATCATACTTTTTATTTGTGTTGCAGGTCTTTCCTCAAAAACGCCAATTGGACGCGAAAATTGCAGTCTGATTTCCATGATTTTATCAAATTTTCCGCGAAACGTCAACTATTGTTATTGCTGTTACCAACAACGTCAGAAACGTCGCCTAGCAATTATGACGCCAAAACGTTCGAAATAAAACAATTCACTCGATGAATTATAGATTATAACTCATTGATAAATAGAGGAATTTCAAATGTTTGGAGTGAATATGACTTTTATTTCATCAAGTGAAGTGAAAAAATGTATGTTTCATGAGTGCCGAAGGCACGAATGAAATATACATTTTTTCACGTCACGAGATGAAATGAGTCATATTCACGACAAACATTTGAATTTTCTTTTTATTATATATTACATACTTTCGATAGAAGAGATGCAAATCTTGCATTTGCAAGGGGAAGTCTGACACGCAGTTTTGTCCCTTGGCGGTGACATATAAGAACCATATAACAATAGTTAGAATATAAGGAACATGTTGGTATCAAAATTATTTTGATTTGCCGAAACTTTTTGTTTTTTGTTTTCTCCAGAGTTTTACATGTTAAGCACTGAGCGTCGACGCCATGACGTTCATGTTTTGTTTGGTGACGTTTGTTATGACGCCAGAAACGCGCATTGGCGTGTAAACAATAATATAAAAAGAAAATTTACTCTTTTTCAGTGAATACGATAAAAATTTTCATCTCGTGTAATGAAAACATTCAAATTTTCACTCGTGCATAATGACCATTAATGTAAATATGAAGAAAAGTAGTTCCAGATCTTATATTTTCACTGCCCAGAGGAGTGAAAATATATGTTTTATATTTTCACTAGTGAACATATAACTTATTCGAAATATGCATTTTTTTTCATTAATAATTCTCTAGATTTCATTACTTTGTATATAATAAATCCTAGTAAATCCTAGTGTGTCTGCTGTGTGTTTTGGAAAGCTCCGATTATTTTCTCTATTGTGCTATAATCAGAAATATAAATCTGAAGATGAATATTTCAATGTTTTGCAAATGCCACTATGTGCAAATGAAGTTTTCCCGCGATCCTGCTATTTGCATTGCAGTGTTATTTGACTTCCATCACACTGTGGTACAAAATTTATTTTTTCTTGGTTTTTATTTAAAAAAATAATGTTACACACATTAGGCACCTTTTTTGTTTAAACAATATTTTTTCACTTTTGTTTAAACAATATTTTTTCACTTTTGTTTAAACAATATTTTTTCACAGAAAATGCAAAATATATATGACATATATGACATATATACAAAAGAGATCCAGAAGAAAGTTAACTGACTTACCTAAGGACTTTATTTCCTCAACGACTCACATAATTATGTATATATCGTAGACAGAAATTTGATATGTGTTGTGTTGTTGTTCGTTTAATTTTAAACATTTATAGTATTCATATATTTTTAAACATTAGTTTTCATTTATGTACATGTATCTATTAGAAAGGAATGTAATAAATATTTAATTTCATATATTCCGAAGCGAAAAGTTATCAATAATATTACTGCTAAAATGACACTGCGGAGGCACAGGCTGATCTGGGCCCTCGTTGTCCGGATACGCCTCAAAGGCACAGGTTTGCATGAAGATTTTGTAACGAACTACTCATGTATTCGAATACGGCCAAAAGCGTTTTTTTACATCAGCAAGAGGATTGTTTTGCTTTTTCATCGAAAGACGTATTTTTCTAAGTTTCCATTACTTATTTACATTACTCGCCTTTCAACATCTTTCGGAAGGTCGTTTTTTCCCTGGCGCTTTACACAGAAGTAAAGTTAAAAACTTTTGTTATGATTTAATGTTAAACCATTTGTAGTAACTATGTATACACAAAACGTTTTATTATAGCAAAACTGACGGCTAATTATGCAGAAATTGGTAGGGCAAAACTTGAGACAGATTTTCAACAAGTTCCTCTGGTTCAAAATTTCAAAAATTTTCACAACAATGTCAGAAAACATGATAGAACTGACAGAAAAAAAATAGTATAAAAACAAACAACGAACACCCTGGTCAGTATGCTATGATTGTGCACGATCTCGGGCTTTGCTGTCCTCTTGTGCCCGGAAGACACGTTTTTGTCTTGTAGTTGCTTTTAGTTTTGTTTTTCTCGTTTAATTCATGTGTGTTCCATAATAAAGAACATCATCGATCTCTTTCATTATGTTAACCCTATTCCCTCTGAACCCGGATATGTCCTGTCTTTGCAAACAGTGTAGATCCAGATCCGTTGGCTTCTGAAGAAATTGAAATATTTTACTCTTAACCCTTTTATGCCGAGTGGACTCTTCTTCTTTAACTGGTCAATTCCTAGAAGAAGGGGTGTCTGGTTATCTTTTTTATACAATTACCAGGTGTTAGAGAAATTCTTTTATTTACTAGTAATGCAAACAGTGTAGACCTTGATCTGACGACGCGTTTCGCTGGGTCTACACTGTTTGTCAATGTCCGTTTCTTGGGCCGCTATGCATAAATGAAGATAAAAATCGCGATAGGTCGATTTAGAAATTAATTAAAAGAAAAGGCAATGTAGGATGAAAGTATGTCTAACAGGATAGAACTTTACAAGCCAAACATTTTGATACAAGTTTTGTCAAAATCGACCAGCAAATAAGAAAGCTATTGAAGTTTAAATATTTGAAATCCAACTGTCATGGAGGCCGCCATGTTTAGGGTTTGCGACGTCACACAGCCCTGATTAAATAGGCATAATCAAAATAAAAAGTATATAGATGGATATTTTATCTCAGTATTTCTGAAAATGGTTTCCTAAAGCGGTAAGCAACATATTTTCTAAACATAAATGCTCTGGTGATAAAAATAACGAAAAAAGTTAAACTTTAAAATTCTCGAAATCTTATTAAATATTCAAAATGGCGGCGCCAATGTTGACTATGTTAATGTTTCAAACAGTAACAACTTTGTTATTCCATGACCGAATTTCATCATACTTGTATCAAATTTTATGGTTTGTGAAGCCTTCATTGTAAGACATATATATATATATATATATATATTGAAACATATAAGGACCTTTTCCCTAGGTACTCGCATGATTATGTATATACCGTTATTAGACAGAAATTTGATATATGTGGTATGTTCTTGTTTGCTTGCTTTTTAAACATCAGTTTTCATATATTTTTAACATAAGTTTTCACATATATTTAGCATTAGTTTTCATTTATGTACATGTAGACTAGAAAGAAACGTAATAAACATTTATTTTCACATACTCAGAAAAAAGTTATCAATAATGCTGAAATGGCAAATAAGGCCCAGATCAGATCGTTGTCCGAATACGTATCGAAACGCCCTGAGGCGATTTTAGTACCAATTACCTCACAGGACGTGCATATAGAATCCCTACTACCATTTACAGTTAACTCTCGCTATCTCGACCTCGCTTATCTCGAATAACCGCTTATCTCGAAGTGAAAATCTGGTCCCTGCCTAAACATGAAAATCTAACATGTAAAAAATATTGTGCAAAAGAGGAGAAATTGCTCCTCAGGAGCAATTTCTCCTCTTTTCCACAATATTTTCAAAGATATACACATATAAATATTTGTTAAATGTTGTTAATCGAATTAGTTTGTTTTCCTCAAATCTGCAAATCTGATATGTCGAGGTACGGATATCTCGATGTATTTTAAGGTGTCCCCTGGAATTCGAGATAACGAGAGTCGACTTTATATACATTTTTGCAAATGCTCTACGGCCCATACTTTTTTGTTTGTTTATTTTTAGCTTAAATGGTCAATACATTACGAAAACACGTCTATTCAAATATTTGGAAAAATATCACCTCCAAAAATTGAAAAAATTCCGATAAAAAACTTTGATATTTTTCAAATTTCTACAGGAAACATAAATTGTGGGTACTCGTTAGAACCGCCTCGGCGAGGCGGTTCTAACGAGTACCCACAATCTATGTTTTTGAGCAGAAATAAGAAAAATAATGTATACCCCTGTAAACCCCAGTTTTACTATATAAAAGTGGGGTTTAAGGGGGTCAAAATCATATAGACATGGTACTACCAAACCGAAACGCTGTAAATTTTAGCAGTCCGTGACTCTAATAATTTATTTCTCCAAGAGTTGTGTTTTCCTTTTTCCTTCGAAAGATGTGTTTTTTGAACGCTTTCATTACTTGTACAAATTAGGTAGACATGATTAAGCTGCAAGAATCTGAGACTGAATCTCAGAACATACATCTGATGGTCAGTTATTAAAGTGCTATTACAGTGGGCTCTCGTTAACTCAACTCCAAGGGACCAGAATTTTCAGTTTAAGATGTCTGTATTTTTAGGTAACAGGTGTTAAAATGTAAAGTACATATGCCAACACTAAACCAACATTAGCCACAGTTTAGTTTGACGTAAGCAGTAGTTTGAGTTATCAGTGTTTGAGATAACGAGAGTCAACTGCACTACCATGGTAACAGTGTTCTTTCACGGGCAGATCGAGGATTATTTAATAGTGGGGTTATTTTTTTTTGAGAGGAGATTCAGACATACAGTGTAAATCCAAATCAGACTCTGCAGAACGTGGCATCTGATCAGGGTCTACACATTTTGCCACTCATCCAGCAATTCGGAATTGTTGAAATTCTAGAAGTAAAACTTCAATGTAAAAAATGTGCGAATATTTAGAGTAAATACGGTTTCTTAAATGTATCCAAAATTTCCTATAAGATAAAATTATTAGTCCAAGGGGATCGGGTTTTGGGGGATGAGTGAACCCCGCGAATCTCCTTTTAATTCGCCCCTGTCTTTGACTGACAACCGTGCCTGGCAAAAGTATCCAGGGTAAGTCCCACCTAGCATTCAACTTAAATCTATGGCGGGCCGTTATCGGTCCGTCAGGGTAGCTGACGGGCCGATAACGGCCCGCTATAGATTTATGCAGAATGCTTACTGGTGTGTGAGCCGGGAGGATTCAGACCAGACAGCGAAGTCTAATAGTCTGACAATTACCTTTGCTGTTCGTCGATGTATTTTACAGTATCCAATGTTTCTGTAAGCGGACAACGAAGGCCCTGATCAGACTGTGCGAATGCACATGCTGGTCTGAGCCTACACTGTTCCCTTTGTCCGTAGGCACATGTTCTCATAACGTTGTTTGCATGTGGGAAGAGCCGGCTTCGGTTGTACAACCGGATGTGCGTCTGACTTTTTATCAGGAGTTGGGGGATTCGACCCACGGTGGGTCCGGTTACAGTCTTTCTTGGATATTTATCATAAAATATTTGCTACGGTTATTCTCTCCCTTCCACTGATTCAAGAAGGTCAGTTGTCAGTTTCTGGCAAAGGAATGTGCACATGTACTGGTTAACCGGTTAGAGAACTATGCCTGGCCAGGAAAAGTGTAGTTAGGTAAACTGACCGGCTCAACTTGCCCTAATAGTGTTGACTGGGCCGTAAAACACCAAACCAAGCTAAAACTTGTTGGAAGGGAAATGAGAGCATCACGTATTTTATGAAGGTCCTTAATGGCATTACGAAAACACTCCTATTCAAATATATCGAAAATTTCACCTCTACAAACTGAAAAATATTAGGTAAAAAACTCTGATACTTTTCATATTTCTGCTCAAAACATAGAGTGTGGGTACTCGTTAGAACCGCCTCGGCGAGGCGGTTCTAACGAGTACCCACACTCTATGTTTTCGAGCAGAAATAAGAAAAATAATGTATACCCCTGTTAACCCCAGTTTTACTATATAAAAGTGGGGTTTAAGGGGGTCAAAATTATATAGGCGTGTTTTCGTGATGGTATACGTAATTGGTGCACAACGTGGGAGAAGGCTCTAATGCAAACAGCGAAGGATCAGATAAGCATGAGCATTAGTGCAATCTGATCTGATCATTCTCTATTCGTCTACATATACTACAGTAGCCACCGATTCTGTAAGCTAACAACTAAAGCCTAGATCATGTGCAGGCTGATCTGGGCCTGCGTTGTCCGCAAATTGCAGAAGAGCCCTTTTTGTGCGTTGCGCATCATGTAGTTTGTTGAATAGTAAGTTTTAGTTACCACATGTAATAAAGTTATAAAGTGCTTTTCCAGCTTTGTTTTATTAGTTCATGTGAGCTGAAGGCTCGGACTGTGATTTTGAGATCACTGAACGCGCGTAGTCCTTTCACACTATTGGTCTTCTCTGAAACTGCTGGAGTGCTTCTGTCTACAGTTCATCCTTCTATCTGGAGGTACAGTGTTACTTTATATAAATAGTCAAAACGCGACATCCAAGATGGACACTGTTACTTAACAATAAATCAACAGCAAATAATAAACACATCTGGAATAAAGAACCTATTAAGCTGAACAGTTTGGTGAAAAGATAAGAAAAAAAACGGTCAGGCATTAAGAAAGTTATTGGGCTTTAAAGATCTAGAAAATATTGTCATGGAAGCCGCCATTTCTTTGTGTAAGCGACCACCTAATTAAATATGCAAACATTTCAAAAATCAAAAATGAAACAAATATTTTGTTGTTATATACATGTAAATATTTTTCATTTGTATATATACTGTCAACTAGCCAACGTAAGCAGTTTAAATATATTCCTGTCATCAGACAGCTTTTATTAAATTTGTGGTTTACAATAAAATATTAATTAAATATTCCAAATGGCGGCGCACATACGCACATTTTAAAATCCTTAAAGTACAATACAATATCTTTCTTATACCATAACCGATTCTGATGAAATTTGCGCGACGATGCTCTTTTTCTAACACTGAATATTTTAAGACAATCACTACATTTCCAAATGTTACCATCAGACATTTCTTTAAAACGATACGTATAAACTACTGATATGCCCATGGTCTTAGTCAATATAGATGTTTGCGATTGCACCGGAAGCTCTTTATGAAAGTTCATTGACTGGTCCAATGTTATTTTATATGGACTGCTCAACGTTATTATAACCAAGCATAAGCTTTCACAAAAAAGCTTGGTCTACGCTGAGCGTAGACCAAGCTTTTTGTGAAAGCTAATACTTGTATGGTATTTGTTTCATTTGAAACTTAAGATACTAATAGTAAAAGATTATCTTTACAAAGGAGATTTCTTTAATTACACTTATTCTTAAAAACAGCAGTCTTCGTTAACCTGTTTAAAATAAAGTTAGATTCTGCTGGCAGTATTTATCTTTTAGCTAGCATTCACAGGCAAGTGACAGAATATTATGCTGGTGACGGTACATATCTTCTAAGCACCTTCTTTCTACTGACATAACAATTGTAATGGCGCCTACAGGCTATTGATAGTACATTTCTACAATGGGAGTTAATGGCACGCTTCCGCTTGAAATATAGGCTTCTAACAGTATTTCTTTGAATAATTCTTATATGCGACTGACATTTTAATGACGCGTACTGTAACAGATTATTGGCAGTACATTTTTTTAAACTCATACATGCTACTGAAATTTTTCATGACACGTACTGTACTGGCTAATGGCAGAACGAAATGCAATTTTTACATGTTAATGACGTTTTTAATGACACACACTGTACATGATATTAGCAGTTCATTTCTTCAAGTGAATTTCACGTCCACGGATACTGACAGTACAATAAACGCTCACGAACTTCTGGGAGCACATTTCTTTTTGAATAATACTACAGTAAATTGACAGCATGTAAATGTTTTGAATCACACTGCAGACCACGAATAGTGACTTGATTGAAGTGGCGTTTCAATTCTTCACAATAAATGCAGAATGAATGGAATGCAGGATGGTAAATAAATACGCAGTATACATACATGAACTGCACTGCATATTTCTTTCTACCCGTCTCTCAATTTCTTATAAATGTGAAATGCAATGTGAACATATACCTTTTGTGATTTGCGCTCAGTGAAAACATCGCATCAGCCTGTGCAGTCTGATCGGAGTCTTCAATGACCGCTTAAAGAAGACTTGGCTATTAAGAGCTACCATCGAAGACTGGTCAGTATTTTTTCTCGCGCCACAATTCAGGAAAACTATACCGTCTAGTACATTAAACATACATTGTCATCAATATGTTTAATACACTGTACGAGAACAAGGCATAAATAATTATCATTGTTTATCGTGATAAATATGAAATCGAATATATGTCATATTTTGGACCAGACCACAGGAAAACCAAATATGTGTGTGTGACATGAGCGGACTGCGACGCCTGAGATGAGCGAGCACTTCAGCGCACAATGATCGAAGTCGTCACTATTGGCATGAACGGTGATCAGTTCAATGCACAGATAGTAAGATCTCCACAGAATGAACAAATGACGCCGATCAGACTGTCGCATATGCACAAGCTGATATTATTCTCCCTTCTTTGAACATGTGGCTGGGCCTTTTTGTATTTCAATATATAATGGTAGCCGCAGAAAGAAAAAATGGGTCCTTATATCAAATACTTGAAACGAAACCCAAAACAGCCTGTGCATTTTACGCAATCTGATCAAAGCATCCTCTTCGTCAGCATTTCCGACAGTATCCGACAATTCAGTGCACAGAAAGCGAATACCTTGATCCGATTGCACGGATAAACAGGTTGATACCATCTGTGCTTTGGCTAACAGCATACTGCCAAAGATACCTTTTCTATTGACACAACCTATACATTCCCATTAATAATATATATGGACCACAATGTGGTAAAATGTCCCTTACGGCATGGGTGCTTACCACAAACCCAGATCAACCTGTGCATCCTCACACTGTTCAGTCTTCGCTGTTCGTCTGAGGAAGCAATGTACCCTTGGCTGTCCACATAGAGCCAAGCGACGACTCTGATCAGCCTGCGCAGGTGCGCAGGCTGATCAGAGTCTTCGCTTGGCACACATAATAAGGTACATTTAACTCACGTCACGACTCCCATAAATTAGAAGCATTATAATGACAACAGAAATATACCAATCAAATATTTGAAAAGAAAAGACAAGGATAATTTATTCTATATGAGAAAAAAATGTGATAACAAAATAAGGTAAGTAAAATCAGATTGTTTCAGTACAATATACAGTGGACTCTCGTTATCTGAAACTCGAAGGGACCAGAATTTTCAGTTTGAGATAACATAGTTTGAGATAAAAGGAGCGGAAATGTAAAGAGCATAAAGCAAAACTAAACCAACATTACCCAAAACTTAGTTTGGCTAAAACAGCAGTTTGAGTTATCAGTGTTTGAGACAACGAGTCAACTGTAGTTCGCTTAATTCTGTACATGTATTACCATTGATCCTTTAGAAGATATTTGGTCCGTGGTATTAGTGACATATTAATTGACCATGGGTCCTTGTTTCACAGTTGACTCAATAAGAAAGTCATGTTTTGCCGTTCGCGGAGATCCAAGTGCTGTCTTTAACAAAGGGCTGTAACCCTTTCATCCCCGAGTTTCTGAAGTGAACTCTTCCATCTTTGAATTTAGACACATCCACTATTAAAAACAGGGATGTCAATCAAAATCAAAACCAGAATGGCTGTATAGATCCTGATGAGACGGCTCGTGTTAAAAAAAAAACAACAACAAAACAACAACTTTTACACTAGGATCAGTACGAAGGTGAGTCAATAAGTAACCAGCCTAACTCATTTCCGGTTGAGATCCACCTCTTCCTTTTCGATGTGATTGCCCTCTAGTGTAATGCACTTAGACAAACGGTGTTTAAGTGTCATCAGCCGAGAACTGAAAAAGTCAGGGTCCTTTCCATTGACCCACTCCTAAAATGCCGTCACGACTTCTTCATCAGACCGCAAATGAAGTCAACAGATATCCTTTTTCAAGTTTGGGAATAGGAAGAAGTCGCTAGGAGCTAGGTCAGGCGAATAGGCAGGATGTGGTATTAATTCATACCCGTTTCGCTCTACAGCATCCATTGCAACTTTGCAAGTGTGGACTCTCGCGTTGTCCTGTTGCAGCAAAACACCTTTAGAGAGTTTACCTCGGCGTTTTTCACGGATGGCGGTTCTCAGCTGGTCTAACAAGTTTGCATAGTGCACTCCAGTTATTGTACTTCTCTTGGGTAAAAAGTCCAACATAATAACGCCTTTTGCGTCCCAAAATACTGTGGCCATCACCTTGCCAGCAGATGGATGCGTCTTGAACTTCTTTGGCCTCGGGGCCCAGGCCCTACCCACTGACGACTCTGAGCTTTATTCTCTGGCTCATAATGATGAACCCAAGTCTCATTTACAGTCACCAGACGCAAAAGAAAATCATCTTTTGACCTAAAACGCGTCAACAAGGGCTGCATACTGATGCTCTTGTTGCCATTTGCTCATCGCTAAGGGATTTGGGGACCCAACGGGCTGTTAGCTTTCGCATACCTAAACGATCATGTAAGATTGTTGAAACTCTACCATGTGAAATGCCTAATGCCTGCGCTATTTCTTCCATCTGAATTTGCCTATCAGAGTATACCAGATCCCGAACTTTCTTACACATTTCTTCGTCGTTTGCATCCAGTGGGCGTCCAGACCTGGCTTCATCTTCTAAAGACGTTCTACCGCGTTTGAATTCCCCTACCCAGAATTTAACCTGAGCATAAGATGGTGCAGAAGACCCATAAACATCGGCTAACTCGCCGTGTATTTCCTTGCCTGTTTTACCTTTTAAATACAAGTACCAAATTACAGCACGGTACTCAACTTTAGATGAAAAGCATGCCTTTGCGTCACAAGCCATGTTTGACATTCAATATCTTATTAAAGAATGACTCCATACGCGTGTAATGTTGTACCCATGTATAAATCATATATTGAAACAAAGCATGAAAAACGTCCATCGGAAATGGGATAGGCTGGTTATTTATTGACACGCCCTCGTAAAAAAGCAGATAGGGTACAACTCACTCTGCATGTTCACTATATGGAATAATAAATTGACCATTACCTCTCCCCGGACACATTCAGCAGACGACTAATTGATGATATTCTGTTTTTATTTTCTCCAGAATATAGGCTTTAATAATTCATTTTCTGGATATAACAGGAAACATATTTCAAAATGTCGTCTGCTGAACTTTTACCCAGCGTGCTAAGAATTAAATAGCATCAGAGAAATAACATAAAACCAGGCTTCTTCCATAAAATACAGAATTTAGACGATCAAAAGCACGAAAAAGCTTATGTCATGCTAATCTTATCCGTCTTAAAGACATAGCTAAATGAGACTTACCTACCTAGGCGCTAGGCAAGAGAGATTAAAAGCGTGTCATAAAGAGGTGAGATCCTAGCAGGGCATTACGAAAACATACCTATTCAAATATACTGAAAAATTAATCACCGAAAAATGGAAAATTTTCAGACAAAAAATTCAAATATTTTTCATATTTCTGCTCAAAACATAGATTGTGGGTACTCGTTAGAACCGCCTCGCAGAGGCGGTTCTAACGAATGCCCACAATCTATGTTTTTGAGCAGAAATAAATTAAATAATCTATACCCCTGTAAACCCCAGTTTTACTATATAAAAGTGGGGTTTAAGGGGGTCAAAATTATAAAGGCATGTTATCGTGACGGTGTGGTAAAGAGGCCTTCTTAGCGGTATTAATATTTTGGAGAGGATATTACCTATGGATCAGATTAATAAACCAGTACTAAATTCCTCTATTGGGCATCTGCCTGTCTATCGTTTATTGACAATATACTAGTATTTTGTTGTGCCCAGCCTCTTATCAATGAAAAGACTAATGGCAAAGACAAATCTTATTTCTTTTTATGTCTTTTAACTACTATACTTTAGAGTTACGCCATACGCAAAGTATTCTTAATACATTGACATCTGATGATGTGTATTGTGCCAATATTCAATTAGAAAATAATATAAAGATTAACACGGATGAATAGTGTACATATACAATTTCAACTGAAATACATAAGTACAGTACTGGATTCCAATTGCTTACAAACCTATATGTTTCTATAACACAAACTAAACTATAGTACAAGACAGGACATTCTTTTGCGCTTGAAAGAGGCCAAACGTCATGTTAAAATGCATGGTAGAGTGTTTTACAAGTTGCCCTTGTGAAAATAGATAAGCGCGTGAAGCTATACAGCAACAAAATGTATAAGGAAAGCATCACGTGATCAGCCTAATATATAGGTGATAGTACTCTGTGGGCGAAATTATTAGTTGAAAGTTAGCGATATTTTTCTTATGTTTCTTTGAACATAAGACTTGACGTTCTATTCGAATGACTGTCAATTCTTATTTTCTGTAAAACTGAAAAAAAAAGTTCGTAAGTCATCACGAAAACACGTCTATATAATTTTGACCCCCTTAAACCCCACTTTTATGTAGTAAAACTGGGGTTTACAGGGGTATACATTATTTTTCTTATTTCTGCTCAAAACATAGATTGTGGGTACTCGTTAGAACCGCCTCGGCCAGGCGGTTCTAACGAGTACCCACAATCTATGTTTTGAGCAGAAATATGAAAAATATCAGTTTTTTATGTGAAATTTTTCAGTTTTTGGAGGTGAAATTTTCTATATATTTGTATAGGCGTGTTTTCGTAATGTGCTGCCTGCTTTTAACAGGTCAAAGTTTAAGCTTTCAACGTTCAAACCTCTCTAATGTGCTTGAGCAAAGCTAGGTTCTGACTCATTTCCAACGCGGGTTAAATAAACAAACCGGTTTGATAAATCTTAAAAAAAGAAATAATTCATTTATTCCGAAGTCAGGCAACCTGTCATACTTACCCACTAATTAAACATTTTATATAGAAAAAATGGGGAAACAGTGATATCAGTAATAATGACGATTCATGTGAGGTAGTAAATGGGGGCATCAAGCAAAAATGATGCGAATATGTGCTTTTGGTTTAACAATATTCTTTTTTAGAAGTTATATACAGAAGTTGCATACAGATCAAGGTATGAGTTTATAGTTTTCATTTCCTCATAGTCGACATTACTCGTATGTAAATTAGGTCATTATGTAAATCAGTTATACAAATAATAACAGTTCAATGCTTTTAAAACATTTCGCTTAAACAAAATTCCAAATCAGCAAGATTAACACAATTGTTCATACTAAGGACACGTAATATGAAATATTATGTAATCTTTCCAGATTTAACCCATTCGTCTCTACCGACTAATACAGATATCTTTGATATCTTTGCAAACAGTGCACAGCCAGACGAGACGGTTCGTAACAGTGTCATCAGTATCTACACTGTTTGCCATTCTGTTATTAATTTTGACTAAGACCCCTATTTGCAACAATGTATGTGTCGAAATTCAGAGATAGAAGTGTCCATATCAGAAACTCGGCGTTGAACGGGTTAAATATGATCTGTAGCAGGAGAAAAGCGGCACCAAGAAAGGAAATATAGGGAAAAAAAGTCACAGGAAAAAAATCAGTTTGGTCAGGAAAAAGTTACAAGGTGCACAAAATATTTTGAACTTGCTATGATCTATGGCGTGATATACGCTGCAATTTTGTATCTGGTAATATATTTGCTCCATATTAAAATATGTATTCTAATTTAAGATATCTATGCCCAATAAAAATATATTTATTTGCAAAATAAATATTTATTGGCAATAAAATATATTTATTGGCAATTAAATTTATTCATTGGCAATAAAATTATATATATATATATATATATATATATATATATATATATATATATATATATATATATATATATATATATATATATATATTTCAAAATAAAATAAATGTTCTGTAATAAGCATATCCATCGGCAACAAAAGATATGTATTGGCAATAAAAATAATTTCATTAAAAATATAAAATGTGTTAATAAAATTGAATCAATATTCTGTTGTGTCACAATAAAATTATATAACTGCAATGTGTTAAAAAATATGCTGGGTAAAATTTGCCTTGTGGGATATGACACGGTTTTGTAACAGCGAATTTTATTGCCTCTGTGAAACCTAATAAAGGCAGCCTCCATTGATTACACAGAGCGTTGCCATATGGTTTTGGTTCGCGACTTATGGTCAACTCGATCCTTGACCGTTTCGACCTTACTATGAGTCAGTTCGCACCTTTTGATTTTTGGTCACCTAGCACTCTCGGACTAGCACCTCTACCGATACAAGTCAATTCAATTAGGTGGTTATGACGTCACTCACTTACAAAAATGGCGGCTTCCATGACAGCATTTTCTAGAATTTTAAAATCCGATAACTTCTTAACTTCTTATTTACCGACCGATATATATATATATATATATTTTTTTTTTTTTTTTTTTACCAAATTACTCAGCCAATCATGCTCTTTATTTCAGAACGTACATTATTTTATGTACTTTTCCTTTAATTGTGTACTTTTTTGCAAAAGACAACAAAAGTATGTGTTTTCACATTTTTATTTTGAAAACAAAGCTGATTTGATTACCGGCAGACCTGCAACTGAAAGCATCTGGCCAACCATGGAGAAAATATTCGCATTTCGCTTGTGTTCAATGATATCTTTTTAGCTTTTAATTTGACCTTACTCATATATCAGGTTAGAAAAGGGCAGAGTAGACAACGAAAATATTATTTTATCACACATGGGTCAATTTCAGTTTAGTTGTCAGCATAAATCGTTTAAATCATAATGTAAACACTTTTAACCTTTACCACTCCCAGAGCGAATTCAGAATTCGAGAAAATGGCGATATTTTGTCTTATTTTCCTCAGAAAACAGAATTTGACAGTTCATGCAAATTGTTTCCATTAAACACAATTTGCATGGAATATCAAATCCTATTTTCTAGGGGAAACAAGGAAAAAAAAATCAAAATGTCGTCTGCTGGAAAGTTTACCCAGAGTGCTAAGCGTTAAGGAAGTCATCTTTACAATGTAATGATAAATTTGGACAAGAGAAACCTGAAGTGGGCTTTTATCTACTGTTAAATAGGATGAAATTGGATAAAATGTCGAACTGTTTGCCCGAGATAGCAGTGTATATACATCTGAATAGGATTACTACATTGATATCAATAAGTAAACCATGGGTTGTTATTAACGTTCGATAATCATGACAGTGAACGCTTAGCACTCTGGGTAATATTTTCAGCAGACAACATATTGAAATATTTTTCTTATTCTTCCCAGAAAACAGGATTTGTCACGACATGCAAATTGTCTCCGGTGGAGACAATTTTCAAAAAGTGTCGAATCCTGTTTTCTGGGAAAAAATGTCATCAATTTGTAATCTGCTGAATTAGCCTAGAGAGTGGTAAAGATAAAAGTTATGTTGATAGGTAAAATTTCTTCATGCTCGATGCATTTATACATGCACATTATGACAATATGTTAACATTCAGAACAGAAATGATAAGCAATAAAATGGATACACTGGTGAGTACTTATTAATATATTTATCGAGGATCAAAAAAAAAAAAAAAAAAAAAATCAGGACCAAGGTAATGCTGGTAGCGTTCTGTGCGTTTGGTACACAAGTAGAGGTCTCAGCAAGCAAAGTCGCAGAGCGATAAACCAGTTTCAGTCGCCGACCGTCTTTTGGGCATTCCGAACAGAGGCGCTGCGGTTGCGACCAGTCACCGATCAGTTAGCCTAGCGACCTTATTGTGACCAGTATGCGACTGATTGGCAACCGAAAGGCGCTTAAGAGGCAACCAGTCTACGACTAATCACTGATATATCAGCGACTGGTCGGCGATCAGTTGCAAATCATTTTAAGCGCGTGACGCTCACTTGCCGTTTCAGCGTTTAAAAAGGTCTGTCCGTGTTTTCCCCAGTCATTTCATCAAAAGTACTCGGAAGGTAAAGCCACAAGCCATCACTAAGGCCCCCTCGGAGAGGCTCAAAGAAGGTGAAAAAAACTCCTCCACAACCAGACTTTCTGAGGAGCAACCATAACATTTACGTTAACTCGTTGAATGTTGTGGTTGCGGACAGCGAAGGCCCAGATCAGCCTGCGCATATGCGCAGGCTGATCTGGGCCTTCGCTGTCCGCATACAGTTCATCAACTACAACATTGCCGCTACCATACTGACGGCCAGCATATTAATGATTTGGTTCTGTCGTTGTTGTTTCCGTTAAGTCTCTTAGGTGCAGGTGGTCCAGGGTACGAAACCATAACAACAAAACCCCTGCACCCGCGTCCGTACGTCGTCAGTCGTCTGTAATGCATCGTCTGTCGTCCTTGCTGCAGTCGATGTCAGGAGGAGCAGAAGGAGGCTAACCACAGGCGACTGTGCAAGGTCTAAGGTTTAGGCGGAGAGGCAAGTTTCTGCGCTTCCGAGGTGGGCTTTAATACGGAGTTTTCTGTCCGAGCATAGACTCCTCGCCCTGCGGTCATCGGTGCAAATAAAGCTGGAAGCACACTGTAAGTTACAGAATTTTGAATGCAGTATGTCAGATCAAAAGTTAGCTTTAACTCGATCCAAACATCGTGCCAATACCGGCTGGAAAATGATGTTTACATCTCGCTCTGGCCTACTCAGAAAGTAGGTCAAATTCCATCAAATCAGCGATCAGCTATAGGTTCGAATCAGCGGTAGATCTGCCAGCAGTTTCAAGTACTCCTTCTGTGGTTTCTTATGTGCTGTCTTGCAGATTCGGTTGGAGTCGTGAAGTTTCTCATCTGCTGGTCTGGACAGTGATACTTCGATTCTGGCGGCTTGTAGAATGTGGCGCTGGTATCGTAGTCGTATACGTAGGCGTAGGTTGGTCTTCTGTCAGTCTTCTCAACATTTCATCTGGTAGATTATCACGCCTGAACCAAGTGAATTTCCATGTAGTATCTTGGCGACATTATACTTCGCTAGTAAAGAAGAGCGGTCCTATTGATACTCGTAGACTTCTGGCTCTTCTTCATCTTCTGGTATCTGGCAGGGCGGAGTCTTGGGTGGAGTCTTGGGTGTCCGACTGGGTTCTGGCGGTGGCGTGACAGCTGGTGTGCCTGGCGGAGAAACCATGTCGGCTGTAGATTTCTTTGGCGACGACTTCTGTGCTGGTGGAGACTTGACATGAGGGATTCATCGGTGGTGTCCTGGCAGGGCAGGACTGGCAATGCCACTCACCAGCAGGAGGTGCAGCCTTAGCACTGGAGCGAATCCCAGTGCCATGTCTACAATAGGCCTCCTTCTTCTTGCCGTGCGTCTTCTTCTGTCGCTTAGGTTGTGCCGGTTGTTTAGGCGGCTGCCAAGTCAACTCTAACTTTAAAACGCCGTGCTTCCCTTCTGATAATCTCTAGATGGGAGCGCCGTCAAACTAGTACGACTCTAGTAGTGTCACTACTCTAGTTGGTAGGTTGTGTTGCTGTTGATTCTCACGATGTTATCACCTTGAGATCTAAGCGTCAAATGTGTATGATTTGGTTGTAGAGAGCACCCTTATTTTATGCATACGTTTCGATCGGACAACCAGTCGCCGACCAATCGCCGATTAATCCCCAACAATTTCGAAATCTATCGGCGACTTATCGGCGGTCATGTCCTGATTGCAAATGTGGTTGCAGTGGTCGCATCGTAGTCGAATTGTCTGTGTAACCTCTGCTTAAGTCATAGGCCTGTTGCGTGTAGCTGAGAGAGGCGCCATAGCATAGTTGTGCGTATATAAGCGATTGGCTTCAGCGTTAAAGGTTGCAGGTTCGCGCTCAACTCGGACAGTCTACTAAAAAACAACCCTCGAATGGCTGAAGGTCAGGCAGCAAAGGAGAGGATTGTACACCGCTTTTCACATGCTATAGGCCAATGCACGATGGGCTGTTTTACTTCCAACGCCCATATAGCCGCGAGGCTACGGGACAACTCTACCTGTAGCACGATAGATCATTCCATTTCATAAATGGGAAAAGCACTGTTGTTGAATAATGAATCTGAGATGCAAGATATTGACAAACCGTGCATCTTGATGCAAATGTGATCAAAGTCGGATGAAAATTTAGCACGTTAGCAAGGTTTAAAGATATCAAATATGCTGTTATGGGAGTCGCCATTTTGAATAATTAATGAGGCTTTATGGCGTTATAAAGCCTTTATTAAATATGCAAAACCTATAGTACGGATTCCAGTACTCATGTTTTGCTAACTCTAGCATCGGAAAGGTATACGATTTATTTCGATATAGGAAGAAAGCCTGGACATGACTATATATAGAACAACTGTATTGCAGATACGTATACATTGCATTTGCGAAAACTTGCGAAAACTTGCACTTTTATATTGAGGCCGGTTGATACTTGACACATGCTAAGTATAGTGTTGAATGGCCATAAAATACAGAACACTGAATCTATACTATGGTTTAATACATGAGGAGGAAACTAACAACAAGACTGCATTCACAACCAGCATGCACTCCTAAGTGATTATTATTCCAAACATATATTTGTGAATACCTAAATAGTAGGCGGGGCTTCGGGGTCAGCTTCTAGCAGACTCTCAAACGTCTCGCACAACTATGCATGCAACGCTCTCTACAGTATACTAAGTATATAAAACCTTGTTTATTCAGGTTAAAATCATAAATAGAAAGAAAAAAATGCTCAAGACAGAAAGCAGAATGTTTATTTTCTCATGCGCATATGCAAAATGACGTCATTAGTGACACTCCAGTTGTTTTCCGCATTTAAGGGAGAGTACCCGTTTTCCTATCCGACATCAATCATGAAATATCGCAAGCAAACTGTGTTTCAAAATAAACCAAAAAAAAAAAAAAAAAAAAAAAAAAAAAATCATACTATTTTCTATAGCCTTTATTAGACGGTATACGGAAATGGATTAACACCAAATTCGTCCAATATGGCAGCTACAATAAACCTGTAAGAAAACGTTTGATTGCAAATTTTATAACATCATTTTAAATGACACATTTCAAATTTTACCAGGCATCTTCCGGGCGTTCGTGCTTAAAGGCTTTCAATAAAAATATTCGTTTAGAACACTGTATTGTACTTACGTAAGTCTTACACAGGAACCGCCGCGCATTTTTTTTTTCAAGTCCATAATTTCAAAACATTTGTTGACGAACTATACTGGATAAGAATGTATGAAGACCAAACAACAATAAGTGACGTAATTTCTGCAAACTAAAATGTTCATCAAAATTCCATAAAATACACGCCGTTTTACAAAACGCGACAAGAACTTTAAATCACGTCCTGTTGAACCTGGATATACCCCGCCTTTGTATTAAGTGTAGATTCAGATCTGGATCTACATAGTTTGCCATTAAGTATGTGAATTTATATCAACAATCTGGATCAAGTAATCTGATTGGCTGAAAATTAGAAATGGGCATGGCAACTTTATTTATTCATACAGATAATTTATCGCGGGTTGGGTGTATACTGAATGTATTTTACCCGTGTATTTTCGCTTAATAGAACTTACAGTTGCTTGGCAAACCTCTAAACCAGTATCATACAAAATACATGCGTTTCTTCAAAATGCAATTAGTTTCCTATTGCTATACAACGGTATTGTATGAACCAAAATCCAAGCTTTATATATTCAAAAACTCAGCCGTACACCTTTCCGATTGTAGGGTTACGTTTGTGTGTGTGTGTGTGTGGGGGGGGGGGGGGAGGGGGTGCGCTATGTACATGGGTTTGTACAGCCTTTCTTTCATCGATCACCCATGTCCATGTGGTGCGGTTGTTTGTCACCAAGCACCCAAGTACCTGTATACTCAACCCAGGGCACGTCGAGTACGAGCTAGGTGTACTAATGGTCTTAACAGTTTCACAATCCTGAAAGTTATATATATATTATCCATCACGAAAACATACCTATATAATTTTGACCCCATTAAACCCCACTTTTATATAGTAAAACTGGGGTTTACAGGGGTATACATTATTTTTCTTATTTCTGCTCAAAACATAGATTGTGGGTACTCGTTAGAACCGCCTTGCCGAGGCGGTTATAACGAGTACCCACAATCTATGTTTTGAGCAGAAATATGAAAAATATCAGCGTTTTTTATCTGAAAATTTTCAGTTTTTGGAGGTGAAATTTTCTATATATTTGAATAGGCGTGTTTTCGTAATGTCGAAAGTAAACTGCGTTGATGATTTCAAATGTTTCACACTAGTCACAAAAGTATTTTTAAAGTTTAAATTAAGGTAAATGAATGCATCTTCAGGGGAGGCAACTATGTCAAAATTATTTTGCCCTCTTCTGAGAAGGGGTCTGCTATAAAAGCAAAGAATTTATATTAAGAGTATTTTCTTTCTTTTTAGATTAGACACTTATTCAAGAGGGGATCGTTGTGCTGGAAAGCAATCAGAAAGTCAAAAAAAAAAAAAAAAAAAATATTGTCTCCTTTTTCAAAAATGACGCAACATCTACCAAGTGCATGTAGTCCCCTTAAATTTCTGTTAGAGAATTTCACAACATAGAATAATTACAGAAAATGAATACAAGCAAACTATTATGATAATGAGTTACTAAACTCTGACCTTAACCCAGGAAAGTGATTTTAAATGACGGCAGTTTATTTTGTTCCGAAATTGTTCATTCAGTCATAATCCTATTACATGCAACGTGTAAAATTTACTTTAATCTTCTATTGACTTTATTATAGACGTATGTTTTGAGAGTACATGATACTTGATTTTAGCGGCTTAGTTTAAAGAATGTAGAAATACGATGGTAGACGGAACTGTGAATCTTGGTAGTATTTTATCGATGCATAAATGTATCAAAAGTAATGATGACAACGCGGGAAATTATGATTATACGCCACGGCTTAGGTAAGAAACTAACATATAACATTATTTTTTTTCCAAAATCAATGCTGAATTTTATAATATTAACCTTGACATATTCGTTGAATAGATGATGACGGTGATGATGATGATGATGATGATTTGTGTTAACGATTCATTCAACAGTGGTATGGTTTGATGATGATAATCAAATGACCTGTGTCATCAAGAAAACATACCTATGTAATTTTGACCCCTTAAACCCACTTTTATATAGTAAAACTGGGGTTTAGAGGGGTGCACATTGTTTTTCTTATTTCTACTCAAAACATAGATTGTGGGTACTCGTTAGAACCGCCTCGGCGCCGCCTCGGCGAGGCGGTTTTAACGAGTATCCACAATCTATGTTTTGAGCAGAAATAAATAAATAAAAAAAAAAAATCAGAATTTTATTCTGAAAATTTTCCGTTTTTGGTGGTGAAATTTTCAATATATTTGAATAGGCGTGTTTTCGTAATAAACGAAGCGCCGTACAGTAATGAGTTTATTCTCCTACCTACCCCCCGCAGTAGGATTCGAACTCGTTGCATCGTGAACTTTAAAGACCTGGCAAAGTGGACACTCCTGATCATGGTCCAGCATCGTCGGTTTAGATTTATCATACCCATGCTCTTACTTCTAACAATTAGACGGAAGTAGAAGCATTGTTTTCTCACTCTCCCAACATTCGATTAATTTTGATATACATTGTACTTACTCTGTATAAATTTAATCCTTTCATCCCCGCGGTTCTGTAATGGACTCTTCCATCTTTGAATCTGGTCAGAGACTGTTGTTCCAAATAGCCGTCTCTTCAGAATCTACACTATTTGCAAAAAAGATTTTGCAATTTGTCTGCAGAACTGTTAGATTGAACGGTCTGAAACATGTTTTTTAAATGCCAACTAGAAACACGATTCATTTCAACACGGGACATATGCTGAAGGCGAACGATCAGATTAGACTGCGTTTTTTTGCGCTTTACGCCGTTGAGATAGGAGACAGTAGAATGTATAATGGGATGTGCAGGATGATCGATCTGAATCTGTGCATTTCGCATATCCACACCTGGTAATCTCGAAAGGAGTAGCCGCTAGTTATGCACTCAAAATCCCTATGCGAACTTGACTTACGAGACATCCAAATGTCAACAAACGGTTAAATTCTCATTTATTGATTTTTAGTAAATTTCACAGACAAATTTTGAATAATCGGACAATACTATTCCCAACACTTCTCATTTCTGCGTCGAAAAAGATAGGTGCGGGCTTGAGAAAACAAGCGGCTAATTTTTATTTCAATTTCACCCGGAGAAGGGTAGTGCAATATTCCTGTTTTGACTTTTTTACCAGTGCAAAATGAAGGTATCTTCAGCTATCTGGGCTTAGAAATACTTGTTTAACACATCAGATAAGACGACCTGCATCCCACGTCCACTTTGAAATACATACTATGCTTAATTTCCCTTTGGAATCGTCTTGTCCATTGCTATATTGACATATTATTCATTTCAAAGTCAGTAGTATTTCAATTTGACATTTACTATAAACGTTCTCATGCCAGTCCTGTTACTTTGTCTGTTCCCAGTAAAGAAATTCTTATTGGTTGGTCAGTGTAAGAAGATATTTTAACAGAAGGCTGGTGCCACATGTTAGTCTATATTTGAGAGAAACATCAGTTGAATCTTGGGGCTTGTTCTGGTAACACCTTTTTAGATATATACCATCCTAAATTAATTAAATCTGAAATTTTGAAGTGGAAATAAATTAACTGTTGTTGAAAACTGTATTTGAAAATCATGTAATATTATAAAAATGTATAAAAGAAGTAAACTAAGAAATTGTGTAATAAAAGAGCTAAACTGAACCTTGTTATTCATTATAATAATTCTCCATGGGAACAGGTGACTAAAATATTACACCCGTTCTGGTAACTTTGAAAATTGAAGACCACTTAAGCCGGTGCTGGGGGCGTGTATAGCCTCGCCATCACGAAAACATGCCTATATAATTTTGATCCCCTCAAACCCCACTTTTATATAGTAAAACTGGGGTTTACAGGGGTATATATTATTTTTCTTATTTCCGCTCAAAAACATAGATTGTGGGTACTCGTTAAAACCGCCTTGTCGAGGCGGTTCTAACGAGTACCCACAATCTATGTTTTGAGCAGAAATAGGAAAAATATCAGAGTTTTTTGAAAATCTGAAAATTTTCAGTTTTTGGAGATGAAACTTTCTATATATTTGAATAGGCGTGTTTTCGTAATGCAATCTGCATTGTTGCATATGAAGAGGCTTAATAAAAAACGAGTCTCCGATTTTCTCTCTTTTGTGTATTTGTTGTTTCCAAAGGCAACGTTTTATGGTAAATGCTGTATATTTTATTTCATATAATGCATTTCACAGAGCTTACATGCTGACAACATCTCTTTTGAAAATGCTGCATTTTCTGCAAGGTCCATTTTGTCATTTTGTTAACATACCTGAGTGAAATGTATTCCGCCTCAGCCAAATCAGTAGACAAGATACCTTTTCTACCCAAACTGTGAAGATCCTCTTCACAAAAACATATGTTTTCTTGGAAAAATAAGAATACTATCGTCTGGATATCTCTTATCTGGGTTATAGTACAGAGAGATAATGAAGAATCGATCATAAAACACATTCAGGCAGGGAGTTAATTCTATGAAAAAAAATGCACAAAGTACAGTCAACCCTAATTATACCGACACTCGATACAACGACAAAATTTGTTATACTAGCACGGAAACCCTCTCTCAAGAGGTGACAGTTAATCAGAAATTCCAAAACATACGTTCCATTACGAAATAAGAATAAAACACGGCATGTACAGCATATCATTCTGCTCATTAAGAATTGTTTACAACAGCATTTTAATGGCAATATCTTTGGGAACAAATGGTCAGGGTTCACTGTAATTGTGCATATTTTCATTGAAACAACAAATAATTTGAAATATGATTTACAATCTGTAGAATTTCAAAAGTCGTCAAACAACTCGTCAAGACCCCTGCATACCTTTGTTTTTATGTCTCCAAATCTGACAAAGTTGAGGGGCTTATTGTCCGGTTTGTTTGTCCGTTCGTTCGTTCGTTCGTTCATTCGTCATAATGATATCTCAGTATTTGAGCTAGGTCTTTGATATTTGGCAAACTCTTGGGGACTGGGGAGTAGATCACCTGTTTGACATTTGAAAAAAAAACAAAAAAACAAAAAAAACAAAAAAAACATAAAAAACAACAACAACTGTTACAACAATAAAAAACTGATTATTTTGATGAGATATATACATTTTATAGGGGCATGCATATAGTGAGGAGCATTGTGGTTTATAACAGGGAAACATGTGGAGGCATATTACATTGACTTGTAAACGTAACGACTAAAACCAAGGACTCAGCAATGTTAGCCTGACACTTGAATGGATAATTGTTTCTTGAAAATCAATTGCAAAACATAGGATTAATTTGATCCCCAAGATATCGCCTTTCTGATAAGAAGAAATAAACGTTCTCGTTCAATGTAATTTAAAACAAATAAAAAAACATGTTGTTGAAACAATAAAGCACGTAATGAAATCCGGGACATGTCGTATAAAGACAGGCAGCTCACTGACTTCTCTAATCACAGGTAGTGTTCATCACAGTTTGTAACCAGGAACCTTGTCATGCTGAATAAATTTAGATTCCACTCCCACTTCTAATTTTCAGCCAGTCTGATTACCTGATCCACGTTGTTGATACACATTCACATTTGCAAAGGTAGAGTATATCCTAGACTGGCACCAGCCTTTATAGTCATGATATTTATTTGGTTTTACCATAGTGGATTATCAAACAGGATTATGAGAAAAATATTTAGTCACTGGAGACTGGAGCCAGTCTAAGTACATCACTGTTCAGCAGGACTAGGGTTAAGAATGCGTTCAGTTTTTCTTTTGAAAAATCTTACAAGGGACTGACTTTGTTGCATTTCTTCTTTGTTCGTGTGTCGGCGGTTTCGTACGCGACGTTTGCTATACGAACGATTTTTTTTTTTTTTTTTTTTTTTTTTTTTTTTTACATTTTGTACAAGGGCCACAACTTTGGTACAAGGGCCAGAACTATATAATTCAGCAAATATGCGTGCAGTAGGTAGTCTGAGACGCCGATATCAATGGGCGGTTGAATGTAATTCCCCGTTTTTCAAATAACTTCCTTAAAACATTTATATCGCTCATGAAACACAGAAAATGCAAAGTTTGTTTACCTTTTTTTGAGTCATCGAATGCCAAACCGATGTCACTCTAATTGTTTCACGTTCTTAACCAATGGTTATGCATTCATTTGTTTGGTAGGCGTGATATTAATCGCGTAAGCAGAAAGATTAGGTTTTACATACGCATACACAGCACGTAATCATTCGCACGAACATACAGACATGCACACACACATATACATACGTAAGTTTTTTTTATTATGCTAACCATTAATTTTAATCAATTATATTAAGAAAATGTAATTACTCATAGCCTCGTAAGACAAATTTTGAACTATTTTACCGTTTGTGGAATACGATGTACAATTTAAAGGTATAAATTATAGGTTACTGAAAGCTATTCCGATTTCGTCTGATTAGGGCACGGAGTTATAAAAAGTTACTACACTTCCTCTTATCATAATTCGAAAGTCGGGTGTGTTTGACAATTGTAAGTCAGTTTAGGATTGCGACATTTAGAATGTCATATCCCTGATTGTCATTCAGACATTATAATCAGTATAAAGCCTTATATATAGAAATGGAGTTTGCATATGACGTTAAGTGGGCGACGTTGCCGACGTTGCCGACGGTTACAGAACGCTCATCGTGAACCGCGTCGACATCATTAAAGGGGAAATAAGTCACGGATGAGTCTCATCGACGGTAATGATGGGTCTATCATGGCGTCATGAATTCAGCCGCGGCGTCAATGACATCACTCACTCTGTCATTGGAGAATAGTGGGTAGAATCATAACAGCAGACTTCATCTTGTACTATTGTAGGATATGTCATTAGCCTCTGTTTTTGTTTATTGTAGTTTTGTCCTTCCAAGGACAATTTGATGTTCAATACGATGTGTAATACCTAACCAGAGAACGAGAGTATTCGTTGAGCAAAGGTCGACAAACCAAATCATGGTGGACAAATTCTCTTTGAGGTGTCAGTTTCGTTAACTGAATAATGAACCGTACAAGAATGTACTGAACCGTGTGATAAACTATTAAACAACAAAAAGGCTGTAATTACAATAAGATGAATAAATTAAGAGCCCGAACTAAAGTAGTGCACTTAAATTAGAACATTAGAGAAATAAGAAACACGTGGTAAAACACATGTACATGTAATAGTGTTTAGAAAGGGGAGGCGATCTTTTCACATTGGTACAGAGTTCTCCTTATTTTGGCTGGGGTTATATTGAGTGTATAAAATTGCTTAACTAAGCCAGGGTAATCAAGTAATATACCAGTATAAGTCCCTAGTCGTGCAAGCTTGGAATTTTGTATTATATTCGTTATCTGTATTGCGTTATATATGTTGTAAATATTGTATGTAAAAAATAAAGAGTTGCAAACAATTCGAACTTTGTTAGAGTTCTCTGTGTATGGGTATAGTTAGGCATCGCCCATCCCGGAACTTAATTAAACTGGAAGTCACCCTCTTTCGTTTTGGCTGCCTATGGCGTAACAAACAAGAAAGAATTTACTCCCATGGGGAGCAAATTCTTTCCTGTAAAAGTAACCCCGTTCCAGACTTGATGTGCAGGAAAACAAACAGGAAGTCACAAAAGTTGTCTCTCTTGTAAATAAATGGCGGGACATCTACCAAGTACATCACTCCCCTTAAAGGTTGATACCGAAACTAATTTTGATATCACCTTTTTTTTCTTCTGACAATACTACTTCCAAATGAAATTAAGGTACCACTAGTTTACTATAAAATGCTTCTAATGCAAGAAAGTATTATAGGAGGAAATATTGTCTTAGAACGTAGTTTTCTAACTAGGCTACGTAGCCAAGTTAAGTCAAAGGAGGTAAAAATCTTATTAATAGTGATTATAATCTAACTACTTTAAATGTTTGTTTTTTTTTGTTGTTTTTTTTTGTACATTTGTAATGTTATGTATTTTTATGATAAGCATGTATATTTCTGTCACTGAATACACTCTCAGGGGAAGCAGCTCTATCAAAATTGTTCCGTCGCCTTCTGAAAAACGGCTCGTCTAAACGTGGGCTACTCTAAAAGGAAAGAATTTGCTCCCGGTGGGAGCAAAATTCTTTTCTTGTAAAGAAGCCAACTTTTCAGAAGTGGCTTCCGATTCTTCTTCTTTGTACGTCTGTTGTTTCTTATGTGTTTGTTTTGTCATTATGTGCTCCTCAGCACTCCTTTTCCTGGTGCCTCGGGAGGGCTGAGCTTCGTGATTGTGGCATTTCCTTGCTATATTCACTTATATTTATGGTGTGCAGGGAAGCAAAGAGGAAGTAACAAAAGTTATCTCCCTTATAAAATGGCAGTAGTTAAAGTGTAAGTTACCTCCCTTATAATTGGCAGCAATTAAAGTGTATCTTGTCCCCTTAAGCTTGTGGGCTTGCGGGCAAACGTCCGTACTTTCTCTGTACAGGCTTCCTGAGACACCAGTAACCTTGTTACACTTTTTCAATTCATTTTAGACATTCCAAGGACGAAATACGTCGCCGCGCGGCAAACATGCACAGTCAAGGTATCCTTTTGTTTGACCAGCGCCACCTACAGCAAGCACGTGTCATGAAGGAGACCGCCATGTTTTCTTATGCATTTCGGGACCTTGTTCTGCCGCCCATACGGAATGCACGCTCTTTCAATGTTGTGAGAGATGACAAGTAAGTAATATCAGAAGTTTATGCGAACCTCTATGTAGAGCTTTTATGATATATATTTGTTTAGTATTTTAACGTTCCATTATCGGTTTGACATCGGTTGATATGGGATTAGTATGCAAAGTGAAATATTGAACATTAGATGCAAGAAATCATGCCGTGCGATTCTAAAGTCACTCTGGCCGGATAGCGTAAGCAGACGTCACACAGACAAATTGCGACAGAAAGTTATCCGGTGATGACGACAGTCGTTCTCGCTGCTGTTTGAGACGTATGGAGTGATAACCCATGTACCGTTTTAAGGTAGAGAATTAGCTTTATTTTCCAACAGTTTTCAGTTGAAAGTGTGTAGCGGGGTGGGGTGGTTTATGGGGGTGAGGGAGGTGCTGTTTTTCACAATTGAAGAAGCAAGCTTTCAATTCATCTAGATATTTTCATTACTGTATTTAACCTAAACATTAGGACACAGGCATGAGCAAACAGTGTAGACACAGATCAGACGTGGTAGAATTTGGTGTCTGATCTGGATCTACTTTGTTTGCTACTCATCTAGCAGTTTTGGGTGGCGGTTTACCGCCGCCAAATTTACTATACGGAATTTCTACAATCCGTCTTCTCAAAATTGCAAACCTAATAACTTCCTACAAAGTAGTTCCATACTGACGCTGATGTCGCTTAATTCTGCATTCAAACATGTAAGCCTTCTACACTCTGATAATTATAAAGAGCGACTGAATATACAAAACAAAGAAAACTTCAAACTTTTGAAGAAATAATAATTTAATGATGTTGAGCGCAATCTCGGCGGACGAATATAAACAGAATAAACAATTAACTGGTTTCCTGTGTTCTATATGCGAAGTATTGAGCTATAGGGTGAGGGAACCAGTCAAAATAAACAAACGGTGGAACTTGATTCAGCCTCCAGAACCTTCTGAGGCAGAGAATTTGAAAATTGATGCAAAAAATTCTCCGAAAGTCTCAGAAAGCGTATCAAAGAAAGGTATAAATATGTGATAAAGCATCAGCAGTTTTTTAGGCTATTCACCATAAACAGTTTCGGCCGAAATCACTTCGCACGAATAATCGAAAAAGTAAAGTACAGTGCGGTTACATATGTATTTAGCAGCACTTTTTTCATAAACGTTCGCTTTAATATATGTTTTTATGAAAATTATTTATAAATATTTGTTTGACAAATAAATAAATAAAAAATGAATAAAAATAACGTTTTATTTACATTTTTGCGGTATTACTTTCCTGCGGCCACCAGGCCACTGTGCCTGTCACTTTGTGCATTCCAGATATACCGGATACTAAGAAAGCTGTGAATCAAGTCCGACCCAATCACACTGATTTCCGCCATAGTAATAATTTTCTTCGATAGAAATTATATTTTCTCGAAGATGTTTTGTAGTTCATGTAAAAATAACGTCCGAAAAGCAGAAAAGTTTCAAGATCTCCAGCAAAATTCCTGAAGCAGTAAAGTGCGTTTCAGGAGGCCAACGGTTAGTGTATCGTCAGTGAGATGCCTATTACCGAGGTTCACTAATTATCGGATATTCAGGAACCACGGCCCCCGCCCATTAGGGCCCGCGAAGTAGATGGGCTGCCTGTAGCCTCCAAGGCAGACCTGCTTAAGCAGGGCCTGAGTTCATCATGTGATCAGGTTGGGTAAAAGTCCCACAAATCTGGAGGCAATATCGTTAATGACTGAAATATTGTACCCACATTCTTATTCTCAGTTATCAGGAAAAATTTATGAGCTTTAAAAGTACAAAACAAAATTTGGGACCCTCAAAATCTAATTGATACCGCCCATGAAAAAAACAGGGAAATGGCATTTTATATGGAATGTTTGGAGTTGTTATCGTTATATATACCCCGAAGATTTTTTGTGTTTATAAGGGGATTTTATTTTATCACTCATCTTTTGCTAAATTTATATGACAAGAGTTATTGTAACTGTCTGTAAATCTGTGAAAGTTCTATGAGTTTAAGGAACTTCAGTGAATCCGTAAAAACTCCATGAATCCATGAAAGTTCCGTGGTCAAGGTCTGTCAGTCATTTAAATTTTGTATCAGTGATATGATAAAGTTCCATGGAAGCTCCGTAGTGTATCCGAGATACACATATGCATGGAAAGTATTAAGTGCAAGGCCGGGAAAAAGAAGCAAAATCAGTCGCTAGAAAAGACATTCAGTAGTAGTATTAACAGAGAATTTGAAAGGAAATAGATCCATTAGAATAAATTGATAACATTTACTCAGTTGCTACATGCAAGTTTTCATTTTAGTCAACATTTAAAACATCCAACAGTTCTTGAATGTTTCAACTGGCACGCTTTCAGTTTGATATCTTGGCACTCTGGATCGAACCAATGCTGACATTTTGTGCACTGGAACATCAGATTGTAGTGGGATCTTGTGCGCCTGTATATAAAGACGTTTTTTTTTCTCGATTCTGGCTTGCTTGGAAATTCAGTAAAAGCACTGCTGTTAATATCAGGACTCCCACTGCATTTTGAAACTGGGGGTAAATCTGCTCTGTTCTCTTTTTTTTTTTTTTTGTACGCCCATTGTAAAGCAGTATACTACTCTTTTTAAATTTAGGGGTATAAGACAAATTTTGAGGGGATAAAAACCCCTCTGCAGAGGGTAAATGGGAATGCTGAATACAATTTGGAAGATGCAACAGTGCCAATGTTTTCGTGTTTTGTTAACTCCATGTACAAGGCTTGGGACCATTTGGGTGACTATAGTCTAATACTACGGACATTTCAGTACTTTTTTCGGAACTTTCCATTATTCCATGAATCCATGACAGATCTATGTTTTATCAACCTCTAGGCCCAAACACTGCACACACATATGCATACAAAATATTTATAATATAAACTGATACTAAAATTTCATCATTTCTCACCGCTGTGGTTCGAGTCTCGCTCGAGTCACGTCACATGTGGGAAAGCCGTGTTCTACTTACGGATGGTCAGGTGGTTTTCCCCCGGGTACTCCGGTTTTCGTCCACCTTTGATGAACGATCGACTCGATATAAGTGAAATATTCTTGAAAGAGACATAAAACCCAAATCAAAAAAAAATCATCAAAACACACACACACACATTAATCTTATTCAGGCATCAAAACATCCTGGTGTGGTGATTGTGGGTACAGCCATCTGGTTAGCTCAGTTGGGTAGAGCACTTGCAAGCTAGAGGTCACAGGTTTCAGTCCTGCATCCAACACACCTTCCCTCCTTAGTTTCCTTTGCCCAATGTGAATAACTCACTGCAGCCGACATTGGATTTATGGGGCACCAGGATCAGGCATAAAACAGGGTGGGGTAGCGCTGGTCGATGGTTTTCCCTGTGTAATCTGGGTTCCTCTAACACACATTCACGAAATACCAACATCCATGTCTTATAGAACAAGTGCATAAGATTGCTGAGCTTTCTGTGCAATCGAAGTAAAAATAAATAATGTGTTAACTTTAAAATCGATAACTTATAAGTGATTATGCCTCAATTTGTAATATTTTGTCCAGATATATCAGTATAAGTGACCCTGTCCACTTGTTTGAGCTATATTAAGTGTACATTTTTAAGATAAACTGATACTAAAATTTCATCATTTCTCACCGCTGTTGTTCGAGTCTTGCTCGGGTCACATGTCACATGTGGGAAAGCCATGTTCTGCTTACGGATGGTCAGGTGGTTTTTCCCCGGGTACTCCGGTTTTCGCCCACCTTTGATGAACGATCGGCTCGATATAAGTGAAATATTCTTGAAAGAGACATAAAACCCAAATAAAAAAAAAAAAAAAAAAAAAAAAAAAAAATCATCAAAACACACACACACACACATTAATTTTATTCAGGCATAAAAAATCCTGGTGTGGTGATTGGGGGTACAGCCATCTGGTTAGCTCAGCTGGGTATAGCACTTGCAAGCTAGAGGTCACAGGTTTCAGTCCTGCATCCAACACACTTTCCCTCCTTAGTTTCCTTTAATGGTGCCCAATGTGAATAACTCACTGCAGCCGACATTGGATTTATGGGGCACAAGGATCAGGCATAAAACAGGGTGGGGTAGCGCTGGTCGATGGTTTTCCCTGTGTAATCTGGGTTCCTCTAACACACATTCACGAAACACCAACGTCTTATAGAACAAGTGCATAAGATTGCTGAGCTTTCTGTGCAATCGAAGTAAAAATAAATAATGTGTTAACTTTAAAATCGATAACTTATAAGTGATTATGCCTCAATTTGTATTATTTTGTCCAGATATATCAGTATAAATGACCCTGTCCACTTGTTTGAGCTATATTAAGTGTACATTTTTAAGATAAACCGATACTAAAATTTCATCATTTCTCACCGCTGTTGTTCGAGTCTCGCTCGGGTCACATGTCACATGTGGGAAAGCCATGTTCTGCTTACGGATGGTCAGGTGGTTTTTCCCCGAGTACTCCGGTTTTCGCCCACCTTTGATGAACGATCGGTTCGATATAAGTGAAATATTCTTGAAAGAGACATAAAACCCAAATCAAAAAAAAAAAAAAAAAAAAAAAAAAAAAAAAATCATCAAAACACACACACACACACACATTAATTTTATTCAGGCATAAAAAAATCCTGGTGTGGTGATTGTGGGTACAGCCATCTGGTTAGCTCAGTTGGGTAGAGCACTTGCAAGCTAGAGGTCACAGGTTTCAGTCCTGCATCCAACACACTTTCCCTCCTTAGTTTCCTTTAATGGTGCCCAATGTGAATAACTCACTGCAGCCAACATTGGATTTATGGGGCACCAGGATCAGGCATAAAACAGGGTGGGGTAGCACTGGTCGATGGTTTTCCCTGTGTAATCTGGGTTCCTCTAACACACATTCACAAAATACCAACATCCATGTCTTATAGAACAAGTGCATAAGATTGCTGAGCTTTCTGTGCAATCGAAGTAAAAATAAATAATGTGTTAACTTTAAAATCGATAACTTATAAGTGATTATGCCTCAATTTGTAATATTTTGTCCAGATATATCAGTATAAGTGACCCTGTCCACTTGTTTGAGCTATATTAAGTGTACATTTTTAAGAGTAAGGCTATATTTTGATTTTTATTTTTTCATATTTATACAGAGTTTAACTCTCCAAATTGAAATGAACACAAGAAATCCTCAAATTGATTGTTTGTCTTGTGGAAATATACCAGAATATGCATAACGCAATACAGCTGTATTTTGTCATCAGATTTTAGCACATTTATTAAGATACACGTTGTAACTTTTTATAGCAAACAGGTATTTGTTCTTATTTCTTGCCAGTTATATAAGAGTTACATTATTAAATGAATTAGTACCAAGAATCCTCAGATAAATAGATTATCTGGTGAATATTACCCATAATTTAAGCTTTTCAAGAAATGAATACATTAATTATGACACATGCTTAAGTTATCCGATGTGTGTGTGTGTGTGTGTGTGTGTGTGTGTGTGTGTGTGTGTGTGTGTGTAAATAGGCCCAGTATTTTGTTTCTATTTCTTGCCAGGCAAAAACAGTAATGAATGCAAGGAATATAGATAGATTAGTTGTCTCATAAAATTTAGTCAGAAAATATTCTGATTTGAAGAAATTGTTACTTTTTTACTGATTTCATAAGTAGACTTCCAAAATCCCGGACATAACACTTCTACCTACATGTCTTTTGTTCAGGCTTATGGGCATGGTGGGCAAAGCTTGCTTACCAAGTAAGGCTTACTGTCCATGGATGCCTGATTATACTCTTTATTCTGGGGTCCATGTCTGTTGGTCTGAACATTCTGATTCATCATTATTTTACAGATTTATGAGTTTGGAATAAAGTTTGTGTGAGTGTATCATGACCACAACTACTTAAATAATATGGTCTTGAATTAGGCCCAGTTTCTCTTGCTGGTCAGATAATTTGTACCTTTTGAAATGGATAAAAAAAAAATCTTAAAATGTACTAACATCAAGAGAATCAGACAAGAAATGTCTACATTTCAGAGCTCCAGATTAAAGGAGTGCTTAGGTACATATTTTCTTATTTCCCCTAGTAAACATATGTTGTGGGTACTAACTAGGACTTCTAGAAACGTCCTGGTAGCATGCTTTCATTGAGTTCCCAGAACATATCTTTTGAAAGAATTGAGGTGTGGCACATACAAGAACTACAATCTAGGTCCCACAGTTATTTAGTCATCTGCCCTGACAGTATTTAGTAAAAGAAACCTTGTGCATTTGATAATTCCAACACCCTTTCAGATATATTGATTAAACTCAGTAGGATTGTACATGAGGTTGAGAAGATGTGTTGCATAAACTACAACTCCAGGTGTAGTCTGGCCCCAGACCCTTTCTTTATTTTTCTTTTCTTTCTTTTTCTTCTTTTTTTTTTTTTTTTGAGGGGACACAACACTTGTATAGCTTGTAGAATTTTTGTTTACTTCAGTCCCTAGGCTAGAAAGAAAGGGTCTGGTAAGAAGTGAAACTGGTCTAGGCAGAATTCATCCTGCTGACCTTTTAAACTTTCTCTCATTGCAATACTTAATGATTCTCACCAAACAGCTGAGGGTAATAAAATTTGTTAGGTAAACTTAGACTGTCATTGCTGAAAAGTTAATGGTCTGTATCAAATTTCTGATACTGGGTGCTTGGAAGTCAGAAAAATAAGAAAACTATTGTCTGTTTGTCGTCTGCTGAATTGTCCAGAAAAATGGTAACAGTTAATTTTATGGGTAATGAAGCACTATCAGGCAATACCGGTAATTAAAAATACTGTTAGCTAATACATAAGCATCAAGAGAGTCAGTCTCCTGGGTTTTGGGGTGTGTGTGTGTGTGTGGGGGGGGGGGGGGGGGGGGCAAGGATTACCTTGTAAGATTGCCATGGGTGTTTAGTTAATGAGGTTAACTCTTGTCATGCTGAACCTGGATATACCCTACCTTTGCAAACAGTGTAGATCCAGATCAGTTGGTTTCTGAAGAAGCCAACTGATTTGGATCTGGATCTGCACTGTTTGCCCATTAAATATGAGAATTTCTAGCATGAAATCGGGTCAAACAATCTGACTGGCTAAAAATTAGAAGTGGGCGTGACATCTTAATTTATTCAGTATGACAAAGGTTAATACAGATTGTCAGAAAAAAAAGTGAGTCTTTTCTGCGCTGACAGTTTCTGCAAACAATATCTCTATGTTCATCTTTTCATTTTAAATTGGAGAAGTTTTTCAATTAAAGTATACTGCTCTGATTTCACACCCTTGTCTACTAAATAACGCTTGTCTTTTGGACTTCTAGTGCAAACTGTCTGCTTTGTACAGTGGGTATTACGGAAGTAAAGTAGGGATTATTATATTACTGACCACCAAATAATACTTTTATTTCACCAAAACGTTTTCTTTCCCTTCTTATTGTAGCAAACTGCCTCTGAAGCTTTCTCATATAATTCATTAATGCAGATTAACACTAAGCACCTGGGTAAAATTTTCAGCAGACGACATTTTGATTTTTTTTTTTTTTTTTTTTTTTTGTTATTTTTCACAGGATACAGGATTTGATATCTTATGCAGATTGTCTGCAATGGAGACAATTTGCATGAAATGTCAAATCCAGATCTCTGGGAAACTAAGAAAAATATTATCAATTTGTCATCTGCTAAACATTCTCGGAGAGTGGTTAAGGTTAAAGAAACAGTGCTGCTATTTTATAGATAGATAGGCTTTTAAATAAAAAGAAAAATATTTGCCCCTTCTTCCTAAAACACATATAAACGCAACCGTTTACCCAAAGGGATATTGAACAAGGTGAGGCAAATATTTACCCCTAGGTACAGGTGAGCGTTAATGACCACCATGGTCCTCTTGTTTATATATGAAGAGTGCAGAGAGCTGAGACAAACAAAAATCACAGTTGAATTCGAAGCTTGATTTGGATTTTGTGAAACCGTATTTTAACCACAAATATTTTTTTATAGATTAAAGCAGACACATCCTCTTATTTCACTTTTGGTTGTATATGTGCTAAAAAGAAAGACATGTGACTAGCGAGTCAAATGGTGAAAACCTTACTGAAATATTCCAAATACTTACATCACTGGTTTTTATGAAAAATTTAAAAAAATGTTTTAAAAACTTTAATTTGAAAATATTCCAAATACATGTACTTACAACAGTGGTTCTTATGAAATTTTTTTCAAAAATCTTTTAAAAAAATTTAATTTGAAAATATTCAAAGAATGTATACAGAGAGAAAAGGTCTCTTCCCTTTGTGTTAGAGTGCAGTGCTTATACATTTTCATATTTAGTTTGATACAATTTAATTTTGAGAAATCAAATTTATGTCAAACTAAAATTTAAATTCCATTGTCTGAAGTTATTTTACTGAAGTTTTATGTGTATTTTGTAATGATCTTTGGAATGTAATTATCAAAAATAAATTTGTTCTTGGTAAAAATTTTTCCAACATAATAACCTGTATCTTGCATTTTTCATATTTAAAAAAAAAGTTTTTGGAATTTAATTATATTAGTTTTCATAATTTAAAAAAAAAAATTCTAGCTTGAAATTTTAAGTCTTAATATCAATAGTAATAGAATACTTACTTTTTTTTAATTAAAATTAGCAGTCTGGAATAAAATGATGAGGATTTAAAATCTAAAAGAATCAGTGACATCATAGGATAGTGTATTGTGGGATAGCTTTTTTACAAAGTATAAATAGCAATAGCAGTTACTAAGACTTCGAACATTCAGGAATCTCTAAATGGGGTTTTCAACATAATTTTCATTTTGCCAATATCTTTACCGTAATTTGAAATATTCTGAAATTAGGGGATGCATCTAAACATCTTTAACCCTTGTCCTGCTGAATAAATTATGATGCCATGCCCACTTCTAAATTTTAGCCAATCAGATTACTTGATCCAGATTGTTGCTTAAAATTTGCATACTTGATGGCACACAGTGCAGATCCAGGTCAGTTGGTTTCTTCAGAAGCCAACTGATCTGGATCTACACTGTTTGCAAAACAGGGTATATCCGGGTTCAGCAGGACAAGAGTTAAGCTCACTACTGTTTTTATTATACTTGTTTTTCAAACAGGGCGTATTAGGTTATGGGGTCTGAAGCCATAAACTGTTTTGTTTCCAGCTAACTCCTCCTACAGTTTACATCCCATCAGGCTTAATCTTGGTTTATAAATTGACCATGATGTGGAGCAGCACATAATGTTTTGGGGTTACAGTCCACCAAATACTAACAGGGTTATGCCCCTTTGAAAATTCCTGTAAGTTTTTTGTTTCCAGATAACTCCTCCTACAGTTTACATCCAATCAAGCTGAAACTTGATTTATACTTAGACCATGATGTGGAACAGTGCATATTATTTCAAGGTTACAGTCCACCTGATATTAGCAGAGATATGTCCCTTTGAAAATTTCAGTAAACTTTTCGTTTCTGACTAAATCCTCCTACAGTTTACATCGGATCAAGCTGAAACTTGATTTACAGTTAGACAATGATGTGGAACAGTGCATATTTGTCCGAGGTTACAGTCCATCAAATATTAGCAGAATAATGACCCTTTGAAAATTTCTCTAAATTTTTTAGTTTCTTGCTAGCTTCTCCTACAGTTTACATCCGATCAAGCTGAAGTTTGATTTATAGGTAGACCATGATGTGATGCAGCGCATGTTGTTTTGAGGCCACACTCAATATTAACAGAGTTATGTCCCTTGGAATATTTCGGTAAACTTTTTGTTTCTGGCCAACTCCTCCTACAGTTTACATCGGATCAAGCTGAAACTTGATTTATAATTAGACCATGATATCGAGCAGCTCATATATATTTGAGGTTACAGTCCACCAAATATCAGCAGAGTTATTTTCCTTTGAAATTTTCAGTAAATTTTTCACTTCCCCAGCTAACTCCTCCTACAGTTTACATTTGATAGCACTTAAACTTGATTTATAGTAAGAACATGATGTGGAGCAGCGCAAATTATTTCAAGGTTACAGTCCACCAAATATTGGCAGTTATGCCCCTTTGAAAATTTCTGTAAATTTTTGTTTCCGGCTTATTTCCTACTACAGTTTACATTGGATCAAGCTGAAACTTGATTTATAGTTACACCATGAAGTGGAGCAGGGCATATTATTTTGAGGTTACAGTACACCATATATTAGCAGAGCTATGCCCCTTTGAAAATTCTGTAATCTTTTCGTTTCTGGCTAACTCCTATAGTTTACACCTAATCAAACTGAAACGTTGTAAATACTTACACTGAGCTTAAACTCGATTTATAATAATAATATAATGTGAAGCAGCACATATTATTTTGAGGTTACCAAACATCAAATATTACCAGAGTTATGCCCCATTAAAAATTTCCATAAACTTTGCATTTCTGGCTAACTCCTTCAGTAATCTATAGTTTACATCCAATCATGCTGAAAAGCGATTTATTGTTAGACTGTGGTGTGGAGCAGCATATATTATTAGGAGGTTACAGTACACCAAATATTAGCAGAGTTATGCCCCTTTAAAATTCTGTTAATCTTTTGTTCCCGGCTAACTCCTGATATAGTTTACATCCAATCAAGCTGAAACTTGATTTGTAGTTTGACCATGATGTGGAGCAGCACATATTATTCCAAAATTACAGTCCAACAAATAGTAGCAGCATTACGTCCCTTTGAAATTTTTGGTAATTTTTTGGTTTCCAGCTAGCTCCACTTACAAATTTACACAGGTCTGGAGCACAGAATTGCACAGTAGTCCGCATATGTGCTACATACGCCAAGGGCGTATGATGCCTCCGCTTGTAGAGCTCTTGTTTGTTTCTAGATACAATATATATATATAATAGAATGGACATAATGACTCCTCAAATGGATGGAATAACAGACGGTAAACGGTAAAAGGCCAGAACTATGTACATTTAAGCACTCTAGATGATTATCCAGATTATCTTTTTAATTATAATTTCTACACAAAACTTATGTTGTTGGTACTTATTTGAAAGTTATTGATAGGGTAGTTGTAATGAATACCCACAACTTACAATCCTTTCAGTCCTTTAAGAAATAAGTAACATGTAAGTATTTTATACTTGAAAAAAAAAAAACACAAAAAAAAAAAACAAAAAAAAAAACTGTGTTATCTGATTATAAATAATGTTACTGTACACAGTACAGGGAAATTAAATAAAAATGTGGTTAAAAGGGGTTAAGAACCACAGTGATGTGGATCAAATATTCCTGATACTGAAACTAGTTACTCTGAATTGTGCAGAATGCACATATGGTGTAGCGAAAATGGCATTGCTTTAGTTACATATCAAGAAATATTGAACAAAATGAACGTACAGATGATATGTAGTCTAGAGGCTTATAGAAATTAAGGAAACCGCCACCATCAGCACTCTCAGTGCTTTGATTAAACTCGTCACTTAACAGGTAGTAAAATGGACGACACTATCTGTTTTCTCAATTGTGAGTGTGTTTCTTGCTCTCAAGGGTCATTCCTGTTGGAATCTATTGTCAAATGTTAGGAGAAGTATGGTAAGTGTCCGAATATTTAAAGGTAAATACGATATGCCATTTGGACATAAACAATGGCAAGTTCATGCTGATTTGTACAACTGACTGCTATAAGGGAAAGAGGCGTAACTCTTACGGGATGCAATAAAAGTCAATAAGTGATGCATTTCTGATATACTCGTATGCCTACATCTTTTGTTTGCATCGAAATATTTCGTAGCACCTCGCTGATGCGATTGGTAGATATGAAAAGACGACAGGGTGGCAGCTTCGCATAGTTTACGCCTTCAGCAGCAGTTAATGTTTGTAGTTCGAAATTTCCGCCGATCAACAGATTTGAGCCTCTTGCCTGTGGAAATGTGTCTTCGGGTCAATGAGTACGAACGGTTAAGGCCCTGATTAGCATCCGCACAATTAGTTTTACAGGATCATTGCCAAGACTTGTGCCTCAGAAAAAGTCTTCGAGACATGAGTACCAATGATTCGAAAAGTGATTATACAGTTAAATACTATTAAACTAACAGCATGGAATAGAAAGTGTAAATTAGGCGATGCGTCTGCTTCAAAGAGTCACCCTTGTATTAGTTCATGTATATGTAAGACATCCAGTGTTAAAAGCACATTTGAAAAAGTGAGTAAAAAGTGCTGGATGAGTGGCTGAGAGAGTAGACCCTGATAAGACGCCGCGTTTTGCGTCTGCAGTGTTTACACATATCTAAGTACTTAGTGTACATACAGCATTGCGTGGTGTTTGTTGTTATGGAAACCGCCATATTAGTTGCCATTTTTAGTGTTCATTTCTACCTGTATTACGACCACCTTATCTACCTGTATTACGACCACCTTCCTTGACGTTTAGCACTCCGGGAAAACATTCAGCAGAAGACATATTGATATATTTTTCTTATTTTTTTTTCTTTTTTCAAGAAAACAGGTTTTGAATCGTCATACATTTACATAAATGTCAAATCCTGTTTTCTGAGAGAAATACGACAAAATATCATCAATTTGTCATCTGCTGAGTGAGCCCAGAGAGTGGTAAACTTTTTTTGAGCTATAAGCGCTTGATAGAGTTTGCGTCATTTTGTTAAAAAGGCAGATACCATTTTATGACTTCACCTTTTATGACTTATGGGGAGCAAATTCTTTCTTTATAGAGCAGGTCCCTTTTCAGAATGGACTGAGGCGAAACAGTTTGGACAGTTGCCTCCCCCTTAACCCTTGTCCAGCTGAATAAATTAAGATGCCATGCCCTTTTCAAATTTTCAGCCAATCAGATTATTTTATCCAGATTGTTGATATAAATTCACATACTGAGTGGCAAACAGTGCAGATCCAGATCAGTTGGCTTCTTAGAAGCCAACTGATCTGGATCTACACTGTTTGCAAGGGCAGTGTATATCCGGGTTCAACAGGACAAGGGTTAAATTGTCAATGTTGAATTATAATCTTATCAGGAGTCATGATCTTACTAGGTATCATATCAATAAAGTGTGGCGCATATGCATGTGATTAAGTATCGGTCCATAGCGGATCACACTAACTTGTGCCAAATTTGTGTATTTGTTTCTCCCTGACCTTGTGTTTATTTAACAGATTAGGATCGTAAAATCTTATCTTTTAACAACCAGGTAAAGTGGTTGTATATTAACAAATATTTGTTATATAGATACATATTAGACTATATATCACTAATAAGGTTAAATCTCTTAGCGTTCAATCATCTTAGATCACTATGAAAACGGACGATTTTCGCACGTACGAACAGCAAAGATGTTCGTGTGTGTTAAACAACATGTGCATTCTCGCAAGCTGAATACTGTTTCTGTTCACATTTTAAGGGAATGGATGCACTAGATTTTCCGCCATTTTTCACAACTTTTCGCGCCTTCCTGTTTGCTTTGCTGCACACTAAATACCTTCTGTAAACGGGCTAAAACGATAGAATTTGCTCCCAGGGGGATCAAACTAGTAAGTAATACTTTTTAACCAGGGTGACAATATTTAAAAAAACAATGGCGCTAATCTTCCATGAGGCCAACAAATATATGAAACAAATATATGTTACACTATTTTACAATGTTTATAGTATAAATGAAGCATAGGAAATTGATTTTGCATCAATACGATCAAAACAAAGCACCCACAATGGTCCCAAAAAATCTCCCTTTCAACAGTATGCTCACTTGAAAAAAAGATTTGTGAGTGGTTTGGGGCATATATTTCCATTGCACCGACAGAGTCAATATCCCCTGAAATGACGACATGAAGACAAACAAAAATTTATACAGTAAAACTCCTACAAATTTGGACACCGAGAACAGTTGCTTAATTTCACATAACAAAAATGTGTCCAAAATGTACATCCCAGTCAGCATTCTACATTCAGGGTAGCTGACGGGGCGATGACGGCCCGATGTAGATTTACGTAGAATGCTAGCTGGGATGGAATGGTAAACAGTGAATACCCCAATCTTTCCTTTTAGAGTAGATCCCTTTTCAACAGGGCTGCAAAACCATTCAGTGAATCATTTAATCATTTGTCTCCCCTGAAAGTATAATTCACGTTAAATTCTAGATGGTACTGTAATATTAGGGTGCAGCAAGCGACGAAAAACTATCGCTGAAGCATACAAGGAAAGAGAAGGCCAAGATCAGACTGCGTTATGCGCAGTCTGATCTTGACCTTCACTGTTCGCTTGATGGCATATGCATTGAATACTGTAGAAAGCAACATCGGACATGGGCCTTTGCTGTTCTCATGCCCCATACCCACACTGATAGAATGGTTTGTTACATTATTGCACTTTTCAACCTGTTGCAAGTCGTTGATAAGTGAATGATAATAGTAATAATTATAAAATGCTTTACACTAATTTACGGAAACGATCACTATAGCTTTAAACCAACCTTGCCAAAGGTAATGTTGTCTTAGAAAGGAATTTTGTACGTAATGCGTGGCATTAATGACGTACGCTTGCCATGAAGAACAAACAGTGCCTTACCATATAAGCCGCAATGTGAGAAGACGAACCATCGGGCATGTGCGCCCAACCAAGACACAGATCAGCCTGCGCATTCGCGCAGTCTGATCAGAGTCTTTGTTGCCCGCTTGAGGAAACTTTGCATCTTTGGCTATCAGAAATGTGTCCAGTGAAAATTCTGGTCAGACTGCGCGGATGTACAGGCTGATCTGAATCTTCTCTGGGCGCATATGTCAGAAGGTACGTTTTATGACGTTGCGGCTAATATAACTGAACTATAAAGGAATCTACCTGTATCATTGTATACCTAAATGTGTCCCTTCGCCTTGCGACCAAAGGAGTGGAGGGAATTGGCGCCCAGTGCGTCTTGGGCTACAAAATAAGGGGACCAACCCTTTCCTTTCACTGTCTTCAACCTTCCGACGAAGAGTGCCACACATTGAATGTTGAATTGTAGCAGGGCTACAGCTTATTTTTACAAACAATAAGTATTTACCCAGATTTTTCGGACACTTTATCTTATACTTGTCCTTAAATTTAAACGTGCATTTTACTACATGCTAGTATTTGTAAAACAACTGCCTGATGAGTGTCAAGGCGTGTAGGCCCTGATCAGACGCCGCGTGTCGCGGCGTCTGAGCTGCGTCTGTAGTGTTTGCTCAGGCATGCCTGCCCGAATACTCGGGGTAAATAAGATATTACGCGGTGTTTGTTGTTACGGAAACCGCCATATTGGATGGCATTTTGGTCAAATGAACAAATCTGTCAACAAAGCAGTCAGCTATTAGTGACGCTAGAATCTTAGCGCTCGTCCTGCTGAACTCGGATATTCCAGTCTTTGCAAACAGTGTAGATCCAGATCAGTTGGCTTCTGAAGAAGCCAACTGATCTAGATCTGCACTGTTTGCCATTCAGTACTTGAATTTGTATCAATAACCTGGGTCAGTAAACCGATTGGCTGAAAATAAGAAGTGGGCGTGGCATCTTAATTCATGCAGAATGACAAGGGTTAATATAAAAGCAATATCCTGGCATCCAACAAAACTGCACGTAAAATGGTTTTGTAGTTGTTCGTTGAGGGGCTGTTCTCCTGTTTTGTCCTCTTCGTTGTCTTACTGTTGTGTTTAGTGGACCTTATCTAGCATTCAATGTGATCACCTTTTTGGAGGAAAAAGGAGCTGGTTGCTTTGCTTTTTTTTTCGTTTATGGCTTGTGTACTGTCTGTCATGGTTTGTTTGCTCTTCCTCTTGGTGTCATTGGTAGGCTATGTTCTGTGAGTGTAGCTACTCCTGGACATCTTCTATAAATTTGTTTTTGAAACAAAGACCCCAGGTTCTGAAGATAGAGAAAGGGAAACTATCACAAAGTACAGGGAAACTAACTTTTGGAAGATTCAATTGTTACGTTTGACATACAACTTAATGCGATTTTCCAGAATTGTCTGTTTCAAGTAAGCATGAATGCTAGTGCGTAAAATTCGAACGGAACCATATTGAGGACTCCTTAAGTATTACTGCACCTGCGTTAGCATGGGCGACTTAGTCGTGCTCGCTCGGCCGTGTACTTACGTCCTCAATGAAGTCTACAAACTGTAAAACTTTACAGTTAGTTTCACTTCACTGATTGTTTTATCTCACTAAGCCAAACAAGGATGACAACTCCCACTCTTCCGGTGCTTGTTTTCATATTTTTTATACGCACGTGCGACATAAACTTCAACGAAGTTTTTCTATAAATTCCGACTGGTACGAGTGCTTAAGCCGGCCTCGGTAGCTCAGTTGGATGCGCCGTGCGACTGGAGACCAGGAGGTCGCGGGTATAACCCCCGCCGAGGTCGACAACATTCTTTCGTGGAGATTGATCATGAAATATTTTCTACAGTCATTCTCTCCCTTCCGCTGATTCAAGAATGGCAGTTGTCAGTTTCTGGCGAAAGAATGTGCACGATACTGGTTAACCGCTTAGAGGACTGTCTGCCCAGTAAACGTGTGGTTAGGTAAACTGACCGCGCTCGACATGACCCCACTGGGTTGACTGGGCCGTAAAACCGCAACACAAACAAACAATACGAGTGCTTAAAAATCTTACCTGTTACTGACCAGCCCTCGTTTTGAAGGCAAAACGTGCATGTCGTCCAAATGAGCCGCAACTTGAGAAAAACGTACCGTACATGTACAGCCTTCGCTTCCGCGCAGTCTCCTGAAAGACTTAGTTGTCTGCATGAGGAAACGTTGCATCCTTGGCTGTCTAAAACGCGCCCAGTGAAGAATCTGATCAGACTGCGCGAATGCGCAGTCTGATCTGATTCTTCGCTGGGCGTACGTATCCGAAGGTAGGTTTTATGGCTTTGCGACTCAAATGACTTCCGCCAATACATTGATCATTAAGGAATCGGGAAACCATAATTATAATCAAACTCCCGAGTCTTTAAGATTTTTCCTCCTCTTAATAATCGCAACTAACTACTCTAAAATTGGAATGACATGTAATTTATTTCACGGACTCAATTTTAACAAGGGATAAGTGAAATTGATAGGACCAAAATCAATTTTACTCTTGTAATCGTTCATCGAAACCAAATCAATGACAATGCCGTGACAAGAGAAAGGCTTCATATCGCATATGCGGACAAGTTAAGCCCAGGTCAGCCTGTGCTTCCATGCAGTCTGGTCAAAGCTGTCACTGTCTACCGATACATTCTACAGTTTCTAAGTTTTCAGGAAGCGGACAGCGCAGGCTGATCTGAGCCTTCGTTGTCCGCATATACAATGTATGACGGGGACTTTTTACATATAATACGGCTCAATCGTCGGCCGCTTTGAGAAAATGAACATAGATTCGTGGACGAACAGTGAAGACAGACCACCCAAATCTGCCCGCTCATCAATTCGTACAGTCATCGTTTTTCTCAGAAGTCATATATAGGTCGTGCAGAATCTGTTTGGCATATAACAAAGTTTCTGACCAAACTGCGCCAGTGTGCAGGGGCGTACAATTTTAGCTTTCAGATTACGGGAATAATCCCCTTTTTCCATCTGCCATTCTGTTGTTTTGCTGGAAAAGTGATTTCTCAGGTTTAAACTTTCACGTAAATACATCAAGAATTGTTTTGGCGCGCAAAAAAGGACCAGTCGAAATGGAGAACAGCGAAGATCCGAATCAGTCTGTTTAACTTCGGAGACTGATCATGGCATTCTTCTTTTGTCACTTAATTATAAACATCAGAGATTACTTGTAGGTGAATTGTTTAGCCCTTATCAAACTGCACGAACACGCAGACTGACTTTTGCCTTTGACGTTCGCATTAACGCTGAGGCCTTTTTATCATCTTAAAGGTATGTTTTGGTAGCATGAAGAGTTTTATTGAGACGGTTCGTTCAGTTTCTAGTTTCCACAGACCACTGCTGTGGTTTTTCAACAGACTGTGAAATTGAAATAAGAAACAATGTGAAATTATAGTAAAATAAAATGGGATAATAACACTTCATGGATCAAAATCAGTTAAACAATGTTTATTTTCTAAAGTGGTTCCATGATGGTTGGAAAATTAAAAAATGATTAAAATTGTATTACTAGCAAAAGGAATAAGCAAATAAAATGTAATTAGAACATGAATCTGTAGATTTTTCTTTCATTACTACGAAGAAACTTTGCAGTTATAACTTTATTCCATGTACAACTTGCCAGAGACCTTGTTAAAGAGGAGTTTTTGATGATAATTCTGGGATAATTTTCCATAAAAAGTTTTGTTTATTAAATCACACAGTGAAAATGTGCGTGTTGAAGTTAGCGCAGGAACTTCGAGAGAAGTTGGAGGCTTAACCTTTAACTGCAGAGTATAATTAACAGGGGACATTTCAACACGTTTTTCTTGTTTTTCCACAGAAAATAAGACTAGAAATTTCATTCCAATTATGTCCCTCGGAGACAATTTGAAAGAAATATTATTTTTTTATTTTCTGTGAAAATAAGAAAGGGGGGTATATAGTATCACCGCTGTCCGTACGTAAGTCCATCCCGTCCGTCCCGTACGTAACACAATTGATTTCCTTGCGATATCTTCTGAAAAGATTGGTGTATTACATTAAAAGTTTATACACAGGTATATAATCATAAAACATAGTTCGATTTAGGTTAAAATCCACCAATTATTTTGGCAGTTATGACCCTTTTTTAACTTTGAAAAATTTTCAACTTTGAAAAATGGTCTACGTGCGATACCTTTTGATAAAAATAGTGTATTGGATTCAAACTTTATACACAGGTACATAATTATAAAATGTACGTCAAGATCGATTTAGGGTAAAATCCACCAATTATTTTGGGAGTTATGGCCCTTTTACAACTTTGCAAAATGGTTTCCGTTCCATAACTTCTGAAAAGATTAGTGTATTGGATTCATATTTTAAACACAAGCATATAATTATAAAATATAGGTCAAGTTCGATTTAGGCTAAAATCTACCAATTATTTTTGGAGTTACAACCCTTTTTCAACGTTGAAAAATAGTTGAAAAATCGTTTCCGTTCCATATCTTTTGAAAAGATTAGTGTATTGGATTCAAATTTTATACACAGGTGTATAATCATAAAATGTAGGTCGTTCGATTTAGGGTAAAATCCTCCAATTATTTGGGAGTATGCCCTTTTTTCAACTTTGAAAAATGGCTTTCATTCCATAACTTTTGAAAAAAATTAGTGAATTGGATTCATATTTTATACACTAGCATATACGCTCGTAATTATAAAATATAGGTCAAGTTCGATTTAGGGTAAAATCCACTAATTATTTTTGGAGTTACGACCCTTTTTCAACGTTGAAAAATAGTTTCCGTTTGATAGCTTTCGAAAACATTAGTGTATTGGATTCATATTTAATACACAGGTATATAATCATAAAATAGAGGTCAATTTCGATTTAGGGTAAAATCCACCCATCATTATGGGAGTTATGGCCCTTTTTCACCTGCAAAAAATGTTTACCTTTCGATATGGTTTTTAAAAAAAGATTGGTGTATTTAATTCATATTTTATACACAGGTATATAATCATAAAATATAGGTCGTTTGATTTAGGGTCATATCTGCCAATTATTATGAGAGTTATGGCCCTTTTTTTCAACTTCATTTTTGCTAAATGTCTGTGTGTGGGTGAGGATGGCCCTGGGCGGGGGCATCTGTGTCATATTCACACATTTCTAGTTTCTCCTGTTTGTTCACTTTCATTCCTGTTCCTCTTTCTTTCCTGTCCCTCTATTTCATCTCCTCTACTATCTCTTCTATCCCTGTTCTCTCGTTCTCTGGGAGACGACACAAAATGACTCACGAGGGTTGACGTGTCTTTAAATTCCAACACAATCAATTGAACTGGCACTCTATTGCTATATGTGTGGGCATCTGAGATATATTATTCTGGACATGTATTTTTTTTTTTTTTTTTTTTTTTTTTTTTTATGATTTCAAAGAGATTTTGCACTATGCTGTATAGACATGGACAGATAATCACCTACCAACTCACTAATAAATATCAACATTTACTATTGTCTCGTTTAATTTCTGTGCGTTATGACCGAAAGGTATTTAGTATAGAATAAATAAATCATTTTAAAACATGCAAAACTGCGTGCATGCTATTCAGAAGTTATAATATACAATGATCCAACTTTCTGATGCACACCTTTAAAAGAAAATATTTTGAAGCGCACTCAGCGACCGCTCTATAAGTACACTTATCTTGTCGCAGTGCAGGGAGTCCCAGGATACGAAACCATAATATGCACATCTGATCTTGTTGCGTCATTTTTTATTATTTTTTTTTTAAATAGTTACGCCACCCGTCTGTCTAGAATTGTAGCCTGGGCACAACTTTTCCTTCAACAAGGTGTTTACGCCCAGCGATAACTCCGATCTGTCTGCGCATTGGTGCAACCTGATCAGAGTGTTCGCTGTCCACTGAAGACGATTTTGACGCTCGCCAACCAGCAGAGCGCCCTGCGAAGACTCAGATCAGCCTGCGCTGATGCGCAGGCTGATCTGAGTCTTCGCTGGGCGCACATGGAATTTTGTAGGGAATGCTGTGCTCCGGCTTATTAGTGTTTCTGAAAGGCACCAGTGCAGATAGGTATATTTAGGTGTGCCCTATTTTTTTTTTTTTTTTTTTTTTTGTTCTAATTTTCTCAATACAACATTGTGACGTATTCAAGATTCCTATTCATTGGCTTTCACCGTCTTGTATTTGCACCTTGGCATTTATAAATGATGTAATATATTAATTTATATTATATTATTTTATATTATATTATATTATATTATATTATATATTAATATAATGATCCACAACGTGAGAAGACGTACCTTCTGACATGTCAGCCCAACGCCGCCTCAAATCAGCCTGCCCATTTCCGCAGTCTGATCAGTCTTCAATGTCCTCCTTGGCTATCCAAAATACGCCTAGTGAAGATTCTGATTGGACTGTGCGACTGTGCGGCGAACAGACCGATGAATGTTTGCTGAGCGCACATGTCCTAAGATACGTTTTCTGATGTTGCGACACAAATGACAGTGCATTTAAGATTTCTTTAGCAATCGACGTTGCGGCACTAATGACAGTGCATTTAAGATTTCTTTAGCAATCGGCGTGTTCATGTTCAAAAAAAGAAAGGACAGATATCAATATGCATTCATCTCGTATATTCATAAAATGTGAATTACTTTCATGGGTCACGTGTTCAAGATAAAAGAACATAATAAAATTTAATAATACTTACATGTAATTTTGATTCACCCCTTCAATCTTCAACCTGTATTATGCATTACCTGTAACCTGCATGTTCGTTATTATTCATAAATCTAGATAAACCGACGTCTGACATTCAAATTTCATTTTTTATCTCTCCACCAAAACATATATTGTGTGGGTACCCTTTAGAACCGCCTTATCGAGGCGATTCTAATGAGTACCAGTAATGTATGTTTAGATGGAGAAATGAACAAGTAGCCATGAAAACGCATTTCTCTTCTCTAGACCTTTGATATTCTTTGATCGGATTAATTTACTTGTGCTACTAATGAGCTAATATACGATTAACCTTGTGTAATGTGACCAGACTGACACGGCGTTATCGAAAAATCTCTAGAGATATTCCTTATCAATTGTGTCGGACGTCAATCTTTCCTTTGGATTTATTCATAAATTAATAATAAATGATCCTTATTAAAACTGGCATTGTTGAATTTACTCTGTGACATACGGGCTGCTGATGTTGGATATTTGGACATTTTATTTACTTCTCTATGTATTCATTTTTGTTGTTTGTTTTTATCAATATGAACATTACGCTTAAAGAAGGAAGCCTCTCCATAAGAGCTATTAACCGCTTCGTGAGAAAAGGGATTTACTGAATGCGCGAAAAACAATGCCTCAGTTTAAATTCCGCATTATCATTGTCTTATCTTGACCTTCACGGTTCACTTATAAATGAATGCATTTTGGAGTTATGAAGAAGTTCACGAGACTTGCTGGAATGGTTATTGACACATCGAGTTCTGTAATAATATCGATAGTATCGACATTATCGACACAGATAGTTTGTTACCTATCATTATTTCCGTACATCATGTCATTAATGACTTTGAACGATATTTTTTGAGAAACAGTCGCACCCGCTCTTGAAAAGAATATATATGTCGACATGTCCTGTTATTATTTAATATAAGATTATCATGTCACGATCAGTTTGGTAGAACCGAAAATTCATACGCATATCCAGGAAAAGTCTAGAAAAAAAAACAAAAAAAAAAAAAAAAAAAACCTAATATTGATTTCAAAATGGGGGCTACTGTTAAAGGAAAGAGAGGGAGAAAATTCTTTGCTTTAAGAGCACCCCTATGATAAAGAAGGAAAATAGTTTATGTTAGGTAATCTCTCTTTATTGCAAATAATTATTTCACTACGAATATGCGTGATATGCATAATGAGCGCTACGCCTATGAGTCGATAATATTTATCAGTACGTCAACATATACTTATTACTTTCCCTGCATGCATATGTGATATATTTGACCCATTGTAGACTGAATAGACTCTCCCACACTATATATTGGAAGAGTCCAATTTCGATTTTAGATATGACCAGCTATGTGATTAAGATACCTAAAGAAAAATGGCTGAACTATTTGCAAACAGTGGAGACCCTGATCAGACGCCGCGTTCTGCAGCGTCTGATCTAGGCCTGCACTGTTTGTCAATTACCCTTTTAGGGATCTCCAGACTACATTGGGTTAAACAGTATGTTGACATTCCATTGAAAATTATATATATCTATCTATATATATATATATATATATATATATATATATATATATATATATATATATATATATATATATATATATATATATATATATATATATATACTTTTTTTATGACAATATTTCCAATCAGATTATTATGTTTCGACATCGTCAAACAACTTATATCATACCAATGACAATATTTCCAATCAGATTATTATGTTTCGACATCGTCAAACAACTTATATCATACTAATATGGTGATCAGTTATCACAACTGACATCACAACAATCTGTTTTTAACTTTATTCTTTATCACACTGAGTATAACAGAGGAAAATGAAAGACTCGTGTGCGTTAATGTGTTCATTCTGATAAAGTGAATTACTGAGAAAAAACAACAACAATGTTTCCGGCTATAAATATGGTGTCAGTGGAGGAGGTGGTGGATGAAGTGGAGGAGGAGGATATGGCGTCGTTAGATGACGACATGATGGATACGGTGACGTATGGCATGATGCCTCGTCAGGCTTGGTTATACAGGTAAAACTTAAGATTATGCATCATTTGTCCCGTACAATTAATACATGTATAAGTCAACTGCGAGCACTAAAGTAGGATAAATGTAGTTCCCGGATGCTTAAAAGACTCGAGTCTGAATTTCAGTCTTTAAATAATTTAAAGGGACTGATTATTTTTGGTAGATTTTTGGCCAATTTTCACAAATCCAGCTCTCATGGTCGAGTAAATGGTGTTGTTGAATAAATTAAACCACATTAATTTGAAGCTTTTCTAACTTAAAATTCTAAAACAATCCCGACGTCATTCTGTGCTATCTGTATGTTAAATAAGACCTCTTACGTAAAAAGACAATGACATTGATAAATGCAGTGACAGTCGACACCCACTTACAGCGTTCTTCCACGTTTTACTCAGAAATTAATCATATACGGCAGTAGTTAATACTACATATATCAAATTAAAGTATTAAATAAATTGCTTCATCCGGTATGTTTTGAAAGGTATCTGCTATTTCTTTCATACCCGTTTGCTTATTTAATATTGATTCATCTATTATTTGCTATAAGTATAACAAATCTGTTCGCAGCAGAATATTTTATTTCAATATTCAATAGAGCTGTTTTTAATTTTGATATTTGCATTAATAATCCCGACTCCTGAGAATATAAAGATTCTAATTTGTCATCTAGCAGCTGGTCATGTACGCATAGCATTTGCATGGAACTGCAATTCGATGCTGATGCTTGCTACCGATTCATAATTTCGGCATCCTTTTACCTCAGTACACTTTGCTGATGATAGAAATTAAAAGCGTATGCATGATTTTATTAACCCTTGTCCTGCTGAATAAATTAAGATGCCACGCTTTTTCCAAATTTTCAGCCAATCAGATTAATTGATCCAGATTGTTGATATGAATTCACATACTTAATGGCAAACAGTGCAGATCCAGATCAGTTGGCTTCTTCAGAAGCCAACTGATCTGGATCTACACTGTTTGCAAAGGCAGTATATATCCGGGTTCAGCAGGAAAGGGTTAAAACATCTATTTGCACACGATGTGGTACCGGCAACTTGTCAAAGCTATATTGGACCGTTTCAGTAACCTCGGGATAATAAAAGCACCATTTTGTCAATGAACTGGATTTCTTTTTAAACCTGTATCATCAAATGCGGCATCAGTGCATCTGCTCTTTTGTGACCCTGTGCCAAACTTCATGCGGTAGTATTTTTATGCCACAAAATTGAACGACTTCTGGTTTTACTTGTGTATAAAACGCTTTTGAAGATGATATTGCTGTGGAGACTGTCTTCGACCCTGTTCCATTCTTTTTGCCGACCATAAAACGTTCATCGTTAAACGTTAAATGTCCTTGTTCTGTTTCACCCTATACTCAGGTCAGCCTTGAAGTCTCAAAACTATTCTTGCTCTTTTGCTACAAGACGAACATGAGAATGTCCTCATATATTGTAGGTCCTATTACAAAATTATATTGTGTTTTTGTCTTTTTCTTCTTTCAGGAAATACAGATTAACATTTAATGCAAATCCTTCACGAAGGCCAATATGCATTAAATGTCAAAGCCTGGTTTTGGGGAAAATTAAGAAATATAATTCAAAACGTAGACTTCTGAAAAGTTTACTCAGCATGCGTAACGTTAGCAACAAACACCAACACTGACCGGTTTATGTCCAGGATAAGGTTTTCTCTTCTTACTTTCTGACAAATAGTTGTGTCTGTGAGCATTTGCAACGAATACTCTTGTATAAACATGGAAGAACAGACAAGTATAAGGATAAATGAATATGCCTCAAAGAGAGAGTAGAACTAACGTGGTACATCCCTTTACAAGAAAGTTGCTTCCCTGATGTTGATTTTCTTTTCAAAGCTGGGTATTTTATTGGAAATGATCTACTCCCAGTCAAACACTCTCTGATTGGAACAGACATGCCCAAAGTTGAATAAAAATGCTTATACGAGAAATTTGAGCTAAAAGTTTTACCTCCCTTTTCAAAGGGGTACAACTACCGCACAATTAAAGTTCCTTCCCTGGAATATGAATCTCTTAGCAAATAGCAGGGTAAAGGAAAATGTTTCTCTCTCTGTTCGGAGCACAAACTGGTATAAAAAGAATCAATGCGTCTCAAAGAGAGATTTGAGTTGCATTGCCATTATTATCAAAGGGAGACCACGGCACCAGAAAAGAAGTTGCTGCCTTTATATACGAATCCTTTCTAAAATTATGCAGGTATTCTAAGAGAAAATAATCCGCTCCAGTCAGACACTCTCCGGTCAGAAGTTTCTCCCTTAGAGGGGTATCCATTTCCCTTTATAATGAAATGAGCCGGGGCACAGCATTCCCTACAAAATTCCATGTGCGCCTAGCGACCCTTCACTGTCCGTATGAAGACGCTTGCGATTCTTGGCTACCCACAGACTGTCCCGCAAAATCTCTGATCAGCGCCCAGGGAAGACTCAGATCAGACTGCACGCATGCGCAGGCTGATCTGAGTCTCCAATGGGCACACATGCAATCTTGTAGGAAATGCTCTTCCCCGGCTCAAATAACGTTGGTCCTACCTTGCCGCGCCCCCTATTAATTTTGCTTAAGCTGGCAATAAGACGTGCGCAATAAGCTAATTTGACTTCATTAGTTGGTGACGGCGAGCAGAAAAGCGTAAGTTTTGTAAGCAAAGTAGCATATTCATCTGGACAATCTGATTTGGCTCTTTCGCATTTCCTACATGACTAAATTCTGCCGTATTTAAAGGGACTAGATACACTAGGTAGAATTCCCGCCATTTTATACAATGGAGGTAACATTTGGTACTTCATGTTTGTCTTACTGTATACCATGAAAGGGCCTAATCTAAAAGGAAAGGATTTGTTCCAAGGTGTAGATCCCTTTTCTAAAAGGAAACAAACAATATTGATAGAGTTGCCGCCCTTGAAAGTATATCGCTTAAGCAAGGTACAGTGGTGGACTGTCGACTTGCAAGCCAATGGTTGTGAGATCGAGAAAAATACTTAGACTATTAGTACACCAAACTCAATTCAAGGTGCGCGGTGTATAAAGTGGACAGGCATGCATTTGGTGACAGAAAGCGGCACCAAGTGTGCACGGGTGTTCCACGAATGCAAGGCTGTACATACGCACGTAATAACACATTGGATGCTTGCCCCCGTGTGCCTCTGATGCCTGGTAGCCTTCACAATCTGCACAACAACAACAACAACAACATCAACAACAAAGAATAACAACGAGGCGTAGGTTGTTCTAAATTACTGGTGTTCGCACGACAATGTTACAGGTACATTTTTATGGCTTAGGTTCTGTCTCTGTTTCTCTCTGATTTTCTTCCGCCATGCATCCAATCGGCTTATTAGGCTTCATATCAAGCTATATCTGGCAGCTTTTCCCTGACAATCTTGAGCTTCCAATCACCTCATTAACTTCTATTAGTCGTCTATTAAAGAGATTTAAGGGAACATGAAACACTTGCAGATTTTTTCGCCACTTTCTACAACAGCGACGATATTTGTGTGTTCCTTGTTGCTTTCCTGCACAACATGCCCTTCTGAAAATGGGTCTACTCTGAAAGGTAATGATTTGCTCTGCGAGGAGCAAATCATTACCTTTTAGAGTAGACCCTTTTTCAGATGGGATGCAAAGGACAAGTCCAGATTAAACTAAGACGGGAACCAGAACAAGGTCTCGTTTAATATTTAGTCATCAACGCCAATGATCAGTATTCAGCACTAATAAATTTGTCGTGGTCCTTGTTATCATGAACAAAATTTACATAGTGTGGATGACATGAAGCGCAAACAACAACATCCGGGCTCCGGGCAGTTTTGCAAATACAAACGCTGGCATCCGTCTTTGCGTAGTACGGTATTCAGACGGTTTCGTTTCCCTTGTTCTCGGCTCTGGTGTCAATTTCGTTCTCTAACAATCCTATCAAACATTAAAGACGACTGCGTAATCAGATATATACTTAATAGAGACAGAAATAATCAACTGATTACAAAAAGTTTAGCTACTGGCATTACGTGCAATTCTAGACGAACACCAGGATATATTAGTCTTGTATGTGATTCTTAGAAAATCACTTTTTGCCGGAATTCTGAAGGAAAATTGTTCTGAAGGCATATGGTGAGCCTTTTTTGTTTGTCTTTTTGTTGTTGTTTTTCGTTTTGTTTTTAGTAGAAATAAGATTAACACTTGTTATAGATCCCTGAGCAGATTCAGCAGATGACAAATTAATGGTTTTTTCCCTGTTTTCCCAGAAAAAAAAAAACGTTGACATTTCATGCAAAGTGTTTCCTGGGGAGACCATTTGCATGACATATCAAAGGCTATTTTCCGGGAACAATACGATTTTCTTTATTCAAAATGTCTTCTGTTGGAATTTGTACGCTGCATACAAATGTAGCACTAATAGTGTGAGATGGGAATGAAAATTATGAGGATACGTAAGACCTCGTAATTGTAAAACCTTGTTTAGCTATGAATATTTTTGTGGAATTTTCAATTGTTTGGAGCTTCAAAATATGCATTTTTATTATTTAACATTTAGAGTCTGCTCATATGCAAGAGAAATTTTGGCATGATGGAATTTGCCCTAAGAAATTTTGACAAATTTGGCAAAAGCAATTTTTTTGTACTGTGACTGTAACATCGGAAGGCATCCGGGTAATGGTGTAATATGGAATGACACCTGCACGTATGCGCCGCGGATTTTATCGCACATTTTTAATCATTCAATATTTATAGCTAAATAATAAATTCTAATACCCTGTTATGGTGTTTACACGAATGACAAAATGAAAGGTTTGATAGTTAGATTTCTTATCTAATAAAACCGACCTTCTACGTATATGAGCCAGCTATTCGAACCAGAGGCCAAGAATATGTACCTTATACGGCTGACAAAGATTCTTACCAGCCTATGCCATCCGAGCAGTTTGTTCAGGACCACTGCTGTGTGGTTTAAATTAACCATACTTACTCTAGGTTTAGGACAGACAGACCTTAGCAAACAATACAGACCCAGATCAGACGCCGCAGAACGCGGCGTATGATCAGGGTCTGTATTGTTTGCTACCCATCCAAGAGTTTCTTAGATACATCATTAGGTAGTTAAGTGGACGTTAAAATTTTAGGACTAGTATGATAAGGAGTTAAGGTGTCCCAATATTTGAGGTAAATAATGTAAATACTGTGAAGAGTGATCCACGTCGCGAGAAAATGGCTCTTCTAGTTTTCCGTCATATCAATGTTTCAGTGGGCATGTCCGGTTCCTTAGCAAGGCCACATGTCTAGTTCTTTCGCTGAAGTTTTCCCTTGAGTTACTATTTACATAAGCGAACGGCATAGGTTCTGGCGAGACTGCGCGGATGCGCAGGCTCGCCTGAACTTTTGCTGTTGGCATATATTATAACGGCTCTTTGTCCATAACGCAGCTCATATGCTGTACCAAGAAAGGCCATAACCTTACAATGCACGTCATAGACTAGTCTTGAATTTTGGTGCTCGCATGCTGCTCACGCGGGCGAGTAATGATCGTACGGTACCTTTTGTTCAGACGCGGACGCAAAGATTTCAATAATATTTTAACAGTACATATTTTTGTAATAAGTCTTTTCGAGTGTCATAAATATGCCACTTAACCGTAAAGACGTTAAGTGACGAAGGCATTCATTGGATGGATTTATAAATTTCAATATTTTGGAAGATAATAACTTTTATATTTACATAAAAAATCCATATTGAAATACTTCAATATCAAAATACTTTGATCACTGGCCATGCTGTCACGAAATAATCAAAAAGTAAATAGTATTAAAACTTTTTTCACCGTTTTAACATACTGCTACCGTCAGTTCAGTTTACATAATTCGAATGGAATTATCTCAGACGTTTTCTTAAGGAAATGTTTTGTTACTTAAGAGTGAAACAATATTTTTCTTTATCGTTCTCTTAACGTTAGAAAGCAGATAAAGTTAGTTTGGTAGGAATATAACGAACTGCTATGCATGAGGTGTTTTTTTTTTTTTTAATCAAAAAGGATTGACATTTTTCTTATTTCTGCATGAAACATATGTTGTGGGTACTCATTAGAAGGAGAACTGCATGAGACAATTCGAATGAGTACCTACAATATATATATATATATATATATATATATATATATATATATATATATATATATATATATATATACTGTATATTTTCGTGGAGAAATAAGCTCAAAATGTTTTACCTGAAACCCGCTATATATCTAGAAATATGGTATACTCGTAAATGTTAAAATGTTAGAACATACAAATGTGGCGCCATTTGTTTTGGAAAAAAAAAAAAACGAAAAAAAAAACAAAAAAAAAACAACAACAAAAAAACAGTTCTTCTAGCTTATTGTAATTTAAACTGGCGGCTCAGATATACACATGTTAATGAATATCCACACAATGTTTACAGTACATAAACACATCTATGTTAAATGTGTAATTCTAAATTATAGCTGTAGACAGTTGCTTTAGTAAAGCATTGATATTTTTTTCATTATTTTTTTTCTATAAAACGTAGATTGTGAGTACACATTAGAAGTGCCTATGCGGCGCTTCTAACGAATACAACATATGTTTTTGTGAGGGGATAAGTAACACGTTTATCTTGCTCCTGTTTAGAGCTACGTAAGCAATGGCGTTTTCACCATATACTATGAACCATATCACGAAAACAACCTACAATAAGACTTGCGCGACCAGCGAAGACTCAGATCAGCTTGCGCACCCACGCAGTCTGATCAGAGTCTTCACTGATCGCGTGTGCCTTCTATAGCATCCGGGCTATCCATAGAGGGATGAACGAGAATCCTTGCCATACTGGGTGGCTGTACAGGCTGATCTGAGTCTTTACTGTTAACACAGGTCTTATTGTAGGTTTTGTCGTGCGCTGGTTCTTATGATGATTGAGGAAGTTTGTATATTAACCCCATTCAGACAGATTTCTGCAGTATCAAAAATTGCAAAATGAAAAGGGGGTTTAAAACTGCAAAGTTCTGATCACTACTCCTTTATAGTATAGCCCTCTACGTACCCACTGTTTCACTATATATGACAAAGGAGTCAGGGGTACGTATTACATGGACTTGTTAGACTTGTCAACGTATAATGGCTATTCGATCAGTTTAGAAAATCTCTATAACACAATCTGTTGGCGGAATACGACAGTCCTGATCTAACTTTGCTTATGGACAGCCTGATTTGAGTTTTATGTATTAGCCTATTATCATCTGATCACGGTCATACATAATGACGTCATTAATTGAGGAGTTAATGGAACCAGTACTATATGGAATGCCGCCAAGGCAAGCTTGGCTATGCAGGTAAAGAGTTTAACCCATGAAAGACTGAATAAACTCTCCCACACGATATATTGGAAGGGTCCATTTTCGATTTAAGGTATATCAGGCTATATCATAGATATTCCTAAAGAAAAATGGTTGAACTATTTGCAAGCAGTGGAGACCCTGATCAGACGCCGCTTTCTGCAGCGTCTGATCTGGGTCTGCACTGTTTGCCAGTAACCCGTTCAGGGGTCTCCGGTCCTCAATTAGTTGAAATGGATACACTGTCAAGAGAGGCAACAGTCACGTTTACTCTTTGACCCCATTCCGGAAAATTGTCTTCTCTAAAAGAAAATAATTTCCTCCCCGCCCCTTGGGAACTAACACTTTCCTTTTAAAGTAGATGGGAGTTTTCTGTGCGGGAAAGCAAACGTTTTCACCCGTGTAAAATATGACAGCAATTTTACCAAATTTAACCAATGTCAATGAATCAAATTGTGCAAGATGTGTATTCATTCATTCATTACTATTATTATTATTAGTAGTAGTAGTAGTAGTAGTAGAAGTAGTAGTAGTAGTATTAGTAGTAGTAGTAGTAGTAGTAGTGGTAGTAGTAGTAGTAGTTATAGTAGTATGACGGCATATATTATTACAGTCAAACCTGTCCTAAAAGCCACCTGTATTAAGCAATCACCTGCCTTCAAGGCTACTATTTTAGATCCCATTAAAGGCAAAGAAGTGGAGATATACCGGTATCAAGCAAGCGCCTGTCTTAAGCAATCAGTTTTTAGCTTTACCGTAGGTGCTTGCTTAACACAGGTTTGACTGTACATGTATTATATTATTGTGGCCTTTACATGGTATAACCTCTCTCTTATTTAGCTTTACGTTATGAGTTGAAGCTTCATGTTTTTTTTTTTTTTTTTTTTTTTTTTTTTCTGTACAACTAGTACGAGCTTAGGTGACCCTTGTAAGACTGCTGAAAATTTCCGATCAGCATCAGCACTTCTACATTATCCACTGAGTGTTTTTAGTAGACTGACTATTCAAGCAGCTTTGGGTACCAACATTTTCGGACATCACTCCTCAGCATTCTTTTCCTAAAACGCCGAACACGTCCACTTTACTCGCTGTCGATATATATATCTAAAACTTGCATAATGATTGACAAACAGTGTAGACTCAGATCAGACGCCGCGTTTTGCGGCGTCTGATCAGGGTCTACATCGTTTGCTCAAGCTTATGGTATATACAGTATATTTGTTAAGCACCCATTCCACATGACCTCATTAACAACATAAAAAACGAAAGCCGACGAAGTGTCATCATTTTGGTATCGTTCGAAAATCATTTACATGTGACAGCTTGCATTGAAAGCATATTATTTATGGCGGAATTATGGTTTAATAATCCTTGTTTAAAGATAAGAGAAATTACATCAAATTAGAAACTTGTTCGAGTGTAAAACCGATTAGTATAATGAAAGGTAGCTCAATGAAATCAAAGGCCGTTAGAAATGACCTTTGGAAAGATTGTATTTTGTATAGAATGGATTCTTAAGGACAATCACATTATGCATATTTGCTGTGTCCTGCTTTTTAATGACAGAATACAATGCCATGCATACCAAGAATCAAATAAAGACTAAATTTGGTCTGGAAAAGTGTAAGTTTATTCCTTATGCACCTTAGGTTAAAGAAATAAGGAATGCAGTTGCATTGGAGCAAACATTAAAAACCTTTTTTGGCTGCATTTGATAAGCCCCTGAGGTCTATAGTCTGTTTAAGAATGATACGATTTCATGACATATGTGTTCTGAAAGCAGTTAGAAAGGAATCTAGTTTGCACAAATTTCAAATTAATATAAATAATTCCGACATTTGAGGGGATGTGCATTAACACACGCATTCATTTGTCCTCACTCAAGGCCATACAGTGAAATAATTCTCCAAATTCTCTGTCACATTTTCCCACGTTGTAATTTTTCGTGCTCACCCCTATTCAATCAAATAGGATCCTGTGTCAACCAAGCTGACACCTAGACAACTTTCGGTGATAAATTTACATAAAATATAGATATAGCAGCGCAAATAAGCAACTCCTTCCTGCAATAGCCACATTTGGCGCTGATGTCTTAAGTTCTTTATATGTTTAACACCGCTTGTCGCATGGCATGTCTCTACTAATCCTTATTCTGCTACATTTTCTTCTGATCTTTTTTATACGGAAGGGGTATTATTACCCTAAGCACTCGTTATTTCCCATGTTTATTGACAGACTTTATTGAGATCCGCACATGTGGTGTACCAATAGACAAACTTACTATTAGCGGATCAGCCGTGATTACGTGACGGTCACGTGACAGCGCGCAAATCGACCCTGCGTATCCACTCTCATCATTTTTGTCCTAGTATTTATACTAGGAAGCTGTCAGAGACAGGCTGATCAAACAATGGAGACACAGATCAGACGCCACAGAACGCGATGTCTGGTCTTGGTCCACAGTGCTTGGCCCCTCCAGCAGTTTTTAGACCTCGAATAGTAAAATGGATTTGTTATGCTCCCCGAAGAATTTCGGGGGAGCATATAGTCGCCGCTTCGTCCGTGCGTCCGTGCGTCCGTGTGTCCGTGCGTCCGTGCGTCCGTGCGTCCGTCCCGCTCTTGTCCACGCAAATTCTCGGAAACTGCTTGTCGGATTTCAATGAAACTTCATGGGAATATTAAGTATCAAAGGTGGATGCGCATATCACCTGCGTGTTCTGGTTCGATGATTTTTCCAAGAGTTATTGCCCTTTGATGAGTTCTGCATGAATATATAGGGTACTGTTCGTGTCCACGCAAATTCTTAGCAAATACTGGCAGAAATTCAACGAAATTTTAATGGAATCTTAAGCAGCAATAGGGGATGCGCATATTGTTCAATCTTTCTGGTTAGATGATTTGTCACAGAGTCATGCTACTTTGTTTAAAGCTGCAGTGTAAGGTCACTGGCTATTTTTAGAAAAGAATTTGTCAACACTCTAGTGCCTACATTTATTGATGGATTTTGATATAACTTCAAACAAATGTTGGGTATGATAATATCTTGAGCATGTTTGACATTCAGGGTCCTGGGCTCAAGGTCAAGGTCACTGTGGCTATTTTTAGAAAAACTTTGTTTTTGCTCTAGTGCCTAGATTTATTCCTTTCATTTATTCCAACTTTTATGTTGCTGATGTTTGTATGACAGTGCCTTCAGGCAAGCTTATCTGTCCACCAACAGGTTTTGTGATACTCCATTTTGAAGTACAGTGAGTATACACAGATTACCGCTCTTTATCTAGGATAATGTTTCCTGTTCCGACTATTGCATGTTCGGGGAGCATCCATCGGTTTCACCGATATTCTTGTTCAAATTTTAGTACAAAATGACAAGGAATTAAGTTGTCGGAATATTTAGTATAAATTTTGTAATGCATTTATGGGACAGAAGAGAACAATATGGTTCCACGGGTATTTTTTATTATAAAAATTGAGCATGCGTTTTAAATATACAGCTCTAGTTTAGTAAATTCATTCCTTGGCCAGATAAGAAATGGAATGCTTGCTTATTTACGCCGGGCTGTATCTATTTGAGGTTGTTTTTGTAAAATGTGTATGCATTTGGAGAACATCGGTTTTCTTCCAGTTTTAGGGGTTCTTAGTGGGGTTATATATAACTATTCATCCCCCACTTTTTTCAGTTATTATTATTCAAAGTTTTGCAGCAGCAAACTGTGCTATTGGTAACATGGTGAAATAAAAAATGGGAAGTACTGTGTAGAATAAATGTAGCAATGTGGGTTTTGCTCATTTAAAAGAGAAATGAGCAGTTTTCCCGTAAGAGCCCCAATTTCACAATTCGACCTGAAATGAGCTTGTTAATTATGATGTCATTCTGTTGTTTACCACTGACATACAAGGTTATTTCATCAAGGATTTTTCAAAATGACGTAGACAACTACGCAATGCGCATATAACAGTCAGCGAGGTTATCTTTGGAATTCTTCGTTTTTATGTACAGAGAGAAAATTACAGACTTTGTCAGTTTTACAAGATACGAGTTATATTACTCTCTCCTTTCAAATTCCATCATTATCATTTCATAAGAAATAGTGGATTTCATACAAGTATCACCATTTCTAATATTTTAAAAGGAATGACCCCTGAGAGCATTGAACACACCAAACTGAAAGCAAGTGAGATGTCAAGTTTTCTGTGCCGTTTTAGTTAAATGCTTATTATCTTATGCATATCAACAGAAAATATGGTATTCATACAAAATGGATCACGTCAAGTAAAACGGTGTCTTCAAACATATGCAAGAAAATACAGTTTCATATCACGTGTTCACCATTACAGTCTATTCAGTATCTTTAATTCTTCTATAATTACTTTGTAAGCGGAAAGTGAAGAACTAGATAAGACTGCGCGCATGCGCAGTCTGATCTAGTCCTTCGCTGACCGCAAATGCCGCAAAGGCTCATTTTCACCTCGACTCGTCTCAATTAATAATTACTTTAATTATTTATATTAATTTGAAAATTTTATCAAATATCGGTGCTGGCCTTACAAGGTTAACTTTTCTTATAACACTCCAGATCCCATTCCGATAGTTTCCATTTTGTTAACTTTCTCAGGAGAGTTTGTTGGTTTAAGTTATTCTTTCACGTTTTAAAGGTAAGTTGTATGTTTTTAACATTCAAATATAAAATAATTTATAAACGAACGCGAATACAGCAAAAAAAAATATACCTTGACACGTTGAGTAATCATATGTCGTTGTTGATACGAGGGCCCTTTAGTTTTATCATAGGTATATTTTAAAATGCGTCACTGCACTTGAATGGTCTGTTGAATAGCTAACGATACCCGTTTATTTCGTGCAAATTGCTTTCCAGTTGATCGAGTTATTTCAAAATTGAAATAGATGCAGTCGTATATACTGACCAATTTAATTGTGACAATAATTAAGAAACGACCAAGCAAAGGATGGTCAGGAGTCCACTTTTTACATGACAACGCCTCCTCTCATAAGTGTGAGGTTGCTAAGACTTTTTTGGCTTTTGAAAAGGTGAAAGTTTTAAACCATCCACCTTATTCACCTGACCTGAGTCCCTGTGACTTCTTTTTATTTCCAAGGCTTAAGAAAATGCTTTCTGGAAATAAGTATACGTCTAGAAGTTCTCTTGGCAGCGCTATTTATCAGTGTCTCCAACAGATACCATGAGAAGACTATTTATCTGCTTTTCGTGACTGGGTAAAAAGGTTGCAAAAATGTGTTTCAGTAAAGGGGAAATACTTTGAAGGTTTGTAATAAAAATATGTTTGATAAAACGTAGCACTGAACTAATCCGAACCCAGTGACAAAACTTTTTGCAGGACCCTCGTAAGGTTCGAGTCATTTTTGTGCTAAACTTTCGCGGTGTTTGTGTAAGCACAGTATTGACCAAAATGTCACCGATTTGCATGCAGTAAAGTGCAGATACATTGTACCATGGACACAATCAAAGAGCTTTGTAACTGTTTTTCTTCTTCTTCTTTTTTTTTTTGTCCAGCGTTCTCTGAGGTCATGTCGAGCCAGTCAGTTCATCTACTCACATTTTTTTTTCTGGGCAGACTTTAAGCGGCTGACCAATGCTTTGTGCACTTCCTTTCGCCAGTAACTGACAGCTGCCTCCTTGAATCAGCGGAGGAAGAGAATAAACGTAGTAATTATTTCATGATCGATCTCCACATAAGTTATATGGTAGAGCTGGGGTTTGAACTTGCGACCCCTGGATCAGCAGTTAGACGCACTACCAATTGCTCTATGGCACGTTTTGTAATTAAACAGCCTGTTGTCATGATCGGGTTTGTCATGACAAAGCCGTTAGCATCGGAGAAGACACTAGAATGAAACTGTTGGGATCAAACACATAAACTATGCCCGTCATAATTTGCTCAGCAACTAACATCTTCCTTATTACGCATCTTATATTGTGAAAATGCATTGGTTTACATTTCTCTGAATGAGCCAGCGCACGACAAAACCTACAATAAGATTTGTGTGACCAGCAAAGACTCAGGCCAGCCTGTACATCCATCCAGTATGGCCAGAGATTTTGCAGTCCTCTCTTGGGATAACTTGAAGGCTGCAAAAGGCACATGCGATCAGCGAAGACTCTGATCAGACTGCGCGGATGCGCAGGCTGATCTGAGTCTTCGCTGGTCGCACGTCGCACGTCTTATTGTAGGTGTTGTCGCCACGGTGCGCTGGATCAAATTATGTTATTGGTACTAATTAGAAGCGTCTCTGTGTCTGGCTGATGCTGCATCATGATCGTATTTATTCTACCTGATTACAAATAGTCTAACTCCTGACCAGACTATATCGACGAAAAGAAAATACCCTTAGCCGATTGCGCTGACGGACAGCGTTACTCGCATACGAGACATGGACCTTTTACTCATGTTTCTGTTTAGGTCATTGTACGCCGTCTGATCTAGGTCTACATCACCATCGTCACTTTCTGGAACATTATAATTCAACGGATTAAAGCTCACAAATAAACAATATTATTACTCTTATTTTAGTTGCCTTACAGTTTACTACAGCTGCCGACAGATTTTTCTCTTTTTCTTTTTCTTTTCTGATTTCTTTTCTTTTCGGATTTCTTTCTTTTTTTGTTTTCAAACTAGATATAGTATTATTTCGACGCCCACATTTATTCCTGTCTTCCATTACCTCTGTTGTTGTCCATTGATTTTTCTCATTTCTCAAATTACCTACACGTAATTTTCTTTACGGTATTTGTATAATTGATCATACTACTTTGCAGGAATAGACCATTAATTTATGTTTTCATTTTCTTTCTTCTCTTTTGTTTTTCTTGTCAGCTTCTCATGCCAAACTTTTGTGACGTGAGTCGTTTTTTCATTGAAGTGAAAGGCCTAAACAAAAAAGGGCATTTCATATATACATAAACAATGTACGCTTAAAGATCTGAGCCCAATTGTTCAAAGCTAACGACGTCGTTAGTTAACGATTCGTTAAAATTTACATTGAGTGATACGCAAATATGCTGAATTTTTTTGCTGAAAAAATGCGAATAGCTTTTGCAGTGCAAAAGCTAATCACATTTTTTAGCAAAAAATATCAGAATATTGTCAATTGAATCCGCTAAAACAGTTAATGAAATGACCCTTAACGAGCTCGTTAAACTAACGACGCTTTGAACAACTGGGCCCAACTCATTATGTTAACACACCGATGTAAAATGTACAATGCATACCCGTGTCTCAAGTTGGGACATATTTTAACCAGAATATTATAGTTTTAAGATTTCTCCACAAAAACATATGTTGTAGATACTCATTAGATATGTCTCATAATGGCGCTTCTGATTAGCACCGACAACGTACGTGTTCGTGGAGAAATTACAATATCTATATCTTGGTATCCTTGTTATCTTGAGACAGGTACGCCATGGCATTTTCACCATATAATATGGCAAATGAAGAATTGTTTTTAATTAAGCAAATTAAAAAAAATATCAAATGTGGAATAAAATTTTGCGAGAAGTAAACAGCATTGAAAAGCTGGTTTCTTTCACTTCCACATTCATTTTTCATACGTCTACCGTATTTGACCTACGAATTTGGACAAACAGTGTAGACCAAAATCAGACGCCACGTTCTGTCTACACTGCTGCCGCTTATCCAGCAATTTGTAGGGACCCGTCAACAGATAGTAAAATGGCCCTGTTCAAATTTTAGGAACAGTATGGTACTTTTAGTTGGCCGAATTTATTATTTAAATAAACGAACAGCATAGGTCATGGGTAGATTTTGGCTGATTCTGATCGTCCATGTTTGCAATAGCATCCCAGCGGGCACACAACGCTGAATCAACATCGATTCGACATTGATTCAACGTCTTGACGTTGAATCAACGTTGAATCGACGCTGTTTCAACGTTATTTGTCTGCTGAGATTATACATGTATAGTGGTTCATTCTGTATACGCCCTTAATATTTTGGACATCTAAATTTTAAAATACTTGTTCTCAAATCGAACAAGTCCATTTTCCTGTTATGTGTCAAAATACAGTTGGATGAGGGGTAAACAGTGTAGATCTTGATCAGACGCCGCGTTCTGCGTCGTCTGATCTGGTCTACACTGATTGCTGAGACATATTTGTTAGAATACTCGGGGTTAAGTGGCATCTATATATACGAGTATACTTTGGAAACTCCACGAACAGTCACCTGTCAACAATGGCCATCTGACTACACTGTATAACAGCTACTTTTCTAATATTTCAAAGTTCTAAAGTACTATACTGTCGAACTTCAATGGCTCGAACATCTTTGGGACCATGGAAATTCGTTCGAGACATGGGTAGTTCGAGCCACTGAGGGTTAATCATGGCACCAGTTCAGGGAGCAAATAGCGATAATTTAGGGAATTCTTTTCGATTTTCTACACAATGATTGTATGTTGAGTGTACTCATTAGAATCACCTCGATGAGGCGATTCTAATGAGTACACACAACATACAATTCCATGATAAAATCAGAAAAAAATCCCGAAATATTTGTTTTCTTGAGCTATTTGAAGGATTTTGTAGGGACCGAAAAAAGAAAGAATCATCCACAGTAAACGAGCCATCGAGGTTATACTGTATATTAAAAGCCTATATAATAACCGTCTCTCTCTGTGGTTAGATAAACCGATCGCGCTCGCCATGACCCTAATGGGTAGACTGGGCCATAAAACCTCAACACAAAACTAACCGCTTCTACAATAGTCAGTTAAATGTGGAGTTCCCAAACGTGGCTGGTTTAGAGAGGTTGCATTATAATAAAGTCTTCCTTGAGGGGCCAACAGTGTTTTATATGTACTATCTACTCACTAATTAAATGATTCCCGTGATTTTCTTCTATTCAGATTTCCGATAAGTAATGTCAGTTAATAGGGACAATTTTAGCTTTAACCATTCTTGTATTTATATCTGATCTGTTGCCATGGAAACATTTACGGAGTAAGCGAATAACTCTGAAAACATTCTATACATGTACACTATGTTTGCGGCCTAATTCATTCAGCAAGCTTTTTTTGGTAACTATATATATTATTCTTATTTTCTACCAATTTTAAAATGTGGTTTACCTATAGATGAAAAGTGAAGTCATGATCAGAAAGCGTCTACGTGCACTCCATAGGTTATATTATCAGATGAACATTAATCATATTTTATTGTTTTCACAGAAAATAAGACGTTTCATTCATTTTTTTTTTTTCAATAATTTGAAAGAAATATCAAGTCTTGTTTTCTTTGAAAAAATAAGAAACAAATAAACGTTGTTTGCTTTTAATGATAGTCAGCAAGTTAAAGTTTGAGTTTTCAACTTCAGTAGGTTCAGATTCTTTACAGAGAGCGGTTTAATAAACGAACCCACACTGAATCCGCCCCTGAATAGGTTTCATAACTTCTTTCTTGGGCTTTGAATTCAGCCATAGAAAGAAATCTTTTGTTTATTCAGGTAACCTCAACATTCATCACTTTATTTAGTAAAAGTGGGGAATCACGGGGAGGGGTTGGGGGGGGTGTGGGGGGGTGGGGGGGTGGGGAGGAGGAGATGGGCACAAAGTATGGTGAAGGTCAAATGATGGACAGACATTCACTATTCATATATGTAGTTAACTCAGTTAATGTGTCGGGTACATGAAAAAATGCTTACGTAATGATAAATCGGACAAAAAAAGTTCTGAAAATCCCCCTTACAATCTAGACCCCAAAATATTTATCCTGTTTTCACTATGTGTATATATTATGGGGGTGGAGCGGGGGGCGGGGGCGGAGGGGCATGGAGGTACACATTATACGGACTTGTAAAACTTCTGTAATATCCCAGTAAGTATTCTTTATAAATCTATAGCGGGCCGTTATCAGCCCGTCAGGGTAGCTGACGGGCCGATAACGACCCGCTATAGATTTATAAAAATGCTAGCTGGGAATATTGTACTGATTGACACAGTGCTTTCATGTCATTACAAATCTGTTATCTTTTCATAACGTTACTTTTTAAATAATTAAAACGGCATTTTCTCACGGGGGATCATTGTACTTTGGCTAAATTTATAACTAAATTTATCACCTTTATGATAGTCGCACTATTCATTAGTTTACGCTTTACCCTGTTGAATATATATAGCAGCAGACGACATTGTTAAGCTTTTTTTCTTCTTTTACCAGAAAATAGGGACTATATATAAGTAAGTTTTTCTGAAATGGCAATTTGCAAAAAATGAATTTTCAAGCCATATTTTCTGGAAAAACATGACAAAATGAGCCGCGTCAAGGAAAAATATGTCCGGGGTAAATCACTGTGGTATATCTACGCCGGCAGTTTTCGTCCTTCCGCTGGTGCCACCATAAACAAATCAAATCTTAGAAGTTTTTGAAAATATGAATTATTTTGTGATTTATTTTAGTTAACTGTGAATGAGAAGTATTACCCTTCTGTCTAGAAAACATGCAGTTTCGATATATTAATGCTCTTAAATATTTTAAAAATAAAAGCATAAATTTCTACGGTTTCGTGAAAAAAATGGCCGGTTTCGCCATAAAATAAAGTCCGTCATTGACGAAACCGGATATTTTTGACGAAACCGTACAAGTACATTTTTCATTTTTATAAGACTTTCGAGTTTAAAACTGTCAAAGTTTCATGGTTTCTGCAAATAACAATGAGTTTCTGCTCTCAACTTATTAAGAAAGTACAAAAGAAATCACAACAGTAACCATATTTCCCAAAGGTTCGAAGATGACGTTTTTTTGTTGTTTTTTTTACTGTAACACCGGTGGAAGGACGAAACGAAAATTGCCGGTGTAGAGAGACCACAGTGGTAAATGTAAACAGTAAATATACATATCAGCCAACGAAGATATACAGTCTGATCAGGAACTTAGCTTTACTTCGTTATGCTTTACGGTACCTAATGATTCTATCAGCGGACAGGGAAGGCCCTGATCAGACTGCGCGGATGCGCAGTCTGATCTGGGCCTTCGCTGTTCGCATATGCCTGATGACATGTTTTCGCATCGCGCGGCCCAAATACTAATTTATTGTTTGCTGATTTTTGCCCTGACAGTGCTAAAGCCAACTACAAAGAAACACCCTAATGCTTATAATTTGTCTATCTTTTGAGTCATATTATTTGTGCTTTATAAATTAAGGGTACTAGAGGCACTTGGCAGACTATCCACAATTTTGTACAAGGGCGATAACTTTTGTGACTTCCTGTTTTGCTTTTCTGCGTGCCAGTCCCCTTCTGAAAAGAGAGTCTATTCAAAAAGGAGAACACATTCTTTCTTTTTGGAGTAGGCCGCTTTTTGGAAGACAGGCAAATAAATTTGACAGATTTGTCTCCCGTGAAAGTATAATCATTCCTGTTTATAAAGGATCAGCACATAATGTATATGGTAACATCCATAGCACTGAAGATATATGTGAACATTCCAAGACCCGATCAGCCTGCGCATTCATGCATAATGCTCAGTACCTTTACAGTCCGCTCAAAGGATAACTAAAATACTGTTAAAACTATAGACAGAAGGCGAATGCCCGGATGAGAGTGCGCAGTTGCGCATGCTCAGTTAGGGCTAGTATCCGGGCCGCTCTTCGGAGACATGTTAAGGGTTCTTTTCGATTGAAACCACCCAATTATGTAGTGAGGGTAATAATTAATGTTTCTCCCACAATCCAGCTATAATCAATTGTTTTCATTGTTGTCATATTGATAATACGTATTCATAGGTACCATGCTGACCCATTCTGTTTCATAAAATATTGACATAATCCTAGACTTGATCCTGTGAAGTCCACTTGTTCAAATATTTTTAATTTAAGGGGACTTACTACTCTGTCAGGGGAGGCGATTCTATCAGATGGTCTAGTCGCCTTTCCGAATAGGGGTCTATTATAAGTTGAAAGAATTTGCTCCCTACAGGAGCAAATTCTTTCCTTCTAGAGAAGACTCCTTTTTAGAAAGGACTTTGTGATCAAGAAAGCATACATGAAGTTACGTAAGTTGTCTCCCTTGTAAGAAGGAGGAAAAATCGATCAATTAAATCCAGACACCTTAACATACACATTTTGTATTTCAATCTTGACTTAAACATAGACAGTTTGATATTAACAAAATAAGAGAAACCATGGATTATCACGTCTTCAAAGTTGTCTGTGGGCCAAAGGTAATGATACATGTTATATGAATCAAATTTATTTATTTATTTATTTATTTATTTATTTATCAACTACTAATTCACGTAGTGTGTTAGACGCATCATAGGGCTATGGGTAAAACTAGGATTTCTTCTTGAAATTAAATTGAGACAATTTTTATACAACTATTATTTTGATATTACTATTATTGACTTTATTATTTTAATCACTATTTTTATTTTTATTATTGACTATTATTGTATGTATATGCGCGCGCTTCCGTGCGTGCAAGCGTATGTTTGTGAGAGAGTTTCTGCAGATTACGCTGATATGCAACTTCGCAGTCAGCATATGCTAGAAAATTTTCACAAAGTCTGTAACTCAGTATTACAAAAGCAAGTGAACATACAGGCGAGAAAGCTCAAGTTGGCATGACCAACCAACCAATATTCATTGCAACTTTTGAGAGAGAGAGAGAGAGAGAGAGAGAGAGAGAGAGAGAGAGAGAGAGAGAGAGAGAGAGAGAGAGAGAGAGAGATGCTGACATCACCCATCTTTCAGGAGGCATTGTTTTCAGTACGACGGCTTCAGTCTGAAATAGCTGGTAACCAAATATATTCAGGCTTTCGAGTTTCATTGGTTTCTTTGCATTTTTCGTTACATATAAAAAACCTGTCGTAAAAGCGAGTCCGAAACAGGTATTTCAAATTAGGTCTTTAGTACAGGTAGATATTTCTGTTGCTCCCAGGTACAAGCCATTAGTACGACGTGACGTTACGTAACGTTATGTCAACGTGTTTCTATTAACGACGACGTTGATTTGCAGTTCGGGTGGAGTATGTTGACGTCGGTTAGCTCCTGAGAAGGAGTTGAGAAAGAAATATGTAGAAAAAAGTGTAAAATAAGGACAAGAAGTTAAATTGTTTGTGAGGTGGTAACATCTGCAAGATGGCGTACAGAGTGAACTTGCCAGATATACGTTATACAAACTTTGACAGGCTTGGCTGCAGAAATCCTGTCACTATACGGTAGGTTAACGCTGTATGAGCTAGCCACGACATGAGACAAAGACGTCTTCGTGGTAAATGCAAACACAAGCTCCAGATCAACAAACGGAGGTATATAGTCTGATCAGGAAATTTGCTATATTTCGTTATACATTCTATATTTCAGTACTTTATGGTTCTATAAGTGGACAGTGAAGATCCGGATCAGACTGCGTGGTTGCGCAGGCTGATCTGGGCCTTTGCTGTCCGCATATGCCCGGAGACATGTTTTCGCATGGCGCGGCACGACTGATATTCTACACAGCAAGTTAATGCAGATATTTGAGTTCCGCTTTCTTTAAGGAGATTTCTGTGTATCTCAGAAGCACATGGTGAAACGGACACACTTAAAGAAGGGGCAACTATCAAAATTATTTATCACCCTTCTGAAAAGGGGGCGACTATAAAGGGAAAGAATTTGCTCACATGAGGAGCAAAGTCTTCCCTTTTATAATAGGTCCCTGTTCTGAAGTGCATGGAAGGAAATAGGAAGACACCAAATTGTCTTCCTTGTACAAAATGAAGGAAACGTTACCCTGTGTATTCAGTCCCCTTAAGATGAGATTTCGTATGGGATGGCATATGAGAACGTATGATGATAACGATGACAATAATAACAACAATAATAATGGTAATACTGACAACAACAATAATAATAATAATAATAAAAATAAAAATAATAATAATAATAATAATAATAATGAACAACTTATAAGAGGGGACTGACTGACTGGCTATTACATGTACTAACGCGGTCTCATTCACTGCCTGCCTGCCTGCCTGACTAACTCACTCAATGACAGACTCACCGACTCAATCACTGATTCACTGACTCGCTCCCACTCACTCACGCACTCACTCACTCACTCACTCAATCACTCACACTTACTCACTCACTCACTCATACACACCCATTCACCTAACAACAAAGCACCTAATACGACCGCATATATATTTGAAATAGACAATGAAAAGGAAGAGAGTTGACTCCGAAGCGGCTTGACGTGAAGGAAATCAAAAGGCGAGGGAGGGGTGTCACAAAAAGTGTTTTTCTTGTACAAATTGTCGGAATACCCAGACCCATTGAAGAAAACCCAATATTCTAAACTTATTTGAGAGAGAGAGAGAGAGAGAGAGAGAGAGAGAGAGAGAGAGAGAGAGAGAGAGAGAGAGAGAGAGCTCTTTAAAATACAAATTGTATTTAGTATTACAGTTTCTTATCAGCGGAAAAAATCTGTATGGCCATTTAAAATGACCGAATATGTATTGAACACCTCACATTGAATGGTGTAAACATGACGAGCCACAACGTGGTTAAATGTACCTTCTGACATGTGCGCCAAATGAAGACTCAGATCAGCCTGCGCATCCGCACAGTCTGGTCAGAGTTTTCATTTTCCGCATGAAAGCACTTTTCATCCTTGGCTATCCAAAATGCACCCAGTAATGATTCTGATCAGACTGCGCGAATGCGCGGGCTGATCTGAATCATTGCTAGGCGCAGATTTCCGGAGGTTCTGTTTTGGCGTTGCGGCTCTGATGTTTATGAGGGATTATTCCTATTGTTTGATTTACTGATTTCTATCAATCCAAATATTTGTTTACATACAAGACATGTCTTCTTATATCATTATTTGTATTACTCAAGTAGGAAATTGCGTTGGTGAACGGACTGTTTCCGAACGTTATATCCTTCGGGTTTTTTTTTTTTTTTTTTTTTTTTTTTTTTTTTTTGCAGTTTTGCCCTTTGCATATTGAACTGAATTATCAGTAGCGCTTTAAAACATTTTTATTATTTACGCAAGAAAAGAGAGTTTAATATGCATTATATTTTTGGTCTTTTGAGATCACTGGACTCGTTTTGGATTATTTGAAAACAGAATATTGTTATTCATGGGCTAGGAGGCATGAGCAGTTTTGCTCTTTGAATTACTGTTCATGAACAGTGTCAACAAAAACCTGCTGTTTTTCTCTATTTTACGTGTTCTTTGTTTCCACAGGTCTTCTCAGTTTTAAATTACCATCGCTGAAGCTTGTGTTAAATGCTGTAAGTCGGCCGTATAATGTCTTCCCATACTTCGCTTTCGTGTTCATATCATTTGTTCCCAAAGATGTTGCCTTTAAAATGAATTTACTGCTGTAAAGAATCCTTCAACGCAGCAGAATAATATAAAAGAAAGGGTTTGTTTTATTCGTTTTTCTTCACAGAGCATATGATTGGGATATTTGTTAGAATCGCCTCACTGAGACGATTCTAACAAATATCCTAATCTTATGTTTCTTGAATTATCAACTACATTATTCTTACATAAAATCTGAGTAATTGTCACTTTTTGAGCGAAGGTTTCGTGTCCGTTAATTTTTCATTATCACTGAATTATTTTGTCGCTGGTCCTTTCGGGGTCTCTGAGCTTATTTTGGATATATGTGAAAACAGAATCGCGCTGAACTGTTTTCTAGGAGTCGTGACTAGTACTGCACGTTACATTACTGTTCAAGAACAGGAGTCGTGACTAGTACCGTACTTAACATTACTGTTCAAGAACAGGGGTCGTGACTAGTATTGCACGTTACATTACTGTTCAAGAACAGGAGTCGTGACTAGTATCGTACGTTACATTACTGTTCAAGAACAGGGGTCGTGACTAGTATTGCGCGTTACATTACTATTCAAGAAACAGGAGTCGCGACTAGTATTGTACGTTACATTACTGTTCAAGAACAGGAGTCGCGACTAGTATTGCACGTTACATTACTGTTTAAGAACAGGAGTCGTGACTTGTATTGTACTTTACATTACTGTTCAAGAACAGGAGTCGTGACTAGTATTGTACGTTACATTACTGTTCAAGAACAAGAGTCGTGACTAGTATCGTACGTTACATTACTGTTCAAGAATAGGAGTCGCGACTAGTATTGTACGTTACATTACTGTTCAAGAACAGGAATTGTGACTAGTATTGTACTTTACATTACTGTTCAAGAACAGGAGTCGTGACTAGTATTGTACTTTACATTACTGTTCAAGAACAGGAGTCCCGACTTGCACGTTACATTATTGTTCAAGAACAGGAGTCGTGGCTAGTCTTGTACGTTACATTACTATTCAAGAACAGACTCAATTAAACCGTGCCTGCTGTTTTCATTCGTTTTATGTGTTGTTTGTTCCTAAGGAATCTCTGTTTAGTGTTTCTTCGACATTTTATATGAATCGTATGCATAGGTGACGATTCAGATGTAATGTAGAGTTCTATTTACTGTGACAAGAAAGATGTCATTCATTTGTGCCGCAAAAGGAGAAAACTGTGCCCTCTGACATATGTGTTAAGCGCACGACAACACCAACAAAATAGGACGTGCGCCTAGTAAAGACTCAGACCAGCCGGGGCGTCCGCCTAGTCTGATCAGAGTCTTTGATGTGCGCTCATTGGGTAACTAAGGACGTAAGCTTTGTTCATATGGACAGCAAAGACTCTGATCAGACTGGGCGGATACCAAGGCTGATCTGAGTCTTCGCTGGGCGCACATGCCATTTTGTCGGTTTTGTCATGCGCTGGCGCATATGTGTTAAGCAAAGTAGATAATCTTGCGCGTTCACTAAGTCTTATCAGTGTCCTCGATGTCTGCTAAGCAGACGATTCGTAATAAATGTCAAGCCTTTTTTTTTCTGAAATCAAAGTGTCGTTTGCTATAATTGCGGTCAGCGTTTTAAGGTTTAAAAACTTTAAGGTTCAAGACCAAAACAGATACTTGTGCCAACAATGTAGATCCTGACTAAACAGTTCGTAAGGAGCCGTCCCATCAGGATCTACACTTTGTCATTCTGTTTTTTGACTTTAGACTTAAACCCCTATTTGCACCAGTGGACAAATCCAAATTTAAGAATCAGACTCTTCCATTGAGACGAATATCTTTGTTTAGAAATATATTAAAACTTCACATCGAAATTAATATAAGCTTAATTCCGCTTCGAACTGGAAAGAAACCCTTAAAGCGCCAATCAGCCAGCAGCTTACGTCATTCCGGGATATTTTTTTAGTACACGATTCGTATGAAATATCCAGCCTTATAGTGTCTGAAAAATAATTGCTCATCAAGTCAGTAAACGTACCTTCAGACGCACAGTAAGTCAGAAAACTACCTTCGGACATGTGCGCCTAGCGCAGTTTCAATTCGGCCTGTGCATTCGCGCAGTCTGATCAGAATCTTCACTTGGCACATTTTGGATAGTCAAGGATGCAGCCTTTCTTCGTGCGGACAACAAATACTGATCAGACTGTGCGAATGCGGATGCAGATTTGAGTCTTCGTTGGGCGCAGGTTTGACTGGCTCCAGTCTCTAGTGACAAAATGTTTGTTTTCATGATCCTCTAAAATAATAAAAAAAAAAAACAAAAAAAAAAACATGACTATAAGGACTGGTCACTAGACCAGTGATTAAATGCCTCGTGAAATTATATACTGCCGTCTTTTGCCGTCAGATGCGCGTCCGGCTGGTGATCAGGTGGTCGCGGGTTCGATCCCCACCGGGTCCGGCACATTCATTCGAGGAGACTGACCATGAAATTTTCTACGGTCATTCGCTGCCTTCCGCTGATTCAAGAAGGGCAGAACTTTGTCAGGTTTTGGTGAAGGAATGTGCACAGGTACTGGTAAACCGGTTACAGAACTAAGAAAAGTGAGGTTAGGTAAACTGACCGGCTTGACATGGCCCTAATGGGTTGACTGGGCCATAAAACCTCATCTCAGTAAATCTTTTGCTATGATGACTAGGACATCTATACAAAGTATAGCAAGCTTGTAATAAATAATAAAATAAAACGCCCTTTTTAGTAGGGTTTGTATCATTTCTCTACGTTATGTCTCTTTAATAGATCAGGTGTCGGTAGTAAACGAACGGATCTTCATTTAATTTACATTCATTGTTCTAAGTGGCATGTTCCTTATGTTGCAAATAAATATTTATATTCAAAAACCCCGATCTGTAATGAAGCGAATCATCGCGTGTGAAATAGGATTACGGATTGGAGGTTTAAAATTTTAAATAGCCCTAATTAAAGCACTGGAAATATGTTTTAAAACATTTTAGTATTGAACTCGCGATTGGTTATTGAATTCGTTTAGAGACTGTTGAACTTCACAGTAAAAAATATTATAAAAGAATAAAAATAAAATATTTCAACGTCAGGAAACGACCGTCCGACATGCGCGTTCAGCGAAGATTCAGATCATCCTGCGCATTCGCGCAGGCTGATCAGAATCTTCACTGAGCGCATTTTGCATAGCCAAGAATGCAAATTTTCTTCATGCAGACATTGAACACTCTGATCTGATCTGTGGGGATGTGCGGGCTGATTTGAATAACCGTTAGGTGCACATCTCCAAGGTTCGTTTTTTGACGTTGTGTCTCTTATCTGTGTTGTTTACTTAATTTTTGGGAATGAATAGTTAAAAAATAAACAAAAGATAAATGCGTCAGTAACCTGGTTTTTGGAAGGAAGTTTCACACAGTTTGCATATTGGAAGTATAATTTCATATAGAAAGTCCTCAAGTGAAATTCTCAGTGCGAAAATGTAACTGCACATCCGTGACAAGCATATTTTGACTTTTTGTTCACCTTGTGCACCTTGAAACGACATGATGCATAGAAATGATAAAAATAGACAAAATGTGATATCTTATTTATATTCATTAAATATGCATTCTGGATTACTTACAAATAGTAGTTAATTGAATAGGCTGCACTACTGTTAATTCCGGTGTCATATTTATCATATTTCATTAAACTATTCTATATACTAAATAATTTATGTCAGAACATATACAAATCAATTTTACATGAAGATTTCATATTTATTTCCAATCAATAGATATATAGCAATGGATATTGATTCACTTTCAACAGCGATTTAACGCTTAGCACTCTGGTTAAATTTTCAGCAGACGGCATTTTGAAATATGTTTCTTATTTTTCGCAGAAAACAAGATTTGGGATTTTAAGCAAATTGTCTCCTAAGAGGACAATTTGCTCGAAATGTCAAAACCTGTTTTGTGGGGAAATAAGAAAGAAGTATCACCAAATTGTCATCTGCTGAATTAGCCCAAAGACTGATAAAGGTTAAAATTCATTTCTTTGAAGATACCTTATGTATCGCCGAAGTAATTAACATCTGAAAAACGATGTTTGAATAAAGGGTCCTAAGAGGATTTAGAATTTTTAAAGACAAGTTTATAGAAAAAGTGAAACTAAAAATCAGGATGAATCGCTCGATTAGCTTCCTTTCCACGTATGACGGGGAACAGGCTACAAGGTAAGCCGCCAGTCGATTTGGTTTGTGATTTTTACACAAAAATACACTCTCTTTCTAGGAGTATAGTACGAGTAATATGTATTTTTGTTTGTTTTTTTTTTGTTTGTTATTTATTTATTTATGTATTATGTGTGTGTGTGTGTGTGTGTGTGTGTGTGTGTGTGTGTGTGTGTGTGTGTGTGTGTGTGAGTGTGTGTGTGTGTGTGTGTGTGTGTGTGTGTGTGTGTGTGTGTGTGTGTTTGTGTGTGTGTGTGTGTGTGTGTGTTGTATCAAGGATCATTTTAATTGAATGTACAGTTTCTCGGACGATGCTTGAAGGTTACATACAAGCCGGGCGTAACATTTACTGCAATATTGCAAGTGCACCCAGCGATCTCAGATCAACCTGCGCAACGGCAGTCCGATCAGAGTCTTCACAACTTGGCACACTGTGAGTAGTCAAGAGTCCAAATCTTCTCCAGGCGGACAGCAAATACTATGACCTACCTGCGCGGGTGCGCAGGCCCGATCTGCGTGTTCGCTGGGCGCACATAAAGTTTTTTTTAGGAAATGCTGTGCCCCAAATTATAGGGGCACAAAATGTTCGACTCACTTATTATGAGTGCAGTGATATTTTCAACTGTCATTAGTGGATGTTATATTAAGCAGGTAAAGGATAAAGGATAGTTAAAAACAAAGTATTTAGAGATAAGTTCATTTGGTATAGGGGAGGGATGTGCGCACTCACAGAGGGGACATTGGTATCTCTAATCCCTAATACAAGCCTAACCTTTAAGACACAAGGTGTGTATTGTAACAAAACGAACTTTTGAAGTTTCAAATATTAGGTTCTGCTTTGAAAAACCTATAGTCATCTGCCAGAGAATCGTCATCACGAAAACATGCCTATATAATTTTGACCCCCGTAAACCCCACTTTTATATAGTAAAACTGGGGCTTACAGGGGTATACATTATTTTTCTTATTTCTGCTCAAAAACAGAGATTGTGGGTACTCGTTAGAACCGCCTCAGTGAGGCGGTTCTTACGAGTACTCACAATCTATGTTTTGAACAGAAGCATGAAAAATATCAGAAATTTTATCTGAAAACTTTCAGTTTTTGGTGGTGAAATAATTAATATATTTGAATAGGCATGTTTTCGTAATGTGATTGTTTCCAGAGTATTGACCAAGTTGATCAGCACTTACTATTTTAATGAAATTCGCCAATGTAGGTTAAAATGGCGCAGTGTCTGGAAACTGCTGAACGATATTGCAAGCAATCAGACATAAATAGGGATCAAATCTGTAATTACTTCTTACCCCTCCTTTTTTTCTAGCACAAACCGTTTGTGATACTTCATCTGCAGTCACAGAATGCAATTTAACTTTAGCCATATTTAATTTTTGTTTCCAGTAGATTAGAAAATAATCAATTCCGTGAGACTAATTACGGGACTGATCTACATATGAGCCGGGGTACAGCATTTCCTACAAGATTGCACGTGCGCCCAGCGAAGACAGAATCTTCGCAGCGTACTCTGTGGGTACCCAAGAACCCAAAGGGTCTTAATGCGAACAGCGAAACTCTGATCAGCCTGCGTGAAGGCGCAAGCAGACTAGAGTCTTAGCTAGGTGCACCTGCATTTTTGTAGGAATTTCTGTGCCCCGGCTTATATGGTGCACTTAAACCGCACTATGAGAAAAAGGTTTTCAGGGGCATTTAGAGCATTAAAGAACCAGACCGGCTAGCCAAACTGAACACTCATATCGTCCTTTTCTATTTTTAGATATATTCTACAGTATTTATTGAATCTGTATGCGGACAGCGAAAGCCCTGATCAGAGTGCGCGGATGCGCACTCTGATCAGGGCCTTCGCTATCCGCTTGTGCCCCGTAGGGACATTTTCGCGTGGCGCAATAGTCTGGTGCTGACAGCATCATTAAAATAAATTGCTTTAGAAATTCAGGTTTAGAGCCAAATATTGTGTGGGGAGTTCCACATATAAATATCTGTCAAAGTCAGATCATTCTTGTCTGACATTTTCTTCGTCTGTTCCTTAACTAATGACAAATTAAATAATTCGGGCAATTATTCAATGATGACAGCTTCAGAGATAGGCGATTTTCTATTTCTGCTCTTGAACTTTACCACTCTCCGGGCAAATTCGGCAGACACCATTTTGAAATATTTTTCTCCTCTTATTTTTTTCCACAAAATAGGCTTTGTCATTCCATTCAAATTGTCTGCTTAGCTGACCATTTGCATGAAATGACAGAGCCTATTTTCTGGGAAAAAATTAGAAAAAAGTTCAAAATGTTGTCTATTTAAATTTTCCCTGCATTCAGAGCGGCAAGAGACTTGTTTACAACGCCGCATCTTTAGCCAGCCTTCTTTTTTTTCATCCAGGCCACAATTAAACGTATTTTTCTGGTAATCACCTGATGCTGACGTAGACAGGCTGGAAAAATATTTTTATTTGGAACCAATATAAAATGAGGTAGCAATATGAAAGTATTTGCACAAATACTAGTAAACCACTTAGAGGACTAAGCCTGCCTAGGAAAAGTGTGATAAGGTGACTAGCTCGACATGACCTTAATATTGTTGACTGGGCCGTAAAACTCCAACTCAAATAATGTGTACTCCAATGTTCCGCTATAATATGTGTATACTTGCGTATACATTATTAAACAGATTTTCAGTATTTTTAATTTTTTAAAAGCAGATTTTCAATGTGATCGTTGTTTCTTCCGTTTTACTGCATAAAAATGTCCTAATTTGCTTTTATTACCAGTCTTCCGCATTTCCCAAATTACATTATTAACTTCACACTTCAGCTGTTTTCAGTTTTCTGAGTATATTAATTGCTCGCAAGGGTCATTCCTTTTAGAATCTATTTATCTACACTACAGTTGGTGTAAGTGCCGTGTGGCGGCCGTAAAACGCCTCCTAATACTTCACTATATGAAGCGATTTATATTTTTCGGGGCTTTATGCTCATTCATCCTATTCGTTTTTCTTTTTTTTTTTTTTTTTTTGTTGTTGTTGTTTTTTAGCTCACCTGAGCCGAAGGCTCAAGGTGAGGTATTGTGATCACTCACCGTCCGTCGTCGTCGTCGTCCGTCTGTCCGTCCGTCCGTCCGTCCGTCCATTCACAATCTTTAAACAACATCTCCTCCTGAACCAGTAACTGGATTTTGACCAAACTTCACAGGAATGATCCTTGGTTGGTCCTCTTTCAAAGTTGTTCAAATGGTTTCGGTCCATTGCATATCTAGGTCACAGGAGCTAAAAATAGATTTTTTAACTAAAAACTTAAAAAATCTTCTTGTCAGAAACCACTGGACCGATTTCAATATAATTTTGCAGAAATGTTTCTTTGGTGATCCTCTACCAAGATTGTTCAAGCCATTTGGATTCGTCAAAAAACATGGCCGCCAGGGTGCGGGGCTTATTTTCCCTATATATCAATATAGAAAACTTTAAAAATCTTCTTGTCAGAATCCAATGGACCGATTTCAATATAATTTTGCAGAAATGTTCCTTTGGTGATCGTCTACCACGATTGTTCAAGCCATTTGGATTCGTCAAAAAAAAACATGGCCGCCAGGGGTCGGGGCTTATTTTCCCTATATATCTATATAGAAAACTTTAAAAATCTTCTTGTCAGAAACCACTGGACCGATTTCAGTATAATTTTGCAGGAATGTTTCTTTGATGATCTTCTACCAAGATTGTTTCAAGCCATTTGGATTTGTCAAAAAGCATGGCCGCCAGGGGGCGGGGCTTATTTTCCCTATATGTCTATATAGAAAATTTTAAAAATCTTCTTGTCAGAAACCACTCGATTGATTTCAATATAATTTTGCAGAAATGTTCCTTTTGTGATCCTCTACCAAGATTGTTCAAGCCATTTGGATTCGTCAAATAACATGGCCGCCAGGGTGCGGGGCTTATTTTCCCTATGTATCTATATAGAAAACTTTAAAAATCTTCTTGTCAGAAACCACTGGACCGATTTCAATATAATTTTGCAGAAATGTTCCTTTTGTAATCCTCTACCAAGATTGTTCAAGCCATTTGGATTCGTCAAATAATATGGCCGCCAGGGGGCGGGGCTTATTTTCCCTATATATCTATATAGAAAACTTTAAAAATCTTCTTGTCAGAAACCACTCGACTGATTACAATATAATTTTGCAGAAATGTTCCTTTGATGATCCTCTACCTAGATTGTTCAAGCCATTTGGATTCGTCAAAAAACATGGCCGCCAGGGGGTGGGGCTTATTTCTTCTATATATCTATATAGAAAACTTTAAAAATCTTCTTGTCAGAAATAGATTTTTTTAACTAAAAACTTAAAAAATCTTCTTGTCAGAAACCACTGGACCGATTTCATTATAATTTTGCAGAAATGTTCCTTTGGTGATCCTCCACCAAGATTGTTCAAGCCATTTGGATTCGTAAAAAAACATGGCCGCCAGGGGGTGGGGCTTATTTCTCCTATATATCTATATAGAAAACTTTAAAAATCTTCTTGTCAGAAACCAATGGACCGATTTCAATATAATTTTGCAGAAATGTTTCTTTGGTGATCCTCTACCAAGATTGTTCAAGCCATTTGGATTCGTCAAAAAACATGGCCGCCAGGGGGTGGGGCTTATTTCTCCTATATATCTATATAGAAAACTTTAAAAATCTTCTTGTCAGAAACCAATGGACCGATTTCAATATAATTTTGCAGAAATGTTTCTTTGGTGATCCTCTACCAAGATTGTTCAAGCCATTTGGATTCGTAAAAAAACATGGCCGCCAGGGGGCTGGGCTTATTTTCCCTATGTATCTAAATAGAAAACTTTAAAAATCTTCTTGTCAGAAACCACTGGACCGATTTCATTATAACTTGACAGAAATGTTTCCTTGTTGACCCTCTACCAAGATTGTTTAAGTTATCATGATTCATCAAAAAACATGGCCATCAAGGGGTGGGGCTTATTTTTCCCTATATATGTATATAGAAAAGTTTAAAAATTTTCTTGTCAGAAACTAATGGACCAATTTCAATATAACTTAGCAGGAATGTTTCTTTGGTGACCCTCTACCAAGATTGTTCAAGCCGGCATGATTCGTCAAAAAACATGGCCGCTAGGGGGCGGGGCATATTTTCCCTATATATCTATATAGAAAACTTTAAAAATCTTCTCGTAAGAAACCGTTGGGTCGAGTTCATTGTAACTTAGCAGGAATGTTGCTTTGGTGACCCTGTACCAAGATTGTTCAAGCCCTCATGATACGTCAAAAAACATGACCACCAGGGGGCGGAGCTTATTTTCCGTATATATCTGTATAGAAAAATTTAAAATTCTTCTTTTCAGAAACCACCTGACCGATTTCAATATTACTTGGCAGGAATGTTGCTTTGGTGACCCTGTGCCAAGATTGTTCAAGCAATCATGATTCGGCAAAAAACATGGCTGCTAGGGGTGGGGCTTATTTTCCCTATATATCTAAATAGAAAACTTTAGAAATCTTCTTGTCAGAAACCACTGACCCGATTTCAGTATAACTTGCAGGAATGTTCCTTTGGTGGCACTCTACCAAGTTTATTCAAGCTGTCATGATTCGTCAAAAAATATGGCCGTTAGGGGATGGGGCTTATTTTCCCTATATAGCTATATAAAACACTTCAAAAATATTTTTGTCAGAAACCACTGGACCAATTTCAATATAACTTGGCAGAATTGTTCCTTTGGTGACCTTCTTTCAAGATTCAGTTCCAGCAGTCATGATGCATGAAAAAAAACATAGCCGCTCGGGAGTAGGGCTATAAAATCTATACAAAAATCTTAGAGCAGTGAACTTGGCTGAAACTTCAACAGTAAGTTTGCAAAGCTGTTTGCTCAGGTGAGCGATATAGGACCATCATGGTCCTCTTGTTTTTTGTTTTTTTAATGTATACAAGGGTCATTTGAAGATTCAGCTGTTTTTAGTTTTATGAGAGTGACCATTGCTCTCAAGGGTCGTTCCTTTTAGAATCTATTTATCTACACTACAGTTGGTGTAAGTGTCCTGTGGTAGCCGTAAAACGTCTCCCAATACTTCACTGTATGAAGCGGTTTATATTTTTCGGGGCTTTACGCTCATTTGTCTTATTCGTTTTTGTTTATTTATTTTTTATAATGCATACTAGGATCACTTGACGCGTCAGCTGTTTTTAGTTTTGTGAGTGTGATCATTGCTCTCAAGGGGTCATTCCTTTGGTGTAACATGTAATACCGTGTAGCTGCCGTAAAACGGCTCCACGTACTTCACTATAGTGTAGTTTATATCCCTGGTCCTTTGTGGTCATGGAGCCTTTTCCGGGAATTCTAAAAAATTACAATAGGGTCACTGATAAGGCAGACAGTACTGGAAATACCACAAACTCTAAAACAAAATAAAGTAGTTTATATTCCTAGTCCTTTGTGGAGCCTTTTTCCGGGAATTTTGAAAAATTACAATATGGTCACTGCAAAGGCAGACAGTACTGGCAATGCCACAAACTCTAAAACAAAATAAAGTAGTTTATATTCTTGGTCCTTTGTGGTCATGGAGCCTTTTCCGGAAACTTTGAAAACTTACATGAGGGTCACTGAGGAGGCCGGTCATTCTCTCCCTTCCGCTGATTCAAGAGGGGCAGTTGTCAGTTTCTGGCGAAAGAATGTGCACAATACTGGTTAACCGCTTAGAGGACTAAGCCTGCCCAGTAAACGTGTGGTTAGGTAAACTGACCGCGCTCGACATGACCCCATTGGGTTGACTGGGCCGTAAAACCTCAACACAAACAAACAAATCACTGAAGAGGCAGACAGCATTGGAAATGCCACAAACTCTAAAACAAAATCAATCAAAATAAATAAATAAATAAGTAAATAAATAAATAAATAAATAAATAAATAAATAAATAAATAAAAATAAGAACAGATCTTTTGTGGGTACTTCAGCGTTTTAATAACTCTTATTACCCGTATATTTGTGGCATTGGGGTTGACAATCTTCGTTTAGCTTTTGTCCTAGTGTGTAAAAGTAACTGTGCCGCGCCATGTGAAAACGTGCCTGTGGGCAATACGCGGACTGCAAAGGTCGAGATCAGACTGCGCATCCGCGCAGTCTGATCTGGGCCTTCGCTGCCCGCTTACAGAATCATTGAACACGGAAGAAAGAATCCCTTTAACTTGAAGCAAATGCCCTTATCAGTTTGTTCGGCTTTGCTGGACTATCTGGATCGGACTGTTCATACATGCCGGGAAGACTCTTATTTGTTGTCGGGGCACGTCTCAGGTTTATTGTGTATAATTTGGACACTTCTTATTTATCAGCCGATCTCTTCCTTTATATTGGATCATTAGTTTCGATTGTTTAGCAGGGTTTTTAAATGTCTTGCCCTAGATTTGATTTCACTAATGCCTTGAAATCACCATACAATGATAAGTTATTTTAATTTGACGTAATTACCCTAAATATTGGATACCATAACTCGTTACATGTACCATGCTTGTTAAAAAATTTCAACAAGTCAACAAATCCATTTAGTTATGTGTTGGTGTGTTTGAAAGACTGCTGGATGAATGACAGAAAGTGTAGACCCAGATCACGGCATCTGATCTGGATCTACAAACAGGTCTGTTGTAATATACAGTCGAACCTCAGTGGCGCGAACATCTTTAGGACCATGGAAATTCGTTTGAGACATGGGTAGTTCGAGCCACTGAGGGTTAATCATGGCACCAGTTCAGGAAGCAAATAGCGATAATTTAGGGAAATCTTTTCGATTTTCTACACAGTGATTGTATGTTGAGTATACTCATTAGAATCGCCTCGATGAGGCGATTCTAATGAGTACACACAACATACAATTTCACGATAAAATAAGAAAATTTCCTTGAATATTTGTTTTCTTGAGCTATCGGAAGAATTTCGTAGGGACTCAAAAAACGAGTTCGAATTAGCCATGGTAAACGAGCCATCAGTGTTCGAGCCATCGAGGTTCGACTGTGTATTGGCTTATTACTGTATATTCATTGTGTAGTAAATATCTGATTCAAGTTAATAGTTTCACATCTTGAAATGAAACAAACTAATTCTAAGTATAAGTATAAACTTCCAAGCATTAGTATAATATAGTCTCTTCATTCGCATTTTTGGCACTGGATATTTCTTCTACTCTACTACAAAAACTACAGCAACAGTTACTACTGCTGCTACTGCTACTTGTACAGTTACAACATCAACTTCTTTAATAACTACAACTTCAACCGCTTCTACTGTTACTGCTACCACCGCCACTAATATAACTTTTTCGAACAAATACTACTATAACTGTTTCCAACTCTTCTGCGTCTAAAATATTCAAGGCATGTGTATGTGTGGGGGATGGGAGTGGGGAAGGGGGCTTGGGAGTGGGGCCTTACATTTGCAGATTTTATATACTATCATATCGTTGAGAACACTCAGGCATACTTACTACTTTGATAACCTTATAAGTAATTGTACGTGAGTGTTCTCAACAATGACCACACGTTTATGCATCAAGTTTGCCAATATAAATGCCTTGTTTCTTTCTATATTCCCTGAGCTTATCCTGATTTCTGTCCCACTTTCATCCTTGGTACGCTCACTGAGCTTGTTCTATTTTTTCAGCAAAACTACAAAACTAATTATAAAAAACTACTCACCAATTTGAACGGGCCCTTTTAGCAAAACATCTATAGTCTTTCACTATTTTGTATGACGTAGGTTGACCTCCACCCCAATCCCACCCCTTGAATATGTGGGCCCAGTTGTTCAAAGCTAACGACGTCGTTAGTTAACGATTCGTTAAAATTTACATCGAGTGATACGCAAATATGCTGAAATTTTTTGCTAAAAAAATGTGAGTAGCTTTTGCAGAGCAAAAGCTACTCACATTTTTTCCTCAAAAAATATCAGCATATTGTATATTGAATCTGCTAAAACAGTTAACGAAATGACCCAACGAGCTTGTTAAGCTAACGATGCTTTGAACAACTGGGCCCTGAACATTATGGAAGATAATCAGGGCCTATCCACTAATTCACTTTTGTACCTTTACTGTAATCACCCGTAGCCCCGTACCATAATTGCTACTACTACAAAGACGACTGTCATTACCTACAATATTATTCCTACCAACTGCTATTACTATCGGTAACTAAATTGCTGTTGCTACTGTACCACTGCTGCTGCTACTACTACTACTTTTACTATTACTACTATTGCTGCTGCTAGTGCAACTGCTTCAACTTCTCCTCTTACTACTTATACTATTGCTGCTGCTGCTACTACTACTACTACTACTACTACTACTACATTGTTTACTGAACCGCTACTACTTGTCGGTATTTAGTAGGACCTAGGTACACCAATAATATTCAGTATGCTGTGCATATCATTGATATGCATTTCATGCTAGAATTAATCCTGCATAATTATGAAGTTCGAAGCCTCTACTTATTATGATATTATAATAAAGTGGCTAAGTGGCTAAGCTGGCCTCGTGGCTAAGTTGGATGCACGTCCGACTGGAAACCAGGAGGTCGCAGGTTCGAACCCCGCCGAGGTCGGCAACATTCTTTCGTGGAGATTGATCATGAAACATTTTCTACGGTCATTCTCTCTCTTCTGCTGATTCAAGAAGGGCAGTTGTCAGTTTCTGGCGAAAGAATGTGCACAATACTGGTTAACCGCTTAGAGGACTAAGCCTGCCCAGTAAAAGTGTGGTTAGGTAAACTGACCGCGCTCGACATGACCCCATTGGGTTGACTGGGCCGTAAAACCTCAACCCACACAAACAAACAAACAGAGTGGCTATTGCCAGTCGACTGGCCATAGCCGATTTACGTTAAAATGGCAATTGCCAATCGACTGGTAATAGTGATTTTAACGTAAATTGGCTATTTCCAGTCGCCGTCAGAAAAACATCAGTTTTTGATGAAACCTTGATTCCTAAAATATCGGTAAAAATAATTGAAAAATCGGGTAGCAAAAAAGACGAGAAATACATAACAATAATAAGTGTAACTTTGCTTGCACGTGAAAATAGAGTAACGTTTAAGGCGCTTCTAGATGAAGACGTGAGGGATGTTGCAGTTTTCATCAGCATTCTTGAAAAAGCCAATCTCGGTCTTTCGCTTGTTTTTTATTGTATTGGTCGGCCTTGCACTTTACATGTCAGAGAAGATAATTAAAATTCTACTGCCATCTCTCATTGAACCTGCCACCAGTAGGATAGTAGAATTTCAGCAGACGACAGTTTTAAATAATTTTCTTATTTTTCCCAGAAAACAGGATTTGACATTTCATGCTCTTTAGGAGACAATTTGCATGAAATGTCGTCCAATTTTCTGGGAAAAATAAAAAAAAAAACAAAACAAAAAAAACAACAACAAAACAACAAATATCAATTTGTCGTCTGCTTTATTATCCCAGAGAGTGGTAAAGATTAATATACCAGAGTATGCATATATGTCTGACTCCTTTGTTTCTGTATTCTGTCAGTCATTCTTTCACGAACGTATTATGTAAACAAACATATGAAGTGTCTGCCTCTTTGAATTTAGATGATTAAAGGGACATTAATGTATTGTAATCTTGACCTACATATGTCTAGTGTCGCATTGTACCCGTTTAAAGTCAATTGATCAGGAGTGTTAATCGCGATAATCTCAAATACTTAACCCTTTAAGCGCCAATCATAATTGCAGCAGACGATATTCAGAATTTTTTTTTGTTGTATTTTTCAGAGTAAAAAAGATTTGACATTTCATGTGAATCGTCTGCTAGACAGACGATTCACATAAAATGTCAAGTCTTATTTTCTCTGAAAAAATAACAAAAAAAATTAAAAAAAAATGAGAATGTCGTCGGTTGCAAATATGCTTGGCGGTTAAGACTGAGTCAGGTGACAGAAAACCAAGCGGCAAAAACCAGATTGGCTTGCGCATCCGTGCCGTATGGCTAACGTCTTCTCTTTTGCATGAGCAGTTTACAGACAATGAGAGAATATATATTAACCGTACAGCGTAGACTGATACGAAAGCGCGGACACGCAGGCTAATGAGTCTGCACTGTCCATACATGCTAAGGGTAGGTTTGGTAGTGATCCAGCTGAATTCATTGATATTTCAAGCTGAAATTAATTCCTATTACTAAGTCCTAATCTTATATCGTTATAAATAAAATGATTGATGAATAGGTTGATATAATCATATTGCACTCCGTTTGAAATGATCTTATAAGTCATCGTAAGGACACTAAAGGGGTGAAATACTCGTGCCATTTGACACGCACGCGCTCGTACACACGCACACAAGCACGAAATATTGTGTCAACATTCACGCTAGTAGGGACGGCTAGTGTCTTTGAACAGCATTTTAAGAAGATGGTCGATTGTTACTTGTCTATATTTTATTCTCTTTCTCAATAAAAAGAGTTCCTGTTACATTTGTCTGCACGCTGACCATAGTCTTCGCTGTATGCAAGAAGAAGTCTTGGACCTTGATCAGATCGATCCGAGTCTTTGACAGGCACATAGGTAAATTCTTGAGCTAAAACAATTAAAAACACACACGCACGCATGCACACACACAAGACTTGCTAAGGAGTTCTGGGATATATTTTCTTATTTCTCCATAAATAAAACATATGTTGCGGGTAATTATTAGAAGCGCATCGGCGAGGCTCACAACAGATTTTTTTATAGAGAACTGGAGAAAATTATTCCAGAGTTAACAGCAAATACTCTTCCTTAACCAATCAGCAAATACTCCTCATTAACCAGTACACACACACGCGCGCACGCGCGCAAGCACGCACACACACACACACACACACACACACACACACACACACACACACACACACACACACACAATCTTTGTAGCACTCGCTACTGCTTCCGATTTTCGATTTTTTGCCTGAGTCAGTACTTTTTTCTCCATTCATTTTTACATATTGAATACCCAGGAAGCTGAACTTTAACTTTTACCACTCTCTGGGCATATTCAGCAGACGACAAAATGACAATATGTATCTTATTTTTTCAAAAATAAGTTTTGACATTTCACATAAATTGTCTCCTAGGAGACAATTTGCGTGAAATGCCAAAGCCTGTTTTCTGGAAAAAAAAAAAAAAAAATAAGAAAAAATATTTCAAACTTTTGCCTGCTAAAAATTTTAACTAGCATGCAAAGCGTTAGTAGATCAGGTTTTTCGCACCTTAATTGAAATATTGTTTGTCATCTTCGATTCTTTCAGAAACCTCCGGAAATCGATTTTGATTGAAGTGCTATCCGTCAACGCATGCAGTTATCTCTGCTGGGCTTGTAAAGGAATGTTATTAAAGGGTTCATAGATTTTCAATATCTTTTCGAATGCTATAGACCATAGTGCGATATAGTGCAATATAATATCGAGTATTAATCAAGACCTTTGAAATAGAGCCGTTTTGTCTGATTGAATTGCATGTTAGATCATACAAAGACTTGATACCTCTCTTCTTTCGGTTTATGACTGTTTTGATCTATTAAGGCACTTAAACTTCATTATACTGAGCCACAAAAGTAAAGTGTATCAGTACGTATAATTTCCAGTCACGTAATCTGGCACTCTGTGTCACGTCGAGTGGATGATCACTGGATCACATGGAGAGGCTTTTCGTTGCATGTGGTCCAGATATATATGGGAACATCCACGCTCGATAAGTGACAAACAGTGTAAACCATGATTTGACGCAGCGTCCTGTGGCTTCTGATCTGGCCCTACACTGTGCTCAGGCGTCACTGTCTTAATTCTTAGTAGGGTATGTGTTTAAACACAAGATGTCTGAGGGAAATGTTTGATCTTGTTTCTTCTATTCTGTTATCTTTACAGCAGTACTCAGCAGATTTTGAGACGTCTGTAGAGCCTCATTGTGTCCAACGTCGCAAAGTGTCCGACGTTGCGTTGTGTCCGACTATTTGTAAAGTTTTTATATCACATAAAACTGCGGGAATCGATAAAGCATGTTAATATAAAATGAAACAAATAATGCTAATTTATTATTATAATTATTATTATTATTATTATTATTATTATTATTATTATTATTAAACTCATAAAAGCGAAACAGAAATTTTTGTCTCCCGGACACAATGGGAAACCCCCAAGTCTCATTTGTCTGACGTCCCATTGTGTCACGATCTTCCAGTTTTAATATTCAAAGCACTGAACATTGATCTGACGGAAGATACATTTTAGTACTTGCATGCCGTATATGTTGGTGCGTTTCTTATGCTATTCAGTATACGAACATTAACATCAGAATATATACATGTACTTGGGACATGAGCACCCAGCGAAAACTAAGATCAGCCTGCATATTGATCTAGCCTGCTCAGAGATTTTCCTGTCCACTTGAAGAAACCTTAGTACTTTAGCTATCTAAAGAGAGTCCAGAGAGAGACCCTGATCAAACTGCGCAGATGTGCAGGCTAATCTGAATTTTCGCTAGGCGCACATGTCCAAAGGCACGTTTCCTCACATTGCAGTGAATGGGTACGAGTGGTAGAGATTTGCCATTTTTTGTCAAGGAAGGCAAATTTTATGACCTCCTATTTGCGTTCTTGTACACAAAGTTCCTTCTGAAAAGAAGTCTATTCTAAAAGGAAATAATTTTCTCCTAAGGGGCGGGGTGAAGGGGAGGAGAGCAAATTCTTTCCTTTTAGAGGAGACTCCTTTTTAGCAGGAGTGGGTGGGTTAAAGCAATTTTGGCAGAGTTATCTCCCTTGAAAGTGTATCATTTTTCCCATAAGGTGTCATTTCTGTCACACTGGTGCAAGTGAATCGGTTCGAACTTAAGCCCTACTTATGATTACAGACACATGCATTCTGTGCTGAGTTAAGTACATAATTGCATGAAATAGCATTTCCTACTTTGAAATACTACTTTTATGTGAAGAGACATCATAGGTATTATAAATTTAATGAGTAGGTATAATTGCAGATAGTCTGCATTTGATGAATCAGACTTTTTTTTCACATGTTTTAATGGCATGTCTTGTTTTCCTCGTGTAATTGAAATATCTTTTGATGAGTTACATCTGGTCTGCGTGTAAATATCTTCTGCGACAAAAGGACACTTTTTGCAACACTCAAGGAAAACACCAAAGAAATAAAAACAGCAGACTCGAATTTTATTGATAGATTCTAAAAGGAATGACATTTTAGAGCAAGGAACGCACTCATTAAACTGAAACAAGTGACACGTCCAGTTTTCTGGACCAGACTAGCTAGTTTCGAATAGTTAGGCATCATTAGTGACCCGCAAGTAATTTTCTTTTTAAATCCTCGAGTCTGGTCATTTGTATTAATGGAATAGGCGATGTTGCTCAAGCTCGCTCGTCCAGGGTTGAACAGAACTCTGTTTTTCCAAAGGACCAGAAAGTATATTATAAACTCTGATCAAGTACTGGGGGACGTTTTACGGCCATAGAACGGCACTTAACTCCAGCTGTAATGAAGGCAAATAATCCGCTTTGTGCTACTTTCAAAGTCGTTAATTAGCGTTACCGTTAAAGCTTTCGCTTGAATTAATTGCTTCTGTTCCATGGTATTTTAAATGAACAACAGACGACATACTGTTTTTTTTTTAAAGTTAAGAGAAAATAAGGCTTGACATTGCATGCGAATCATTTGTTTGTTTTTAGTCTCCGAGAAATACAAAAAAAAATATTCAGTGTAGTTTTGCTTAGCGCTTTTAGGTTCAAAACGACGTTCATTTCAAGCTAGCAAATGATCGGTTTTAAAGATTTACGAGAACAGAATTCAATCATGAACACTATTATCTTCTTGTTTATTATTTATTTATTTATTTATTTGTTATAATTGTTGTTGTGATTTCGTTTTTTTTTTTTTTTAAGTTCGTTTGGCACTATTAACACTGTTGTCTCTGCACATGTATTGTTTGTTTCTTATACTTCTTCTTCTTCTTTTATTATTATTATTATTATTATTATTATTATTATTATTATTATTATTATTTTGTTTTGTTTGATTGTGTTCTTTTTTAACTATTCTAAATGATAGTTACAAAGACATTTCCGTCATCGCAAAATCGTTACCATAGTCGTCGTAGGCAGCAGCGAAACCGTCGTCAGAATCACAATCAACGATATTGGAGTAGCGTCGGCGACTTAGTTATCGCCGTGGGCATCAGTAATATCATATTCGCGCATTATCATTGTGGCTTCCCTATTCAGTACCCCAAGGACACGGACATATATGCCTGATCAAACAATGTACCTGATCAAACAATGTAGACCCGGATCAGACGCTGCAAAACGCGGCATCCGGTCAAGGTCTACACTGTGTACATTCAACCACGACTTTGTAGATGCATCGCAAGACAGATAGATGGATTTATATATATCGATGATCGATGAATTACTTCTCTGAAATCGATTGTAGGGGAAGCAACTTAGTTTTCGCCCTTGTCTTAATTTGCCGATGACTGCGGTTTATCTCCCGTATTGATCATACCGACTGAATATTTAGTGAAAATACAGTAGTTTCATCACCATCTTGGAAATTATATAAATGAGCCTCACCTTCAGAAAATGTACCTTCGCATATCTGTGCCCGGCGAAGATTCAGATCAGCGTGCGCATTCGCGCAGTCTGATCAGAATCTCCACTGATCGCATTTTAGATGGTCAAGGATGCAAAGTTTCTTCATGCGGACAACGAAACCCCTGATCAGATTGCGCGGATTCGCAGGCTGATCTGAGTCTCCGATGATCGCACATGTTAGTGTACGTTTTCTAATGTTGCAGCTAACATCGTAACGCTCCTGACCATTCCTTTGCTCGTCCTAGTTATTAATCCAAAGGCAGAAATGTATTGATTTGAAGCAATTTAAGTAGATTACATTATCTTTTCGCGGACGGCAGATATTCCAATCTAAGTCTTTGTGGTTTCCGTAGTTCACACACGTGTCGTTTACCTAATAACCTGCAATTAGATAGACTTAACAGCTTATGATAACGCCAAGATGAATATCGTCGCTGATGAAACCATTAAAGAGTTTAATTGGTTGCTTTTGAGTTCAGCGGTCCACTCAACACTATTAAGGTCATGTCGAGCCAATCATGCAGTTTGGGGACATACAGTGAACCCTTGTCACAACGACATCATTTGTTCTCAAAGATATTGCCATTAAAATGAATCTGCGGTTATAAAGAATCCTTAACCCTAGTCCTGCTGAACCCGGATAGGTCCTGCCTTTGCAAACAGTGTAGATCCAGATCAGTTGGCTTCTGCTGGATCTGCACTGTTTGCCATTAAGTATGTGAATTTATGTAAAAAATCTGAATCAAGAAATCTGATAGGCTGAAAATTAGAAATGGGAGTGGCATCTTAATTTATTCAGCACGACAAGGTTAATGTGCATAATGTAATGTGTGGAAGGCATTGCTTTATTTTTATTTCCTCATAGAACATACGTTTTGGATATTTGTTAGAATCGCCTGTAACAAATATCTAAAGCATGCACCTTAAGTGTTAAATACAATATTCTTGCATAACTTCTGTGACATCTTGAACGAACGTTTCGTGCCAGTCAAATTATTATTATAATGAATTTTGTGGTTGTATAAAAGAGGGTTTACTGTACATATCGACAGCTTTACAACAAAAATGTTAAGATGGTTATTGGTAAATCATATGCGTTTTTAGTCTTGAATGTAAAATATTTCTGGTCGCGATTTGATCGTTTTTAACCCTTTCGTCCCTGCAGACGTACATAGATACCTTTTCAAACAGTGCAGATCCAGATGAGACGGCTCATAATGAGCCGTCTCATAAGGATCTACACTATTTGCTGTTCTTTATTATTTCTTGACTGAAACCCCGATTCACAACAATGGATGTGTCCAAATTCTGTCATGGATGAACCCATTTCTGAAACTTAGGGGTGAAAAGGTTAAAAGGAGATACCTGAACTATGTTTTGATATAACTTTTTCGACGTAGTAGTTTAAGCTCGTCTTGAGCAGCTGTATGAAATCACGAATCTGCACAACGACCTTCTCTGTTATTACCGTAAAAGGGCACGCCATCTTAGTCCTTGTACATTATGCCTTGAAGATCACGGAAAAACTGCGAGGTTAGGACAAACCTAAACAGGAAAATACTAAAAAATAAAAACAGGATACTTATAATTCCTTTCGAACGATACTGTATTCTTTGTCCTTCCATACGCACTTTATTGAGTTATGTTATTTTTTAGCTGTAGAAAACTGTAGCTGCTTAGCAATATATAATCAGTTTTCGGGCGGCACCGAAACAGCCCGCATATCTCAGTTGGAAGAGGGTTTGCCTACCACGCTGAAGGTTGCGGGTTCGAAACTCAGGATTTTTTTGTTTTATTATGAATCTGTCCCGTTCCCTTTCTTCATTGTTATAAGTATGTAAATATACTTTCGTTCCTACGTCGTGTATCTGTTTTTTTTTTTTTTTTTTTGTTTTTTTTTTTTTTTGTTTTTTTTGTTTTGCAGATATTACTTGTCCCATTTGTTATCTTAAAATACTATTTCAAAATGAAATTCAACTGCCCCTAGGTTGCTATAAGCTGCTAATGACGACTGGATAATAAAGTAGAATGGGCGAAAATTTTGTCTAAATAGGTAGTTATACTAATTAGGCTACATAGCCAGTTTAGGTCCAAGAAGTTAATTATGTTATTGATTAAAGAGTAATTATAATCCTAAGTCTTTAAAAGCCTAGTGGTACTTTGTGTTTATATATATATATATATATATATATATTTTTTTTTATGATAAGCACATACATTTCTTTCACAATGCGTGTGCAGATTCGTCACAGAAATATAAGTAAAGATACCCAGGGAATGCCACAATCATGAAGCACGGCTGCCAAAAGAAGTAAAATACCTGACGTGAAAAACTCAATAAATTGCACTACGCTGATTTAGACTGTCGCCAAATAATTTGATGTTTTTTTTTTTGATGTTTCAGAATGATGGAGCGAGCAGGTGTTGGTCCTCGCAGTGCCCGAACGCTGCCATGGTTTGAGAATGAACGGGAAGCTTATCAACACCACGCAGAGTATCTCAAACGCTTATCCAAGCTTCGGGACGAGTTGATTCGTGAAGAGCAGAACAATCTTGCAAACGCTTTAGACAGACTGAGAATGCGTTCTTACGGTAAAGAATATGTCTATAGTAAACCAAGGGAAAGACAATTTAATAAAAGATATTCAGCACTACCTGAACATCAGCAAAGGAAAACTTTGATGACCACATTGGAAAAGTTTCAGAAAATGAGACCGAAAAAGGCTCCACCAAACATCTTGCCGGTAGAGGGCAAATCTTTGCTAGAGCATCCCGTCACAGAAAGAGGAAGGCAAACCGTTCACGATAAGTCGTCATCTGATCGTCATGACAGACCGACGGCTGATCGTTCTATTGAAGAAAGTGTTCGACTGAATTTGCAACGCCTAAACGGACATACCGTTGCTAGTATACCACGTGGTCGCAAGACTACACCACGTGACATGTGCGTTGAAAGTAGTTCAATACGTAAACCTATTAAGTCTAATGACGCAAATAATAGTTCTGGTCAAGATGAACGAATTGCGCAGATGCAAAAACAGAGACAAAGAGCACTACGCTTACGTCAAGAGAACCAAAGAACTGAACAAGCCCGACTAGCACCTCAGTCTTTCAGACTTGATACTATGAACGATGAAGATAAGATGAATATGGATAATTTGAAGGACTATTATTGTGTTTATTATATCCCTGCGCCTTCACCAGAATATGTATCAGAAACTTCAGGCTTACTACCGGCATTACCATCAAACCATTCATGTATTCATGTCAATAATAGTGATATTAGTTTGAAAGGCGGTAAAGGTTTTGTTCCGATGGATAATAAATACGGACAGACTCGCATAAATAACCGTATCGGTATGGATGTTCCAATTCAACCTTGCACGTGCAATTGCACATGTAGGATGTTTATAAGCGGAAACAAGATGGAGGCTCCCTTCGAACATGCTGACCCGTATAGTTCACACGTCTCTAGTTTTCACAACCGATACGATACCGGAAGTAGCCAGAGCGGTAGTATTCGGAATTCGTCAAGAGAAACGGAAGGAAATGAATGGACGCACACAAAACAGTATGATTCTGTAAAAACACATACCGCAAATGGTTCGAACGGCGATAAACGTCAAATTGTAGTAGACATGCCGGCTATTGTGTTTAATACACCAAAATCTCCCGAACCTTCAAGTGCAAGTTTGTCAGGCGGTGGTCTTGTGAAGGCTTTTAAACAGAAAGAATTGCGACAGAAGGAATTAAGTAACCTGATGGAAGACCTGAAGGAGATTAATAAAACAAATGAAAGTCTTGTTAACACGTCGTTGTGAGCAGTCTTTGGTGTAATCTGTCATAGTAATCATCGCTAACTAGTGCAGTGATTATGGAAACAAAAACTGTACGAATTATTTTTCCCATCGTTTTCGCAGTCTTGTATTTTAAGGGAGAGAACAGTTTACAATGCACAATGGCATGTTGAATGTTGAACCTTAGAAATAACAGCTGAAAATGACAATTGCACAAATAGAACATCATTATGAAAACATACCTATATAATTTTGAACCCCTTAAACCACAATTTTACATAGTATTACTAGGGTTTACTGGGGTGTACATTATTGTTCTTATTTCTGCTCAGAAACATAGATTGTAGGTACTCGTAAGAACCGCCTCGGCGAGGTGGTTCTAACGAGTACC